>VZRH01008415.1:771549-858421 GCA_013397555.1 Urocynchramus pylzowi | reverse complement strand
GTGATTTAGTAATTTTTATAAATAGAGTTACTTTTCATGCCTCTTTCATGTAATAGCATCAAAATATTTTCTTTTATGTAATTGACTTAAGAATTTGCAGTGAAAAGGTGATTCTGATGTTTTATCACTCTCTAATAACTTTTTTAAATCATAGTGTCTCTCTTCTGGCTGAAAGCACCTGGTATTTTGCATAAATGAAGAAATATTTAGGAAACTCCACTATCCAGTCTGCTCAGGGATCTGGAGCTGAATCTGGAAGGGTTTCATCTTTCCTGGTGTTTATTTGCCTCTCCCTTATCGAGATAGGAACCAACTGCCAGCACCTTACCAGGAGCACTTTAAAAGACAAACAAATGTGTTCACTCTGTGCAGAGAATTCAGGTTAGAGGTGCTGGGACAACCAGGCTGGAGACTGGGGTGGGGAGGGAGTATTTGCACAGCACCAGTTTAGCCTTTCTCATCTCAGGTAGCTCAGAGCAGTCAGGAGTCTGAAGTGAATGTGATCAGTGGCTTTATCTCAGCCCTCCCAGGGTGAAGCCCAGATGTCTGAGGCTTCTGACAAATCACAGAAATCAAAGCAGCAGCTCTGGTGCTGCCTATGCAGAGCCTTGAAGAGGCTCCAGCTGATGCTGATGGATTTTGTTAGAGCCATTTCCTCCTCAAGACTTGAATTTTTCAGAGCAGCTTCTCCTCCCTGCCACACACACATTAGAAGCTAAGAGTCCCGGGGCTTTTCTCCAAGATTCATTAAGGAATTGATGATCCACATGCCATCAGTCATTCTGGGCTTTACAGGAGAGATTTCTCTTTTCTGCAGAGAGGGATAGAGGGTTATTTGTGGACAGTTAATAAAAAAAGGTGATGAAATAATTAACTACACTGCTGCTCTACAGCCTCATTCTTGTGAACTAAGAGAAGTGGAGCATCCAGGGACAGAAAGTTCAGGTAAAATTCTTGAGTTCTCCAGCTCAGCTCCCAGTTTTTATATTTGCTTCTTAATGGAGGAGTCTCAAGGTACAGAACGTAACAGCCAGGGGCTCTTGGAAGGAGATGGACAAACAGGTCTCACCCAAACTAATGCTGCAAAGAATCTAAAATCTTATCACATTTCATGTTTGGGTCACTTGTTCTGGTGGCTGGCCAGACCTGAGTTAATTTTGTTTAATCTCCAGCTCCTCTGGAAAGGCTTTTTGGGAGGGGGAAGGAAACCTTACGGAGCCAGTGCCATCCTCAGAGCTGTTAAATCCTGGTCTCCCTGCCCTGTCCCTTTGCAGCCTGGGGAGAGCAGGGGGAGGCTCTCACTGAGCATTTCTTGAGAACAGCCCAGGCAGGGCAAAACCATCCCTGAATGAGACAGAGTTTCATGGACATAAACACTGGCTGTGAGTAACCTCAGCCTGTCTGCAAGAGGAGAACAACTTTATTTGGAAATTCGAGTTGAAAGGAGATTTAGTCATTCTGCTTGATTTGGACTGAGATTTAGGCATAATGAGGGCAAAAATTGTGCCAGTTTTGCTGTCTTTTTCAGTGCTGAGCTGGAAACTGCTTTCCCGTTTCAGCAGAGAGCTTGGTATTGGCAAGGAGAGAGCAGAGGCTGAGCTAGCCGTGCTTGGCTCCCAGGAATAAAACTCCAGGGCTGAAAAAGAAAGGGGCCTATGATTTAATTCTTTTCACTGCCCTAAGCTTTTTTTTNCATGGCTCATATTCAAACAGATTGTGAATTTAACAGTAAATGCTGGTAATGCTTTTTTCCTCTGCTTTAAAGAACTTTATCAGCAATATGTATGGTTTAATAATCTTCCCCCCCTTTTTTTTTTTTTTTTTTTTTTTTTGGTAGCTTTTACTGTGCCTTGTCTGGTAGCCTCTTGCATTATAGTGGATGTGTTTTGGTTTTGGAATTGACCCCTTTCTTTGGAGATGCACCTAATCATACCACATCTGACCCTGACCTAGGTGAAATCCCACCTCTTCTTTTATCCCAAACTCTGCAAGCCAGCTGCTGATATTACTGGTTGAAAAGTTCAAAAGATACCATGAGAAAGCTTGAATTATTGATGCTGCTTTCCTTCCACACACATGTAATGATCTACTCTTGGGGCACAGCCCAGCCAGAATCCCTGTTAGGCTCCACAGCTGGGCAGGCTTGCAAGAACTCTGGAACAGACCCTGGGCTGCATGGAAACAAGGCATGGGAGAGGGAATATGCTACCATTGCAAGGATGTGACCTGTGATCCAGGTACGGGGCAGCTTGCTGGAATCAGTGTAGGTATGTTACAAAAAATTACTGTGCAGAGTGATAAAAGAAGGGGTTAGAGCAATTTGTACAGTGAATGAAAATAGAAACTTAAGAATTAAGTTCCAGGCAGGTCCCTTTAATATTAATGATTGTACTTTCCTCTGTATGAGTTGGGAGAATCCACTGTGCTCAGGGAAGACAGACAATTCCCTATTGGTCTTAAAATAGCAGTGTGAGCTTTCTGCTCTTCTCTTTATCTGTAGTTTCATGCTGTGATTCTTGACAGCACTGAGGATCTCCTTTCTCTGATGTGACTTATTCTCATTTCTTCTAAAAAGGGAGAATGCCATCGAATTGTTCTTTTTCCTGTAGTGATTTATGTGAAGTTGTGGTGAGGGGAGCTGAAAAACTGATGAGCAGCATCCTTTACCTGCTGCAGTGTGTCCAGCAGGCAGATGGTCCAGGGCAGTTAACCAGAGCAGGTCTGATGTCAAAGGAATTGTTTATATAAGCAGTGATTCATCTTCCCATTCCCAGTAATAACAGTGGTGTTACAAACCAATCTGCTCTAAAGCCCTGTCTCTGAAGAATTGTCAACTCCAGTTTTTTCACTTTTAACCCAGATTCAGTCTGGGGTCCTGTCTTTACAGTGAGTCAAACCAAACTCCTGTGTCTAAGCTCCCTACAAATTTGGGCAATGTTCCTGACCTTCCTCCTCATCCAAGAATTTCAGCATGCTTGTTTTATGGAAGGCTTTAGACATATGACTATCTAGTGACAGCATATAAAAGCAGACTTTTATTTATTATTTTCTCCTGCATTTGGCACTGTAGAGAAGCTGAATCAACTTTAAGCCTCCAGGAGGACAGAATATTAACAACTATTCTGTACTGAGGATTTAGGGTCTAATTCAGCTGCCATTAATCTCAGTAACATAAGTCCTGTCGCAGGATTTAGAGATCTAGGCCAGGAGTATTGGGGTATTATGTGGGGAGTGGGGGCTGAAATGAGGTGACCAGACACCTGTGTATGACAGTCCTGTTCAGAGAGAGGGAAGGAAGAGGATGGGTGTTAAGAGATGAACTCTACACTGGGCAGAATGTCCAGGAGGGTTTGAACACAGTCAGCTCTAGACCAGAACAAAAAAAAGCAAGTTTAGAAGAAACATTGTTGGGGAACCCTTAATTGTATGTAACTGCTGTCAGGGCAGCAGCTTTTTGCTTCAGTAGCAGAGTTGCAGCTGGGGGAAAGGGAGATGCTGTTTTTCCCCATTGCAGATTGTTCTGTGATGCAGAACAGCACAAAATAGGTGGTATAGAAAAGGAACCAACATTTGCAATAAACCCCTGTGCTTTACACACACCAAATGTGCTTTTCTTAGAGCATCATCCTTCCCCAGCCATGGAAATCTCAAATGTGGTTTTGCTGCCCTCCTTGGAATGACTGAGGTAAGACAAATTTTTTGATTCACTGAGTGGTTTCTTACAGAGTTGCTCCCAGAGTACTGGAATGTACTTTTTAATGGCCTTTTTTTTCAAAATTTATTTTAATAACTTGTAAATACACTTGGACAAGTTTCAGTCTGCAATCAGGTCATAAGATACTATGGAGAGTGGCCAGATTTCCATCTTCCTTGAGGTACTAAGTGCTAAAAATTCTCATTCCTTGTCAGACTTCATAGCAGCTGTAAAAGTTTAAAGCTTTTAAAGCTTGTTGAATTGCAATCTTGACTGTGTTTTCCCCCATCCCCTTCCCTGGGGCAGGGAGATGTCTGTGGATGGAAGTTCCAGGAAACATTGGCCAAAACTCTTTTGGTCTTGTAGCCTGTGTACAGGAATTGCACCCATGGTCATTGGGATGCAGGGTCAGAGTGTCAGACAGGTAAATATATTGCCAGCAGCCCATAATAGTCTAACAAGTGACTGGAGGCTCCCAGATGCTGGATTTCAGCCTTTAAATAAGGTAACACTTGGTGGAATTAGGAGGAATTAGTAACAAAATCTGATGACTCCATCCTCTGTTACCCACTGACAGAATTTGTAAATCTGTGATGGCTGGAAGTTTCTCTTCTGCCTGTGGAGAATCCACAGAATTGGATGAAAAACAAAGAGAAAGAAAAAGGAGAAAATGAAGAGAGGACTTTAACAGAGAAAGAGATGAGAGGACAAAATGTATCATAGAATTTTCCTGTCCCGTGTGCTGGTTTGTTCCCTGCCCATCAAGGTAATGCCCATGGGTAATGTAATTTCCAAGATAGTCCCAAATAGCCCCAACAAGAGCCTTTTTATCTGTTTTCTTTGGGAAAACATTGCAGACTGATGGGTTTCCTTGCTGTAAGATTTTTCCCTTAGTCCCATTCTCCTCATCAACTCACCTCCAAGTTTTCCTTTCTCTGATCCATCATTTCCTTTCAGTTGTGCTCTTACTGTTTTGTGGTTTGGAGCCTTTCCATGCAGTGTTTGGTGCTGGGGACCCAAACCCAGGCTCTGCCATCAGCACTTAATTCACTCACAGGGGCCTCAGTGGGATGTCTAAAGCACCAAAGGGTTGACTCATAAAATAAAGGGTCTGGATAGCTGGAAAGGGTTGAGGTGATATTTTGCATCAGCCTGAAAGATCAGGACCAACCCTTTGGACACTTTTACATGCTTTATTTCAAGCATATGATTAGAGGAAACATAAAGAGATAAAGAGGTGAACAGCTGGGATACTGACCATTTCCCACACTGCCAGTGCACTCAGGGGCAGTGGAGTGGAGATGCTATGACACACTGCAGCAGTGTTTGCTTCTGATGTTTACCTCACATAGATCATTGGATGTGTTCCTCTCTTCTTCAGCACAAAGGATATTGAAGAAGCAGAAATAAAATAATAATTCTATCTTGTGCTTCAGTGTGTCCAAACCTTTGTCAGCTGTAGAAAATCAGCCCTAATGAGGGATTCTTGGGGTGTCCTGTGCAGGCCCAGCAGTTGGACTGGGATAGTCCTGATGGGTCCCTTCCAGGTCATCATATTCTGTGATGGTATGAATTCCAATAAAAGAAGAAAATCAGGGTGATTTGTGACAAAATAAGCCAGAGATTAATCTGAAACAGGGCAGTCAGTTTGGCACTGCACAGGCAAGGCTCTGCAAACATTTATTTGGCTCCACAGAAACGAGGCAAATTAGTGCTCAGGAGCATCTGGCTTCCCTTTGTAGCTTATTTCACAGCAAAATGCACAATGTTTCCTTTCACAGATGAGTCAAGATAAAACCTCACATATTCCTGAACACTGAGGAAATGCCTCCTTCCCGACCCAAGACGTGGCAGAAAAAGGCTGGGAAAGAGAAGGTGTTCAATTGTGAGAAGAACTCTGCAGGAGACTCAAAGATCTGCTGTGGGAAGAGGAGGGAAGGTAAGAGCAGAGGCCAAGGGAAGGGCAAAGAGTCACTTCCTGGACATGGTGACAGCCTTGGAGAAGAGCCCTTAAAAATCCTCAGGAGGCCTCAGGAAAGCAAAGACAATGACCACAAGAAGTTATTCCAGAGAAAAAGAGCCTGCAGGAGAAATTATAAACGTGAATCTAGTCTGGGGAAAAAACACGGAGTGTCCACATTGGAGGGGAAAAAAGGAAAGGCCTGCAAGCAGCAGGAAATGACATCAGGGCAGGAGAGTGAGGACAGCAGTGACAAGGAGGGAAAAGCCATCACAAACAGAAAGAAATGGAGTTTTAAAAAGAGATGTAGAAAGAGACGTGGTGTTGGTGAAACAGGCACTGAGCTGGGGGCTGTAAAGGTGATCACAGAGCAAGATGCTGAAGGTTCTTTTCAGAAACAGAACTTGGCAGAAAAGGCACAGAACCCCAGGGGAAGGCACAGAGGGAATCAGGACTTCAAGGAGGCTTCTGAGCAGAAATCAGGTTCTCAATCCCAAGGCAGTGCAGCACAGGAAAAAGGTGAGAGGACTGGGAAAAAGCAAGCTGAAAATCTTACCAGGATTGTCATCACTGAAAGTGAGAATGAAAATATTCTGGAAACCTCAGGTAACTCCTGCTCTGACTCCAGCAGTGAAGGCCATGGAACCCACAAAACGGGTACAAAGGAGGCTGTGGTGGGCAGCGCTTCCTGCAGTGAAGAGAAGAGCAGCTCTTCTGAAGAGAGAAGCAGCTCTTCCGAGTTAGATGGCAACAATGAGAAACAAGTTGTGCTCAAAGATCCTCCTGTGAATGAAGGAAAAGGCTACAAGGAACTGGCTGATGAAAGCAAGGAAGCATCTATTGAACCTGAAAAGGAGCAGGTGACCACAGGTGGAAAAATTGAATCTGAGGTTGAAGGCACTGAATTTGCAGGATTGGAAGCAGAGGAGAAGATGAGGAAGGCAGACAACATGCTGAGACAACCAGAATGTGCTCCAGCTGAGGGCAGTGAGGCAAATGATCAGTTAAGCACTTCAGGACTCCAAGTTAAGAGTGTTAAAAACAGGGAAAATATTGAAATAGACAAGGAAAATATATTAGAAAATAACAGAGTTGGAGCTATGTCAAAAGATGGACATGTGAATTCTGACAGCAGTGGGGAGAGCAGCACTGCAGAGAACATTGCTGAAGTAAAAGAAAACAAACCAGAACCACTCCCAACTGCTATGAAAGCAAAACTCCATGTTCACCTTAGCAAATATGAACAGGAAGAGAAGGTGAATGATGAAGGCAGAGAGCTAGAAGATGGCTCTTTCCTCTCCAAGCAGCAGAGCACCTTGAAGGAGAAACCTGGCAAGTGCGAGACCCCAGAACAAGGTGAAGAGGCTGGAGATAGACAGAAGGACACTTCAGACTGCAGCAGGCAGGACCTACCAGCACTGATGCTTACAAAGAAATGTAATGTGAATGAATCTTCTCGATCCCACATCCCCCTCAGTCTGCAAGACCAGCATAAAAATGCTGAGACCAAACTATCACCAAGCCAGAAACCAAATCCTTCCCAGATGGCTTTGGGAACCAGATCAGACCTGAACAATGTTGAAAGCATCTGTTCAAAACCCATGACTCTAGAAACTCCCAGTAAACAAAGAGAACCCAACACAGCTCAGAGTTTTGGAGAGAAAAGATTAAATACTTCAAGCTGCTCCACAATTACAAAAAAATCATCTGATAAGCAGCTCCTTGGAAAGAAGAAGAATGTTGGAAAAGTTATGGGGAAAGTTAAACAGAGTTCAGGCCAGTCTTCAAAAGCAAAAAAAGAGAAAGCAGAAGAAGTGGTTGTAGAGTCACATTCTGAAACAGAACCTGTGCACAGTGGTGAAGGATCCAAGTACTTGCACACCCGTTCTGCTTTTAGAAAAGTCACCAGCTGGCTTGGCCAAAAACCTGTCAAGAAAGCAAGGCTGAAAGCTCGACTGCTGAGTGTGGCACGTGCAATTGGTATCTCCAGATGGCTATTGAAGAAATTTGGGAAGAAGAAGAGGACCAGCAAACCTTTTGGATTCAGAAGTAGAATGGCAATCCGGATTCTGAGCACTGCTGGGTGGGTTGGTCGGTCTGGCAAAGCCTTCCCGGGTGCAGCTGGACAGCTGGAGAGGGCTGAGCTGAGGGACAAAGAATCTCCTGCTTCATTAGTGGAGGGGAAAGGTGGTCCTAAAATGGTAGAGGAAGTGGGACACATTGATTTGCCTCCTGGTGATTCCTCTCTTCATGGAACCAGTTCCTCTCCATGCTTGGATGAGAAGAACAGTGCTACTACTGATGCCAAGTTTGCTGTAGTGTTCCCCAGAGTCCACAGTTTGGTTAAGGCCAAGAACTCCTTGTCCAGGGGCTCTGGCAATGGTTATTCACTACAGAAACTGAAATCTTCATCAGAAAGAAAATCTGTCAGTCCCGTGCAACAGGCTTGCAGATTCAAATGTGACCTTCCCAGATCTCTGATGGATCCAAGCCAGAGAAACAGCGAGCAGGGCTTCCTCCCATGCCGAGAAGAGGAGCCAATCCATACCTCAGATTATTGCAGTGAGGTAGACACCAAGGAGGGTTCAGGTGTCCTCCAAACTGCAGGATCCATGGTCACTCCTAGTGTGCACTGGTCCCAGCAGCAGGGGCAGGGATGGCACCCTGCAGCGTGGCTGAACTCCGAGCTGCTGCTGCCACGGCCAGCCATGGAGAACCTGAGCAAGTGGGCCATCTCCAAGGACCCCCAGCTGGCCAGCAGCCGTGTGAGCGTCTGCAAGGACCAGTGGGAGGAAGATGATGTTGCTGACAACATGCTGGAGATGGAGTTTATGCAGAAACAGGTACAGGTGTTGTCCCCAGTCCTGGAATGGAACCGAACTTCCCCTGATTTTCAGTTACGTATCTGCATTTCAGGTGTACATGTGTGAAGAGCACTGGGCAGAAGTTGAGGAGATTGAAGATCTAACCAGACTGGAGTAGGTGTCCTCAGTGTCTGCAGCTCTTTCAGGTCACAAGGACTTGCTTGTTATCCTGCAAGGGTGGCTCAACAATAGAAAACACATTAGCTAGATAGATTAGCTAGATCCTTAGCTAGATAGGAGAAAATAATTTTTTTCCTCTGTGGGAGAAAATAGAATGGATTGGATATGTATCATAGCTGAGTAACTGATGCTCTGCTGAAAAGCTAAGTAAAAGACTGAATTTTAGGAATGAAGTTATGGACCTACACTGAACCACTGGGGAGGAGCAGAGGTGCAGAGGGAACTCTTGACTGTAGCACACAGAGGGCACATTGAACCACTGCAGCCACACCCCAGAGCCAGCAGCTCAACCTGGTTAACAGACTTCTGTACAGCTGCATCCCTGGAACTCTGTCTCTCCTGTTAAATGGTTCCCAGCCCTGAAATGGGTTCTAAAAAACCCCAAAATAGGCAGGGGTTTTTATCCCCCAAACTTAATGGAAAGGGGAAATTAGGTTTAGGGGCTGATGTGAGTTCTGTGATGTAGCAGAAGGACAGAATTGGGAATTTAACATGCCTTTCTTATTGTATGAAGTGAGTGGTAAGAAAGGACAGCTTGCAGGATGAGAAGCACATTTCTATGTTCTTTGCCTACTGACATTGGCATCTGTGGCTTTAGTGACTCCTGTTGCCTTCAGCTGTGAAAAATTCATGTCCTACATCTTCAAGAGCTGTTAAACCCTTGGTTCACTGCTGTTGTTGAAAGATAAGCCCCTGATACTGATCCTCACACATCCTCCCCTCCTGTCACCCTGTTGAGATAAACACCTGTAAAGGCTGTGCACGGAGCTGTGATCACACAGAGGAAGTTCTGAGCTTTGAATGCTCCATTCTCTGACGTGTTTAATCCTGAGGATGTTGGACCCACATGAAGGCAGTGAAGAGTTTTAGTCCCAGCTCCCCACAAAATCTTTGATCCCCATATGGGCCATTCAGTTAAGAGCTAGACTTCATGATCCTTGTGGGTCCCTTCCAACTCAGAATATTCTATGATACTTGGGAGGGCAGAAAGGTTAATATTTAATATTAACACATGCAAGTGGAGCTTATGGCTCACAAGTCCTTTCCTCTGTTTGTAGGGAAGTCTCTGAGAGCTCAGTCCTGCTGTGCCTGAAGAAGAGGTTCCACCACAATCTCATTTATGTATGGATAGTGATGTTTGGTTTGGTTTGGATTTCTTCAGTGCTTATTCACTCTGAACAATGAGCTTTAAGATAAAGTAATTTATATGATGCTATCAAGCTTTAATAATGCACCAAGTATCTCACTCATTACTGGGAACAATGATAAAAGCATACTCACACAACTTTTGCTCAAAAATCAGGTAGTGTGAAATATTTAGGGTAAAATCTGGAAGTTCCAGAGTTTCTCTGTAATTTTGGTGACTGTGAGCATACTTGGGCTTCTTTTTAGCCTCAGCTGCTCATAGTGTGAATCTCCTATTTTAGCAGAGAAGTTCTAAATTAAAAATTGTGGATCTTAAGAAGAAACCTCAGAGTTTCTGCAAACATTTCACAGTGTTGCAGTCCAGATCTGGTTGTGGGTGGTTAATTGTTCTCTTTTCCATTTACTGGCTCAAGTGTTCAAACCTGTGCCTGTAACTTCATGTGGAGCTTAATAGATAGTGACTAGAGAAGATGACCACAGACCAGTGAGTGCTCACTTATCCCACATTATTAATGACAGAGATTTGAAAATGACCACTGAAAAGCTGTGTTCTCAAAAAGTTGGCAGTATAGTCAGAATAAATAATATTCCTTTAAAAGCAATTTGTATATTTGTATTAATATATGCATTCAGCTGCATTCCTCATTGAGAAAATTCTAAGAAGCCTCTTTTTTCCTCTTTCTTATTTTTGTCCTAGACTTACATTGGGCAAATTTTGATTTCTGTGAATCCTTTCAAAGACCTCAGTATCTACTCTGAAGATGTGGCTATTGAGTACCAGCAAGGGACTCTCTCAAAAAATGCCCCGTATGTTTTTGTTTCTCAAATAACTCTCTAAACCCTATTCTGTTTGTGCTCCAGAAAGTATTTTATTTTCCTCCTGTTCTCTGGTAGAGCAGGATGAATGTCACAGGAAGTGAACAGCCCATTTGGCAAAGCTGTAGTTGCTTGGGCCTATAATTCTACAGAGATAAAGTTCATCCCAGAAGTGTCCAAGGCCAGGCTGGACAGGGCTTGGAAAAACCAGGTCTAGTGGAAGTTGTCCCTGCCCATGGCAGAGGAATGAGATGGTCTTAAAGGTCCCTCCAACCCAAGCCATTCTGTGATTTTTAGGTCCAGTTTCTTTGACAAAGACACTGGCCCATCTCTAATGTAGATCCCTGACGAGGACCCTGTTGGTGCTGCACTTGTGGGGTGGAAATGTGGAGTCAGTTAACGAGGGTTTCTTTCTGTCCACAGACACATCTTTGCCATAGCACAGATGGCCTACACGCTGTCCCAGTCTTCAGGGCAGGAGCAGTGTGTCCTCATCAGGTAGGAAGTGAAGGGCTTTGTTGGGGGCCCTTTGATTTAATTGTGTAAAAGTTCCACTTTTGTGTTTCACTGCCTGTAAGTTGATCCTTCTGGCTTTGATGTGAGGGCTGCCTTTGGAGAACCCGAGTAAGGTGGATTTTTATGTCACTCTGTGCAAATAACAGTTTGAATTTAGTTTCACTTCAGAGGAGTGGGAGAGAAGGAGTCTGATATTTCCCAGTGGAATCCTTTCTGGGCCCATTTTGTCAGGTTGTCTCAGTGTTTCAAGGAATGGGTGATAGATCTTCAGCTGTAAATCAGCACAACCCCTCTGACTTGCTGTACACAGCCTCTGATGTGCCTAGATCAGGCACCTCTGTCTTGATGCCAACTTCTCCGCCTCTTGCTCCTGCAGTGGGCACAGTGGATCAGGTAAAACAGAAGCTGCCAAAGCCATTGTGCAATACCTGACCATGCTGTACCAGGGACCTGACAGCCACAGGATTAAACAGGTAACAGGCCAGTCAGCTTGGCTGGAGACTCTGAGGGCTGGGCAGGGAAAAGAAGCCAAATTCAGGGCAGAGAGGCTGCTGCTGGTGTTGTTTCTTTGGCTGGACTTGGGAGGGTTTGTGGTCCAACGTGAAGCTCCCATAAAGCCTCGAGGAGAGCTGGCTTATTTGTAGTTCTGTATTTTAATACCTGGGAGATCTGATGCTGTGAAAAGTGCTGTGTCTATTTGAACAGAGAGCTGGGAGCTGCCACGGAGAGCTTTCAGCAGTCTGGGAGGTGAATCTGAACAAACACAGAGCAGAAGTCAAGTGAAAGATTATAGCAGTGAGGGTAAAGAGCTCACAGAGCAACTCACCACTGGCTAGAGATAATGACACCAGGATACCTTTAAAAAGACATATTTTACCCATGTAAGATATCAGTGAAGTCCCATTTTTTTGTTTATCTTTTCAAACTGACAGGTACATAAACCCTTTCGAGTTTAAAAACCTGTGATTGCTACTGAAGTGTTCCCTCCCTCTTTTCTCTACAGCCCTGCAAAGTCCTACCCATCCTGGAGAGTTTTGGAAATGCAAGAACCATCCTCAATGACAACTCCAGCCGTTTTGGAAAGCTGCTGAGTGTCCACCTGCGACAGTGAGTTCAAGAATCTCCTCGGGTCCCTCCAGCTGCCAGGGGGTGTTTGGGTGAGACCAGGTGAAGCAGTGCTGAGAGCTCACACATTAACCCTCCCTCCCCTTCACTCTTGCTATCATCAGGGTAGGAAGAGGGCAAGTTCACACCCCTATTTTGCTTTTTTTGTGTTTCCTCCCAAAAGAACAGATCTTGGTTCTCAAGATGAGTTAAATTAAGAACATAAGAATGGCTGAACTGGTTTATACCAAGGACCCATCTGATACCCTGCTGTGTCCTCAGCACTGACCTCAAGCACTGCCTGAGGCAAGAACAGCCCAAATACACACAATGCTTTTCCCTAAAACCCCTTGAGCTCTTTAACATTTGCAGCAGCTCAGGAGTTTTCCTCAGCCTCCTGAGATTTTTCAGTTTCCTCTTGGACTCATACAAACTTGATGTCTCTGCAACAACCTTCAAGTGTTCCACAGGTCTAACCAGTTCTGTGAAAAACACCTTTCTGTTTTGAGCCTGCCTCCTTTCGAACTTCTGGGTTTGGTTGGTTTGTTTGGGGTTTTTTCCTGACTGTTGCCAAGCCCTGAGCTGATTCTTACATGGAACTGTCTATCATAACCCTCAGGTCTCAGTCCAAAGGAGCAATGGTTAAGTTGAAGCCTGTCTGTTTATATGTGAAGCTGGATCTGTACCCATCACTTCACATTTATCTACAGTGGGCTTCATGTGCCATTTTCTTGCTCACTCACTCTGCACTGTAAGGTCTGTCTGCATTTATTCACAGCTGGCCTTCATCCTCACTGAATAATTTCATACAAGCAGGAAGCTTTGTCCCACTGCTGTTCAGTTCCTCTTCTAGGTCACTTATTAAACCCTCAATTGCACTTACAGGTCAGGTACAGACATTTTGTAGAACTCTGATGGTTGTTTCAGACTTTTAGCAGTCTTTCAGACTGTTAAAAGAATTTATTCCTATCCACGTTAGGACTTTCCTTCTTACTCTCTGCTTGCTTGGTTTCCCTGAAAGCCCCACAGTTTTGTCAAAATATTTTGTAAATTCATGTAGATTATGTCCCTAAGATCATTCTTCTCTGCAGAGACACAAATCTGCAGAAAACCTGTCCCCAGGTTCTGACAGGATCTTTTGTTTCATGCTCAGTGGCATTGTGGTGGGAACATCCATCTCCCAGTACCTGCTGGAGAAGTCTCGTGTGGTGTTTCAGGTGAGGACCAGTGACCCCCTCTCTCCCTTATTAACATTTAGTCTTAAATTTACTGTTAAATAACAGGGGTGGGAATTAGTATGAGAATTGCTTTCCATTTCTTCTATGTCCCCTCCACGTAGCACAGGGTGATCACTTCTTTTATTTGAATAAAATAGGAGGTTTCTCTGTCTCAAACAGGTTGAATTAAGCCACTTATTAGGAATTACTGAAAGCTGAATCTTCCCTCAATTCGTTTTTCTTAATGTCTGGAGTGTGGAAATGGTCAAATATTAGAGCTTTGCCAAAAGGACTTCTCCCAGATGGGATGTTCTTAAGGTGTCAGTGGGAAACCTGATCCTGCTCTGTGAGTGTGTTCTGGAGGGGTTTGGGGCTGGATATGGATCGACCATATGGATGTGTCCCATCAGGCCCACGGTGAGAGGAACTACCACGTGTTTTACGAGCTGTTGGCAGGGCTGCCCGCGGAGCAGAAGGAGGAGATGTACTTGCAGGAGGCAGAGTCCTACTTTTACCTGAACCAGGTGAGTGAGCTGAGGGTGCTTTGCAGCAGCTGGCAGAGATAAAAGGTCCAGGCATCCCTTCTGTTTGGTTAGAGAGGGACCAAAACACTCTGCTCCCCTGCATGAAGTCAGCTCTGCTCCTTCTCATACCTGATCTAAGAATCAACATCTTTGTCTCTTTTGTGATCGTTTTCTCACTTTTCAGGCCCCTTCTACTCTGAAAGGGCGGACTTTAACGAGTTGTCTTTGTGTAGACTCATGGCTCCATCGTGTGGTGTAAAACCCCTTTTCTCATTGCCTTTCCTTGCATTTGCAATTTACTGTGGGACTGCAAAAAGCAGGGAGGATTTCTTTCTATCTTCTGCAAAACACTTCCTTTATTGTCAATGAGTGCAAATTTTAAACCACTGAAATATACTGCTGATTGCAATTATTTAAATTGAATTTGTCAGATTAATATCAAGTCACAATCTTGGAACACTTTTTTCTTTCTTCTTTTTTTTTTTTTTTTTTTTTTTTTTTTTTTTTTTTTTTTTTTTTTTTTTTTTTTCGTTGGTTTGGTTTTATTTGAGTTTTTTAAAGATTGTTTTCCATGATCAAGGAGGTCACAACAATAGCAAAACATTTTTCCTATTTCAGCGTGAGTCAGCTTTCCCAGGTGGCAAATTCAAATTCTTCACAGCATCTGCGGTCAGGAGGAATCCTCGATAGTGATTGCTGTCGCCTCGCCTTCAGGCGAGGAATGGACAAGTACCATTAATGGCTCTAGGATGGAGGGCAATTAAGGGCCCAGCCCTTAATGGGTGATTAATGGTTCCTGGCTGGCAAAGCATTGTAAAGCAAAGTCTTCAAGGTGATAATTAACAGGAATGTCCCAGCCTGCTGCAGAGAAGGCAAGGGAAAAAGATCAGATTATGCGCAAAAGAGTTAGCAGAGACTGACGAAATCTATCTGGATCTCGGCAAGAAAAAACCTAAGGGCTGCCTGGACCTCATCCTTGTCTCACCAAAATCTGCTGAGAGCTGGGAACTATGGTCAAAGAATGCCCTTGAACACAAATAGGTTCTGAAGAACCTCCTGACCCAGGTTTTCTGTGTCAGCTGCTAGGAGTGTCCTCCTGTAGAGAAAAAAAAGAAGCAGTGGAGCGATAAGCCCATGTTGTAGTGGAGCTCTGTGGCCGAGATAAGACAGGCTGTAACCCTGGGTGGCTGCCTGGGTTTACAGAACCCCATCTGGTACCATTTGGGGGAGCAGCTCTGCCATGATTTACCTGGGAGTCCACTCAGGCACCACTTATCCTGTGAAGTTCTGCCCTGGCAGCAGGGAGGGGGATCCTGGGGAGTTTATACTGGAATTCCAACAGAAACTTGGCATGTGTGGGTAAGAGAAATCAAAGAGAAATCATTAATCTCAAAACTCAAGAGGGTAAAGACACTGGCCCCTCACAAATGATGAGTTTCCACTAGTACTGTCTTTCATCTCTTCAGATTCCTCCAGTCCTTAAAAGATTGAACTACTTCTCTGAAGATTCCTGACGGTGGCTTAACTCCTGCCTGAGGCTAAAGGGGCTGATCACGATTATCTGTCCCTTTTCTCTCAGGGCAGAGCATGTGAAGTCCTGGGGAAGGAGGACAGTCAGGATTTTCTGGTCTTGGTGCAAGCTCTGGAAGGAATCAGCCTCTCAGATGATCAGCTGAGCTCCACCTGGGCTGTCCTGGCTGCCATTCTGCAGCTGGGGAACATCTGCTTTACCTCCTATGAGGTACAGTAGCCCCAACAGTTTGGGACCAGGATATTTGTGCTGAATGTTGCTATTGTGCTGTGTGGTGGGACTGAGACATGATTCCTGACTGAGGATGACATCCTCTGAAGACCTTTCTGTCCTTTCAGTGTTGGGCTCTAGACTGGTCTAGGTAGGGACAGAAGACGGGAGGCAACCAAAGGTCCTTAGAGCTTGGGTGGCTTTTTAAGGAGCCAAAATGAACCTGGTGCTCTGCCCAGTCTGTGACCAGCTCTGTGCAGCTGGGGTGCTGTTGAGAATATTTTCACAAGAGGGACCTTGTATCCCATCCATTGTTCCTACCTATAATATATAGTAATATAGATAGTAATTTATGTACTGTAATATATAATAAAGAACACTTTGTTATTCAGAAGGAATCCTTTGAACATGCAGCCATTGCCAGTGACACTGAGATTCAGATTGTGGCCAATCTGTTGTGTGTCTCAGCAGAGCTCTTGCAGAGTGCTGTCACCCACCGTGTCACTGTGAGTCCCTTTCTGGTGATTTCTCATTCCTCCTGAAGCATGCAATGTCCTGCCCCACTGTCCTAAACTTAGAAGGCTCAAAATCTGGGAGGTAACAGCAGGAATAAAATGAGTGGGATGGGCTGAGCCCCTCAAGGCAGCTCTGTAAAGATGGCAGAACATCTAGGAGGGCTCTTTTCTGACATGAGTGGCCTCAGGTTTATCACTTTGGCCAGTTGACTCTCACCTCTGGCAGCAAAATTCTGGGTTTAGTTTTTCTTTTGATATCTGGGTAAATTCTCAGCCAAATAGAAAAAAAACCCCATTTATTAACTGGGCTGACTTCCTTGTGGATTAAAAAAAAAAAAAAAAAGTGTTTTTGTGAGATAATAAGAGTAAATTCTGTCTCTTTCTGTCTCCAGGTTACATCTTATGATCGGATCTTCACCCCTCTGTCTGTAGAAGGAGCCATTGATGCCAGGTGACTTCTGCTGCTGTCTGGGTGGGTGAGATGCACCCAGAGGTGCTGTCTTTGCAGTAACTGGTTCTTCTCCCCCCTCCCACTCAGGGACTCCATTGCCAAGGCTCTGTACTACCTGCTCTTTGAGTGGCTGCTGCTGAGGATCAATGAGTGGTTGGCTCCCTGGGAGTCTGACTGTGCCGTGGGCATTGTGGACATCCATGGGTTTGAGGTTGTTTTTCACATTCTTTTGCTATGGCCTGGGCAGTGAGTGCTCACCAAGGCCTTGCAGTATTTTATTTAGGGCTCTTCTTAAAACCTGTGTCCCAATGAATGCTGGAAACAATGGAATACAGAGGTGGGGCTGTGCATGCAAGAGTAGATCTTTCCTTCTTTGTGCTCCTTCACAACTTGTCTCACCTCTGGCTGTTCAGTCTCATCAGTAAGGGAGTATGAGAGCTTCACCAGATGGTTTGAACTGTTGGGGTTCATTCACACTGGCCAGAAAAAGCAGCTCAGCTCAGCTCAGCTTGGCCTGTGTAGCATTTACAGGGAGCCACAGCTCCCTGGGCCTTGGAAGGGATGATCCCTTTTTATCTTTGCAGGATCTGGGGGTGAACAGCTTAGAGCAGCTCTGCATCAACTTTGCCAATGAGCACCTCCAGTGGTTCTTCAGCCAGACTGTCATTGCCCAGGAAGAGGTAAGTGGAGCTCAATGGAATTCACAGCACCTTGAGCCAGCACACATGGACTGATCTGAGGCCTCCTCAGAGTATCCCTCAGCAGGGAGCAGGAAACTTAACGATCCTCTTAGGCAATATCCATGGAATCCTAGCCCAAAAAGTTGCCTATTTAATACCTTTAATTAATTCCACAGTAAATTAAGGGAAGGAGATTTTGTCAGCACCTTGCTCCCTTTTCCAGATTTTCCAAGTGAGTTGGTTGGGGTCAAAGAGCCCAGACCTCAGTGGGCACTTTTAAAGCCTGTTTGGCTTCTTTGTAGCATTTTCTGTACCACTTATGTCCTGGGGATGAAAGTGTATTTATCAGACTTGTTGACTTCTACAGTTCACTCCATCACTAAGCTTAGCAGCCTTCTTCTCTCAAATCAGGACAATCATTAGTGGCTTTAGAAGAAGTTTCATGAGACAAAACCAGACAATTCTAGGCAAGTTCCTAACAGCAGTGAAACACTAACTTCCTGACAAACAACCAAATCCCTCTGTAAGTTCTCTCTGTTTGTCCTTGTTTGCATGGCTGGATTTGGCCTTTAACATGCAGGAGGAATACAGCCAGGAGCAGTTAGCTTGGATTCCTATCTCCAAGATGTGCAGCGAGTCGTGCCTGGATTTCCTTACTGCAAAGCCCCATGGCATCCTGTGCATCCTGGATGACCAGACATCCCTGACTCAGGTGAGCAGCTCTCAGCCTCTCATGGGATCCCTTTCAAAGGATGGCTAAGGTGAAGCTGTTTTCCAGAATGATTGCACAAGTAGTCAATGTTTTTACCTGCAGTTTAACAGTGACTTTTCAGCCTACTGTGTGTGTTGCAGCATAGGAAATCTCTTTTACAGGCCACAGACCACACTTTCCTCCAGAAGTGTCATTACCACCATGGAAACAGCCCTTGGTACAGCAAGCCCAAGCTGCCTTTGCCAGAGTTCACTGTGCAGCACTACGCTGGCCCTGTCACCTACCAGGTGAGCTGGCAGGGGCTCAGAGCAGCTGGAGAAATAACCTACCCTGGGGACAAGCTGTGGGTGTCCTGATGGACCAGCTCTGTGACCAAAGCTCTCTCCTTGTGGCTGCACTTCCCTCTAGAGCATCAGTTTATCAGAGGAGAAGAGATTGTTGTTAAGAGAGCCAACTAAGCTGCCTCTGGGCAGAAGCAAAATAGGAATTGCCCTCAGTGACACAGCAGCCTCAGAGCCCTGGAAATGCAGGAAAGCTCTTGCTGCTGGGAAAAAATAAAAAAAGAGAGGTGAAAGCCTGCTGGGTGATGTGAAGGAGAAAAGGAGCAATCCCTTCTCAAAGCAGAAGTTATTGTCCTCTCTACCCTGGTGTCAGCAGGAAGAACCAGCTTCATTCTCCAGGGCTTTCCCCTTGTTCCACCTCTCCAGCTGCCTGTCCCCAGTCCCAGTGTGTGTAAGAGGGGTGTTTGCCTGTCTGAGTGGTCTGAATGGTGCTTTAAATCAGACTTTGCCTCTGCAGGTCCACAAGTTTCTCAATAAAAACCGTGACCAGCTGCGGCCAGAGGTGCTGGATATCTTCTCCCAGAGCCGCCTCAAGGTACACAAGTGGGTCAGGAGGAAGATCTCTATTGCAGACACCCAATGATCCACTCATTATCTTAAAGTGAGAAGCAGAAAGCTGCTGAACAGGTGTCAGGAGAACCTGGAGAAGCCACGAGTTTTATTTTACTGAATTTACTTGGGAATTGGGCAAATTGTCTTTGCCCACAATTGATGCACTTAATATATAGAACACAGAGACTGCCTGAGGATGCAGCTGCATTCCTGCCACTGCCAGGGGCAAGGGAAAATGGCCCCCTTAAGTTTCAGGTTGGAGAGATTCTTCTTTCCACATAGTTCAGTGGGTTGTGGTAATTTCTTTGTTTTTGCAGGTGGTGTCTCACATTTTCCAGAGAGCTAAAGCTGCCTATGGCCAGCAAAGGGAGCTGGGGGGCAGGGGCAGAGGGCTCAGGCCTCAGGCCTCCACACTGGTGTCCAAATTCCAGCAGTCTTTGCAGGACCTCACAGCCAAGCTGAGAGGGTGAGAGATGCTGCTGGCACACAGAAGTGTGAAGTGTTCCAAGGTCAGCATGGAGAGGAGGGTGATCCAAGGTTCTTCCTTCTGTCTTCCAGGAGCCACGCCTTCTTCATCCGATGCATCACCCCTAATGCCAGGAAGGTAGGGCAGCACCCCCACCTCCTTATGGAGTCCCTCAGTTCCTTCATTCTCCTCCAACAGCTCTCACAGCTGGGATTTAAACTTCTTTGTTTCCTTTGATAGCTTGAGACTTTTCTTCCCTGTTCTGTATCCCACCCTTCTGTGTGGCCATGTGAGTTAATCCTGTGCTGCAGGAGCAGAACCAGGGTCAGCTGGACACCAAAGTATTCCTTGGTTTTTGTATTCCATGGCCCACAGCTGGACACCAAAGTATTCCTTGGGCTTTTTGTTCCATGGCCCACAGCCCATGGCAGGATCCAATCCAAGGACAGGACAACAGAAGGAAACCCTTTCTAAACTCCTTGCCTTCAGTCTCCTTTCTTTAATTTTTCTTTATTTCTTGTTTTTCACTTTTTCTTCTGCTTCATCTTCGCAGCTGTCAAATGTCTTTGATGTGGAATATGTCAGCTGTCAGCTGCGACATTCCGGGGTGCTGGAGGCCATCCACATTCTCAAGGAGGGATTCTCAGTCCGTCTGCCATTCCAGAGCTTCCTGGCCAGGTACAGGGGTGTCCTGGCTTGGGATCCCCCAGGCCTGGAGGATTTGTTCTCTGAGGGCTCCACATACATCCCTGGTTTTTGTCACACCCACTCCTCCTGTGCCAGGTACGGGCTCCTGGCTGGGAGCAGGCCGAGCAGCTTGGAGCAGAGAGAAGGCTGTGCAGCAGTGCTGGCTCACGTGGTGGGGAACCCCTCGGATCTCTATCAGATTGGGCTGACAAAGGTAATGCCTGCAGAGAATCCCATCTGGATTGCACAGCCCCACCAACCCATCCCCAGGCTGGCAAAGCAGGAGAGGAGCTCAGCCTCTGCCCTCACAGGGAGGGCCTTGCACACCTTCCCCTCTCACCTTTGCCTTTTCTCTCAAGTACTAAGGAGGCATTTTTAGCACTTCAGATTATCAGGAGACTCCAGCTCCAGACTATTGTAGCATGGCCAAGCCCTTTGTATACCTAACATTCCTGGGCTTCTACTTTTGCTACCTGCTAACCTTCATCATTCCCTGATTCCTTGTCCACCACAAATGCATCCATCTCTGTCACTTGCACCTGTGCCTCCTGCCCTCCCCAGTTTCCTTAGCAAAAACCCTTAAAGGCTGCAAAGGGATAAACCAGCAGTTTTTATGGGAGAAGCTGCTGCTTCCCTCGTGGCTCAGCAGCTGCTGCCTTTGCCCAGGTGTTTCTGAAGGAGAAGGGCAGGCAGCTGCTGGAGAGACGATGGCTGCAGAGGCAGAGCTGGGCTGTTGTCACTCTGCAGAGGAAATTCCGACACCTCCTTCAGCGCCGGCGCCTCCGTGTCCTCCAGGAGAAAGCCACGCTCATCCAGGCTCACTTCCGAGGTTACCAGGCAAGGTCAGGAGCCAAAGGCCAGCCAAGGGACAGCCCTTTGGCCCTGCCAAGGGACAGCCAGGTGGGGATGTCCAGGCCCCTCCTCATGTTGGCTCCTGGCCTGCTCCGTGTTTGTTTGTGTGGCTGACGAGTCCCTCATCAGACAATTCTTTTCTCATCCTCTAGGAAGCGTTACAGGAGGCTGAAGAAGAGTTTGGTGCAATTTAAAACCATGATTATAATCTCCAGACCTTTGATTCAAAGGAGGAAGCGCTGCCAGGTAACAACAGAGCAAGGTGTACAGGAGGGGCTGTTTCTGCCCTTCAGAGCGAGCTGGGGACTGGGTGAGGTCAGGGCAGGGATGGCTTTGGGAGGTTTGTTGGGAGTGAGGTGAGGTGTCCTCATCCAGTGAGGTGTCCTTCACCCTCTGTCTGACATAAATGTAGTCAAATGAAGGAACCAGAGAGGCTGGAGCCTTCTCTCTTTCTAAATGACATTCAGAATTGGCACAGGTGTTGCAAACATAGATGATTCATGGGTCTGGCTATGTGAGCCAGGATAAGAATGATGCCTAAAGTTTTAACTTACATTTTTCAGATTCTGTATGGCATTAGTGTATAACTCTGAACTCCATATAGAGTGTTAGTAAGCTCTCTTCACAGTTTAGTCAGAAAAAACAATCCTTCCAGGCCTGAGAAACAAGGTCACCATCACAGCCTCAGGCCTGAAAAGTATAAACAAAAGTGAATTGGGGGAAGCAAACTGGGGGAATATGACTTCATTACCTGAAGCTGTAATTGAAGGATTAACCCCTGAAATGCAAAAAGACCAAACTTGCATCTTTCTGAAAAACTCATGACCATTGTCCACCTTGGGGGTAGCCTCTGCCAGGCTCCTGCACTGCCCAAGGTGTAGCTATTGAAGGCCTTTAATGAATACCTACCTTGTTCTCTAATTCTGTCTAGCCTCTGTTCTAGGCAGCCTCTCCAGGCATCACTCCAGGCTCCCCTACATGAGACAAGAGCTAGTTCATCTGTGGTCTTCAGAGCTGCTGTTCTGCTCGAGCTGTGAGGAATCATTCATCTTGCTTTTTTTGTTGCCCAGTTCAATTACTGATGGTGATTGAATTGCAAGATTTTTTCAGTCCACGATGATCCTCCCCTGATCCCTTACAGCTGCCTCAGGCTGCTCAAGCCTTTGGCCTCTTGGAAATCAGCTGGGGTGAGAACAGGATGGCAAGTTTTTGAGAAGATGGAAAATAGTGTACAGGAGAGAGCCACGGTTCTGTCCAATGGGTATAACGTATTCTGCACAAACTATTAAAATAAATTTGGGAAATTAAAATATTGCACCTGAAGGGTAAGGGCCATTTCCTTATTATTAAAGGGCCATTTCCTTACTATTAAAATGAATCTGGAAAGAGGAAATCAGACCACTCATCCTTAGAGTAGCAGTAACATCTCATAGCTGTCAGCTTTACAAGGGAATGACCCAGAACAGCTCCTGGCATGGCTGAGGGCATGGTGGGGCAGAGGGTTAAGGACAGTGGTGTTGATACAAATCTGCAGAGGTGCCTCCTCTTCTGCCATGTCCAGCACAGCATGAGTTTCTGTTCTGCTTCTTGCCCTTCCCACTTGGACAGGATCCAGATTTTCTTTCTCCCAGGTAACCACAACAGTGCAGCTCTTTTCTGTTGAATCTGTTTCTGTTCCTTCAGTGTTTGCTGAGGTCTCTGTACATGCAGTAGCAGCAGCAAAGGTCTCAAAGTTCACCTGCTGCAAAGTTCCTCCTTTCCCCCACCCCATAGCCCTGCCCTTTGGACTTTAGCTTGTCACTGTCTTTCTCAGCCCAGCCCTCATAAGCTCCCATGTAGTCACAGTGCTCTGCACCACTGACAGGCAGGAGAGAGGCAGAGAAGGAGACAGAGACCCTCCTTCCCCATCTCAGGTGAGTGATGAGGCTGGGGAACAATAGAATGGATGGGAAAGGGCAGAGCTGTGAGGGAGTTTAGCTTTTGGTATCCCTCCCACCTTTCTAAAGGATTTCCTCTCCATGGACAAGTTCATCTGTCCTGTTCAATCTGTTATCAGGTGCTTTGATGCTGAAGGAGGTGGGTGAATATTTCTGGCAGCTGCTGGGTGCTTTTGTCCTGAGCCACATCAAATGCTCAGCAAGGGAAGGTGTGGCAGGATGCTGGGCAGGTGCTGGAGGCTCTTCTGTTGAATTGTGTCATGAAGGGCAGGAGGTGTTTCAGCAAAGCTCAGGTCTCTGCCTGGACAGCCCCTTCTCAATACATTGTGTTGGGGTCCCAGGAAGGCTCCGTAGCTGTTCTGTCATTTTATCTGCTGGAGCAGGACACCATCTCCTGGCCGCCCTCAGCATTCAGAATAGCTGGAATTGACTTCATACACATATTTTCCCACCCTCCATCCCCTTTTCATCTCCTAACAGCAGGATTTAGAGGAAAGGAAACAAAGAAGGAGCTCCCTGGCCTGTGGTGACACAGAGAATAGTTCCAGCCAAGGAATGGTGAGTTGTCAAATGCTCTGGGAGGGTCTGAGATCAAAAAAATCAGGTTCTCCAGGGGTTCTCTCTCCCTTGTGCCTCCTCAGCCCAGGTTTGCTGGGGAACAGCAGAACATCTAGAGGGGGCACACATGTGTCTGGATGATATAAAGGGCCTTCTAATACAGAAATATCTCATTAGTTCAGTGTTTCCCATGCTCTGGGCACAGCCAGGCATTGTCAACTAGTCCTGAGTCAGAGCACTGTGTTTGTTCACAACACTGGCCCTGTTCTTCAGAGGTGGAGGGAAGATTATTTTTGGTGATCATCTTCTATTGTGAGGGGTGGGAATGAGACACTTCTGCATAAATGTATTAACAGAAGCTGATGTAGAGGAAAGGATGTATTAAAGGCTTCATAACACTTTTAGCCTGTATCAACACTTACTGATGTGTCTAGACTGGACACACATTTGGTGCAGTGTCTGTATCAAGACAATTGATATTATCCACAATTCTGTAGAGATCTGTCAGTAACAACATGAAAAATTAGCCCTGGGTGCTCTTGTATCACCTGCTTCCTCAGGTGTGGATCCAGAACTGTGGAATTTCACAGTCCACTTCCTGAATACACCATTGAAAAGCCAGACTTGAAGTATCTTATGAGCAAAATCAAACTGATCAAAAGTGCTGTGAATCTGTCTTTAAGTTTAATATGGGGAGAGATGTCAGAATAATTTGCTGGTGACACGAGGCTTTACTATGCAGATCTTAAAAAAACCCCAAAAAACAAGAAACCAAATAAACCCAAAAGCTCCGGTTTTGTGACTTTGGTTTGGTTTTATAGTGCCTTAATCTGAGTAGTTCTGTCTGAAATGCCCTGAGATGACTCTACATGCAGTGATGCTGACACTGTGTTGTATTGGCCCAGCTGCTTCCTACCCTGCAGCAGTGCAAGGTGCAAACCAGTGAAAAATCAAAACTCATTGGCCAGATTCTCATCTGGATTACACAGATGGAGATCTGAGCTTTCTTAGGAACCTCCAACATATATCAAATATCAGAATGAGGTCTCATTTTATGCTGTAGCACTTTTGGATACTGAAAAATCAAAAGAAAAATGTCAGGAAAGTGCAGGAGGATATGGCCCTTATCCTTCAGGTGCAATCTCTACAGTGCAATATGCCACACTTGATAGGAATGAAGGATGAGTCAAAGTAAGCCAACTTTCCTGTCCTTCCCCTTGTGGCAGTTGATTTTTTATTTAGGAATTGCTTCCCTTTCCCTCCTGTGCTGGCCCATGTCACACAGCTATGTTCATGCAATACCTGCCTCTCTGCAGTGGTTCTGAATGTTGTGGAGGCAGAAGTCACTGCTTTGGCTCAGATGTCCATCCCTGTCCTGGCAGCTTTTCCAAGGCAGTTTCACCCAGTCTCAGCTCAGGGTTTTTATGTGTTTTTCCTCTGCTGGCAGCCAGTGACTGATTTGTTTCTCTCTCCAGGACGTGGGGCTGCTGGAGATCCCTGCAGAGCTCGCAGCCCTCCTGCACTTTGTTGAAGGTGAGAAATCCTCCTCCTTCCCTCCCTCTCCTGCACTGTTTTACTGAGTATTTCCTTGTTTACATCAATGTATGTCTTTGTTCTCTCTGCTGCCTGTCACTGGGCTGGAGTTGGTTCATTATCATTGCAGGGTAAATATGATAAAGGCAAATGGTGCCATGGATGTTGTTTCCTGACATGGCAGGGAGGAAAAGCACCTTGGCCAGGGGGTAGAACATCAGCTTGAAAATCAGTATATTTGTTAATTTTTCAGCTCTTCTTTTGAACTGGGCTGGTAGAACTGATGGCAGGGATGGTGCAAAACTCTTTGGTCAAAGTTATGTGACAGCAAACTGCTTAAAGAACCCAGGTCTCTGGCAGGGATGAGTATCTGGGGTGGAAAAACTGAAACCCATCTTTTACCTACTATAAAATCTTTAAGGAAATTGAAGGGGAAGAAAATTGCAGTTTTGACAATTTCAAATAAATATTTTTAGGTTTCATAAAAAATTATTTCTTCAACATGAAATTTAAAATAGAAGGAAGGAGAAATAGAGTAACAGCTTGATTGTGAAACGATGTAATAACTTGAGATACAACAATTTTTCAGTCCAAGGACATAACAATATAATAACTTAAGGATCTAACAACGTAACAAATTGAGTATGTGTTAATTTATCAATTTAGGGATGCACCAGTTGGTTTTCAAATCACCAAAATGCCACTAACTGCAATAATTTCACAAGCTGTTGGTCTGACCCTGAGCGTTAAGTTTTGTGCAGTTGTGTTTCCTCTGTAGCTCTCTGTACAATGTGAATATTTAAGCTGCAAATAGGTGGAGGCAGGATTTGCCTCTCTCTGTCTGTGTGGTGTCAAACCCAAAGCCAGCTGTGCCTGTGGCCTTCTGGGGGGGACAGCAAGGGAGACCATCAGGCAGAAGGCACTGGTGAATTGGAGCGGACTGTGCTGGATTCCCAAACAGCTCACATTTCATGGCAGAGCCCTCCAGGGACAATCAGCTGGTCTAGTGAGCAATGTGAGCCAGAGGAGCTCAGGGAACTGTGAAACTGCTGGAAATGAAAGCTGATGGGATGTAAATGGGGAGGATTGGAGAGCATCAGGGGACACAGCTGGAGATAGAGGAATGCACAGGAGCTGTGCTGCATTGAGAAATCCCTTCATTTAGTGATGTTTGCTCCTCTCTTATCCATGAGAAATCCCTCATTACAAAGACCTCTCATTTCCTTGTGGACTGGGGTGTTGCCAGCAGTGTCTCTGTATGGGCTCAGCATTTCCTGCCTGTAAATGCTGCAGAGCAGACTTGAATCTCCAGGTGTTCCCTGGGGAGAAGAGTCTGAAAGATCAGAGCTGTAAAATCTCCCTCCTGAAGAGAGTCCTTGTGCTCTCAGGGAGTTGAGGCTGTGCCTGCTGGGGGTCAGAGGCAGCAGGGCTGGGTTGGGTGTCCCTGCAGCCAGGGCTGGTTCAGGGGCTCAGCAGGGTGAGGTGCAGGTCACCCAGGAGCTGCTGTGGGAATTCTTTGTGTCCTGCCAGCACACCAGACCTCCTTCCCTTGCAGGTCGACACAAAGCACAGGCCAAGCAGATAAGTGAGACACAGCCCCCAGAAGTCAAGGTCAAGGATGACCTTTCCCTCCCATCCACCATCAACAGCTATCCCTTCTCCTCCTTCATCAAATCACACTTCCAGGTGGGAACGCTTTTTATCTCTCTTCACTGCCTCCCCTGTGGGCAGACACACTGGTTTTAGCAACACCAGGAGCAAATATTTCTATCATTTTTTGTTTCTTTGTAGAAGCCAGATTTCCCAGCCCCTGGTCAGCCTCTGCAGCACCCCTTAACCCACCTGGGTGCTGAACACCAGGAGAGTGCACTTGAGATAAACAAACTGGTAAGAGACATTGCTCTTGACCTCACTGAGGAACGGGTGGGCACAGACAATGTTTTGATGTCTTGATATAACAAGTTGCTGGTGGTGGATACTGTTCTTACAATACCTGGAGGGCTGGAAAAGCAGAATAAATTGCTCCTTTTAGGCCCTGGAGCAGCCTGACAGAGATCACACACAGCCCCTTAAGGTTGCTGTATTTTTTGGGGGGCACAGACCAGCCACAGACTGCTGAGATCAAAGTGAATTGCCTGGTGAAGGAGCCTCAGAATTTGGCAGGACATACAGGAATAGGACTGCTAAACTTGAATATCCCAATATTCCAGACTCAGTAGCAAAGATAAGGGAAGTCTGTCTTCTCAACCACATACTTGTCTGTCAGTCATAAAAAAGTTTCATTTAACCCAGATCTTTTCCATGATGTGGTTTATAGCAAACACCTCGATTGCCCCTCGGGCTCACAGATGTGTCAGTACCCAGCAGGGGACAGTGAACTGTTGTTTAAAGGCTGGAAAAGGGCAGGGACTTTGTCATCAGGAAAAGTACACCTGGAACCACACCCTCACTCTGTAGTGTTTGTGTGAAGGGGATGGTGCTATTTCATCTCTGTGGATATGAAACATATATTTCTTTATATTTCTTCTTTAAAATGGTTGAAAATAGAATGAAACTCTGCAGACTTTCTAAGTAAATCTGGTCATCTTTTTGGGAATTACATGGAATTAAAATAAGCCCATTAAGAAAGCTAATACCTAAAAACAGTCTCTTGTTTTGTCCCTGTGATCCCAATTATAGAAGAGCATAAGCTTCAATAAAATCTCGTGAATAGGATTGTGTTTAAGCAGAACACTATTATTTTTTTAAAGATCAAAGGCAGTTTTTCCCCCTTGAAGTAGGGATTTGCTACAAAGAATTCCATGAGAACTAAACAACCACCATCCCCTGTTTTTCTCAGTGAATCTCTGACACACTTGGTATCATTAATTGTTTTTAGAAGTGTTGTTATGCTTAAATGTTCTTTCCAAAGCTGTCCATTTTAGAAAAAAAAAAATAATTTGTGACATATTGAAGTGGAGAGGATGAAAGAAATCATTCTGTTCCTAAGGGTGAGAAAACTAAAAAAATATTGAAGATGTCGATATGTGTAGTCAAGAAGCTGATTCATTTCTTCAGTGACTGTGTTGAGACACCACATCCCATAGTATAATATTAACTGTACCAAAGGCTTTTAAACACTCAGTGGGCACAGTAGCAAGTGTCCTATGGTAATTTACTTGTGTATCTAAGCCCTGCCCAAGGGGAAGTATTTTGCCCAAATTCTGAGTCATACCTCAGACTGAAGTCACTCTGACTTTTAGTCAGGATCCAATCTCTATAAATGTTGCCTCCCAAATTGCCCAGCACTTTGGTGTGCACAAAAACCTGAGGACAGGCCTCAGTCTGATTGCTGGCTACGGAGGCTCCTGGTGTCTCAGAGTCCTTACACCACAGTTTGGGACAGAGGGTTACAGCTCCAGTTCTCTCTCTCTTGCCCTGGATGCTTCCAGATTTTGCGGTTCATCGGTGACCTGGGTCTCCGTGGCTGGCAGGAGGTTCTGCTGGGCAACTACATTGCTGGGAGAGGCTTGAGTGATGCTGCTCTGCGCAACGAAATCTTCAGCCAGGTGTTTGCCCAGACCTGGAGGAACCCGGACACGGAGCACAGCCAGCGAGGCTGGCTCCTGATGGCCACTCTGCTGAGCTGCTTTGGCCCCTCACCAGCACTGGAGAAGCCACTGCTGAAGTAAGAGGAGGAAAGGCCAAGGCAGGTTTACAGAGGGGTTGAGAGGGTGAGCAGTGCTACATGCAGCTCCTTCTCCTAGGTTTGTGTCAGACTATGGCATGGAGGGCTACAGCGCTGTCTGCCAGCGCAAGATGCTGACGGCAGCTCAGTGCACAGACACAGAGCCTGCACCCTCTCGGGCTTACCCTCCCACCCAGCTGGAGTGGACAGCAAACCAGAGGAGAGGGAAGATGGTGCTGGATGTTCATACCTTTAATGGTAACTCAGTCTTCTGCCCTCCTGCTGTCTTTTAGTCTCTAAGGATTTTTCCAGTGCAGAAATCAGCATTTAGGAAATAATTCCCTCAACTAAGTAAAATGGATCAGAACACTGGTAGGTGGTACAGCCATGGGGGAAACAAGCATCTGAATTTAGACCCAAAACTTGCAAAGTCTGGGCCTGGTGGGACCTGCTTCTCAGGCTGAGGGATGAGATTGTCCTGCATTTGGGCCCTGCTCAACAGAGGGTTGTTCAGGCTGTGCATCTCTACAGGGCTGCTATCCATTACAGCCCATGCAGCAGGATTTTGTTACAGGGACTTTTTGCCCTTCTCCCTTCTCAAATATTACCTGAAGCTGCCTCTTGAGCAACCAACAGCTCTATGAATTGAACACAGAACATCCCTACTCTGGCTCCTTGTGAGCAGAGTGATCCCCAAGCAAACCAGGACACTGCAAGGGTTTTCCTGTCAGGTTAGAAATGCCAGCCTGTGCCATCAAACAGATATTTTGGATGTGAATGTGTCCATGTGGAGCCTTCCATGAGCTTTCAGTCCTCCTGTGGCCCTGCTCAGGAGTGTGTGAGACTTTCCAGCTGTGCTCTGCCTGTGTCCTGTGGAATGTGGGTGTTGCTTGGGGTCCTGCCAGGGAGGCTGTGGGTACTGACTTAGCTCTCTGTGCCAGAGGAGAAGTTCTCAGCTGAGGTGGAGTCCTGGATGACTGGGGAGCAGTATGCAGCCTGGATCCTGAGTGCAAGGTACTGCCAGAGGACAGGAGCAGTTCTGGGGGTGTGTGAGGGGCTGTCACCAGCCCCAAGGTTCAGCCTGGTTTGGTCTGCAGGCTGGGATTTATATGGTCACGTGTAGAATACTTACTTCTTGCCCACTCCAACCTGTGCTCCCTTCTTCACCCTTAACATAACCCTCAGCCACAAACAATGGGCTTCTTTAGGAAGAGAGGAACCACTGGTATGATCTCTGAGAGCAGCTTCAGAGAAAAAAAGAATTGATAAAAAGGACAAATCTTGAATGATTCTAGTTTTTTCCTAACCCTGGGCATTTAATAATTGATTCATACCCTAAATCTAAAGGACTTAAACCAGGATAGACAAGGCAAGAAGAAACTGAATGTAATGTTTTCCTTCCTCTCCCTTTCCCCTGCCTGCCTGGACACCTTTCCTCCCCCAGGGGCTGTGACAAGAAGACTCGAGGGTGGTCTGTCTCCATGTTCACTGGCAACACTTGGCAGGACCTGCTGGGCTGTGACTTTGTGCTGGACCTCATTGGAGAGATGGAGGAGACCAGCAACTTCATCAGCTCCTCCCGGGCCCCCACTGAGTACCCCATCACTCCAGAAAGGGACAGGAGCATCCTCCAGTCCTCTGAACTGGACATGTGAGCCACCTATTCCTCCTGCCCCACCACTTGTAGCCCTGTCCCCCATCTTCCAGCACTCTGGTCCTCATCTCATTTTTCTTTTCAACAGGATCCCTCCTGCTCCAGGTATCCAGGCCCCTGCCTTCCCCCCACCCAGCCTGCCTCCAGAATTTATTGGTCTCCATCCAGGTGAGCTTTAGCCCAGGACTGTGGCTGACAATGGGAAGGGCCAGATGGGCCCCAGCCAGGGCATCAGGGCAGAGAGGGAGTCAGGTGATTCTTCTTCTTGTACAGCTCCACTCTGAAACATGACTAATGGGGACTGGAGGCAGGGGAATGTTTCTTACCTGCCTTGTCACCAGACTTCTCTCTGCTCCCAGATCCAAGGTTTAGAGATGACCTGAGGACCCCTGTAGGCTTGGATCACTATGTGGATGATCTCTTCAGCCCTGTGCTGCATCAGGGCTCCAGGGTACCTGTAAGTCCCCTGATGTTCCCTTCTGCCTTCTCTCTGCAGCTCTTCAGTCCCTGTGAATCCTTCAAGCTTTTCCTGCCTATTCACTGCCCCTGCTCAGCTCAGACATGCCTTTGAATGTCTTTCCCACTGGGAAGTCTGTCCCTCTGAGCTCAGATAACTGTTTGGGGTTTATTTTGATGCAGGATATGGAGAACAGGGAGATTCTCACCAGACGCTTGAAAGGAGGTGGGAAGATTGGACCCACACAGAGAGGAATCTTTCCTTCTACAGGTCTGTAAGGGCATGGGGACAGCTGGGACTACATGATCTTCAGTGAGCACAAGTCAGGGAGCCCCTTAGCTGCTAATTATTGCATGTTCAGCTGGTTGATGCAGAGCACTGGGCTTTAGCACAGGCTGCACTCCTCAGTCCCAGGTGAGACAGATGCTTTGCAGAGCTGTTAGATGAGGGAACTCCTTTGTTGTGCTTGTAATTTCTCTTTCAAGCTGGTCTTGGGGTCAAGGCAGCAGGTAGCTTGTTTCTGACCCAGGCCACCTCTTCCCTAAACAAATATTTGTAAGATATGTATTCACCTTCTATTCACCCCATGCTTTCACAGAGAAGTTGGTGGCTTTATTGGGGGTGGCTTTAATATTCCTTGTTACTTCCTTACAGAACTTCCCATCAGCTGTAGCTACTCCTTGGGTTAGTAAGTCTGAACCCTGAAGAGGTTCTGGTTTGTGTGTCTGGTTTCTGTACTTTTCCTAATTTCTGTGGAGCTAAGACTCTGGCATTTGCAGCAGGGTGGAGTAAAACACCAATATATTAATGGCACTGAGAAATCTGCATGGGTAGGAACACACCCAGCAGTCTCAGAAAGGTGGGGAATGTCTAGTTCAGTCATTCCTGAGACAGGGACTACTTCTGGCTGTTGGAGAGGCTCTGGGGCATGACAAGCCCTTTTACAGATCACTGGCCTGAGGCCACTTTGTCACTTAGTGGCTTCTTAGATGAGTGAGGTATATGATGATCATCCCAGGGCCATTCTCACTGGTGAGGACATAGTGATTCAGTAGATTTGTGCTGTGTGCTGACTCCTCTCACATGAGTCTGATCTCTACACCCCTTGCTCTGCTGGCTTCACACTCAGTGGGATTTGTTTGTGACCCCATATGGGACTTGACTGCTGGGAGCAGAGGAATTCCTCTCTCCCCACAGCTCCTCCCCATGACACACAATGCCATCCAGGCCAGGGCTCGTTGTTCATCCAGCCTTGCCACCTACTGCAAAGACACCAATGTGACAGTCTGAGCCCCAGAGATCTTTGCCCAGTCCTCAAGAGAAAGCCTCTGTAATCTTACACAGGCAAGAATTATTTATAAGCTTAATCATGAAGAATGGTGGTGTCCTAAGCTAGGCTGCAAAAACAGAGTCTGGATACTGCTATTTAAAATCTAGCAGGCCACACATTTTTCTTAGGTTTCCTTTTTCCACCTGAGTTTTGCTGTGTCCTGCTGTGGTTGGTGCATGGAGAGCAGCAGAAGTGCTCTCTGGGCTTGCTCAGGATATTTTCATTTGGGGTTCTCCAAAGCACTGTTCACTTGGTCTTTTGCCTCTAGGCTTGTCTGGAATGACTCAAACACCAGTTTACCAGCCCATGCCCTCCATGATGGGGATGCCAGCAGCCATGCCCATGATGCCAGGGGCTGGTGGGGTTGCACCTATGCCAGGTAAGAGCAGTGTGTCTGCAGCTGCAGAGGGGAGGGGGTGGAAGTGGGCTGTCAGTGACACTGTGCACTTCAGTGTCAGGTGAGGGGCTCAGTGGGAAGGTTCACCTGTAGGATTTTGAAGATGTGTGTTGTCTTCCACAGCCATGGTGATGCCCCAGTCCGTGGTTCCAGCTGTAGATCCCAGCCAGCTGGCAGCACAGCAGCAAGCCTTTATCAGCCAGCAGGCCATGCTCATGGTGAGTGGAAGGGCCCAGAAACTGGGGAAGAGACACACATTGGTGTTTGTGCCTTGCAGGGGGAGGCCAGCTCTCGTCCTCTTGGGGCCTGCTCTGTGTCACTCTGTGCTCATGTGCTGGGGTGAACTCTATAAAGTGAGGATTATTTAAGACTGCTAAACTGGGAGCCCTTTTTTTTGCCCCTTTGTGTCCATGGGGACACTGAAGCACCATCAGTGAGTGAGGAGCAGGCCCTGAGAAGATTCAGCTGTAATTCCCATGGGGTTTTAAGCTGGGATTTGCTACAGATGCAGGCTTGCAGTGTTCTGCTTTCTGTGCAAAGCCCTGTGAGTGCACAGCAGTTCCAGGCTGGCAGCTGGGCCTTGGGGGGCTGTTAGGAGCTCTGCATCCTTAGCCAGGCAGGAGAAGACTCCCTGAGCATGCCTTGTCCACACACTGGGAAATTTGCCATGCACTATGTGGATGTTTTGGGATTGATTAGCAGTGAAAAAACAGGACAGCCTGTGGCTGATGGCTGGGTTTGTGTGGCCTAGAGCTCATGGACGTGGCAATTCCTTCCCCAGGCCCAGCAGATGACCCTTCAAGCCATGAGCCTTTCCCAGCAGCAGCAGCAGGAGGAGCTGCAGAAGCGGCAAAAGTCTCTGGAGAACTCAAGGCCAAGAGTCTCAAGCCCAGCACAAGCCTCAGCCCCAGCCACTCTCCCAAAACCCAAGAAGCCTTCCAGCAGCCAGGCTGCTGCAACACCATTAAGATCTCCAGAGCCACCAGCTAAGGCAAAAGAGCCGGTATGAGAAACAAGCAGAGGTGGATTTGGTTTGAATTCCGTGTTTGGTGTTTGCTCTGCGTCCATCCGTGGGTGGCCGTGGGTGGGCAGAGAGGAGAGCAGAGATTTGTGCTTCCTGATGATACTGAGACCTTTCAAACTCTGCTTGATGAGTCTCTAAGGATCAAACCTTCAGTGGCTTTTGGTCTGTGGAGGTTTGGCTGCAGGGTTGGCCAATTCATTTCCAGTTAAGCTGAATTTTTCCACAGGAGAATTAATTACTCTGAGTTCTTCATCTTCCAGCAAGCTGTGTTGGGCCTCTAACATAATCCCCCTTCTCTGTGCTTGGCTGAGGGTTCCTTGTGTTAGAAACTGACCTATTGGGACACTGCTGGATGTGGAAAGGTTCCAGATCAGAACTTTTTGATACTAAATCACCCCTGAGCTGAAGGGCACTGCAGAAGTACTGCTGGCTGGTGCTAGCTAAAGGAGTTGTGCACTGTCTGCAGGATTATGTCTACATGGAAGAGGAGTTCTCCAGCAGTGAGGATGATGACTGTCCTCGGGAAACCTTCCAGCAGAAGAAAGAGTACTTCCAGAAGATGGGTGAGAGTCTGCCACTTTGGGAATTTCACTCATCATAACAACTTGCTCTGCAGCCTTCCTGGCATGCCCAGGTGTTCTTGTCTCCATCTGGAATCCAGCTAATTCCTGCAGGAGCTGCTGGTGATGTGTGTACAGGAATTTGGGGTTCTTGTTCAGTTAGCTACAATTCAGATTGTGAGCTGTTGTGGGGCCAGTTTTCTAGAAATCTCTGGGTATGTGACTGCCACATCCTCCTTCACTCTAGAACTGAAGAGGTTTTTGCTGACTGAGGCAAGAGTGAGAACTGTGCCATCAGTGCCAGGTTTTTGGTGTGGGTTTGACTTGCTCAAGTCCCGCTTTCTATGCAGGAGAGCAGCACATCCGAGTGAAGAAAGTCAGACCTAGCAAAACCTGGACTCCTCCAGCAAAACCCCAGCCAACAGAAGAGGAGGAGAATAGAGAGGAGCTGGAGAAGAGAAAAAAAGAGGAGCTGGAGAAGAGGAAAAACGAGGAGCAAGAGAAGATGAAAGAAGTGAAGCCTGTCCCTAAACCAGAGCCAGGTAAGATGTTATGCAGTGGAGACTCAAACAGGTTGACAAGGAAGAACTTTCGAGGAACATCAAGCCAGGATTTAGGCAGAGGAGGAAAGGATCTGGCTCTTCTGTGAGTTTGCATCTTGACAGGAGAGGAAAGAGGATGTCAGACCATTGCCAGTCAGCATCAGAGGGAAAGAAATGGAAGGTCAAGTGAGATGAAGGGATTTCTCCTGTGTCTTTGCTGGTCTGTTGATTAAAGCTGTCACCCCAGTAGCTCCTGGTTCCCCTCTGCCACCTCCTGAGCCAAAGCCAATAAAGGAGACACCAAAACCAAAGAAGGAGCCGCCTGTAGTGAAGCCTTCAGGCCGTGAGAAGCGTCCTGCACCCAGCCACGAGATCGGGAACATCATCAAGATGTACCAGAGCAGACCAGCCCCCGAGCCCCAGCCCATCCAGCCCACCAGGTGAGAGTGTGGGATCCCCTCTGTGGGCAGGGGGGACATGGGGGTTCTCTATCTCAGCTCTGCCACGTGGCTCCAGTGTGCCCAAACCCCATAATGCTGTTCCATGTTCCCTTGCAGGAGAGTATCCAAGCCATTTATAAAGAAGAACGACCCCAAAAATGAGGCTTTGGCCAAGCTGGGAATGATGAACCCCTCACCTCGGCGATCAGTGAGTTCTTTGCTCTCTGGTTACTTCAGGAGCTCAGCAGAGAGAGCCTGTCCATCCCATTTCCAGCAGGCTGGGATCTCCCTGGTGCTGCAATAGCAGCCAGGTGATTTCTGGTTGGGTTGTGAGATAGCTGGGAGCTCACACCATGGTCCTGCCCACCCTAGACTAGTTCCAGTCTGTAAAGCCATCTGAGGACCTGAAGAAAAGGCTCTGGAGCAGCAAGTCCTATAGTGAGATGCTAAAGGCTGATCTGGAAACAAGCAACTCATGTTCTCCACGTTTGGCACCAAGGCTTTGGCTTGTTAACATCCTTTTTTTCTTTCCAAACTGGAGGCTTTGATCTCAAATACTTGGTCTTCTGGGTTCGGTTGATCATCTCTTTGTAGATTTTGTGTTGATCTAAAGGCAGTGGTGGGCTGCTGTTCACATAGATCTTGCTCCAGGGGTGGGCTGCTGCCCTAGGATGATTTAGAACAGCAGTGTCAGGACAGAGCCAGGAATGCAGGGAAAGACTGGCTCAAATGGTTTTGTTGTCTTTCAGCCATCTCCTGTGCCACAGGAGAAGAAAACACCTCCACCTGTCAAGCCCAAGCCAGGCCCAGCTTCCAGCTCTATCAAGGAAAAGCAGTTGCCTCTCCTGTCCATCTTCAAACCAGAGGATGCCCCACCAGCTGCCCAGGCCCCTCATGCTCCCCCTCTTCCCCCACCAACACCTGAGGACCAAGGCAGGCAGGAACCCACAGGGAAGTGTGAGTTTTGGTTTCACTCGTGGGATTTGGTAGCAGGACAGGGAGGGAATGGGGCTGGAATCAGCTCATGGCACAGGGCCTGGCATCAGGCAGTGTGCCAGAGTCTGAGTGAGCTGTGTGAGACCAGGGAGATGGTGCAATCTCATCTGTGAGCAATCAGAGATGTCACAGTTCCAGCCTGGCCCAGCAACCAGCGTGGCACTTCCCAGCTCTTAACTCTTCCCTTCTGAAAAATGCAGCTAAAAATAGAAAGGTCCTTTGGGCTGCAGCTTTATCAAGGTCCAGCCCACAATATTGTTTACCTGCAGGCAGCATAATTATCAAAGTGGCAATTAGTGGGTGGACTTTAGACCAGGGAGGAATGGGAAGCCAGGTCTTTCACCTTACAAACCTCTGGAGGGATCTTAGAGACAGGCTGAGGAATAGGGAATGTTTCTCAGAGGGAGGCTGAGCCTGGAAGACCTTGGACACATAAAGAGTGTTTGGATGCTGCCCATTTGAAAAAAAAAAAAGTAGAGATAATACTTATCATCAGTAGTTTGGAAGTGTTATTCAGTCTTAGTTTTGCCTCTGAATTTCAGTGTGAGCCTGAATTAATTTTATACATTGGATACCTGTTCCAATGTATTTCAAGCTGTTTCAAATTCTTATCAGCATCACATTTCATAATCTGCAAGGAACAGTCAGTCAAATACATTACTGAAGGACTCCATCCTGCAGAAACTTCCCTGATATAAAAGAATTTCCCTGTTAGCTCCTCCTCTCTTAAAAGATTATTCTTTAGGAAGTCCTGTGAAAGTAAATCAAAGTAACTGGATTCACCTGAAAAATTCCTTAATGCTTTGGAATAGGGATATTGAAACAGCTGAAGTGTGGGAATTCTACATTATTTGTCTATGGTCTCTGAAGTTTTGAAAGTTTGAAGTGCTTAAATGAAGATATTTTTGCCTCATAAAGTAAGAACTTTGAGCAGCTGCCTTCAGACTGAGCCTGTCTTTAACACATCTGCAGAGAGACAATCTGGTGCTAGTTTTGGGTGCCCTGTACCAGAACTTTGCAGCCTCCAAGCTCAGGGGAGAACTTTTATGTCCCTCTGAAACCTTTAGCAGCCTGTTTATAATGACACAAAGTGAAACCTGTGCCTTCAACCTCAAACACTGGAGGAATATTTTGTGTGGGAGGCTGAATGCTCCCCGTGCCTGTAGTGTTTCTGTTCTTAGCAATGAACCTTGTGGCTGGACAATGGAAGTGTAAATGCTACCAGAAATTCTGGGAATGACTGGTTTGTGCTCACAAGAGCTGGTCACTGACCTTCAGGAGATTCCCTGACAGGAATATTCCATCAGGAACCGTCCCCTTTCTCCTGGTAGTCTTTGGTGGGTGGAAAGGACCTTGTAACTCTCACAGCCCATCTTCCCTGCTTTTTCTCCCCACACAGACTCTGCTGTGACAGTGGCAGGTGATGATGGGATCAAGACCCAGCTGTACAAGCTCACCACCAGTGTCAGCTTTTCCTACGTCGACCCTGCCTGGAAAATTTTTCTGCGCAAAGAGGTTCAGTTCCTTAGCTGAGGATTGGCTGGGGAGGAGCTTGTCCCATCTTTGCTTCAAATGGGTTTTTATGGTCATAGGTGCTCAATGTAAGATAAGAGCACAAAGATAATTCTGGGATCACAGACACAGGAGTTGGAGACAGGGGATCATGTCATGGGGAATCTGGGTCCTGCTCTGCCTTACTGACACTTGTGTCTCAGTTTCTCTACCTGTCCTTTCCTCCCTCTGTAGACCACTGAGAAATCTAGAACTGAATTTGTTGTTGCCTGGTGCTTTCCTGTTAAAACAGTACAAATGTGTTTCAGATCAAGTATTGGAGAGTGTGCTAAACTCACCAGGGTTCTTCCCTTGGTCTGACCCCTCAGGTTTTGGTCCTTCACTCCTGGTCTTTCTGTTTGCATTCACAATGTCTCCTCCCTGCCTGTCCCTGGAGATGAACTCACTCCTGCCTGGCAGCAGGGCATGTGGATTGCAAAACATCCCTGGGGAGCTACTTCTGCAATATCTGTAACACCACTATTGCCCTCCTCTTGCAGGTGTTTTACCCCAAAGAAAATTTCAGCCACCCTTATTGTCTGAACTTGCTGTGTGAACAGGTAAGCACTGGAGTATGGCTCAAGGCCAGTTGAGCCTCAGTTGTCTCTGGGGACAAAACTCTGCACAATTACATTGCATGAGTTCCCTTCACTTCTCCATCCCGAGCAGTGCAAGTCTCTTCCCCAGATCCATCCAGTCCCTGTTCACTCCTCTCTGAGACTCAGTTTAACAGCCTCAGGTGCTCCAACACAGCCAGGTGTGGCCTTTGCAATGGAAGCCTCTCTGTTCCCTTCCTCTGCAGATCATCCGTGACACCTTCTCTGAGTCCAGCTTTCGGATCTCCAGGGAGGAGAAGCGCAAAATGAAAGACCTGCTGAGTAATTAACAGTCCCATCACCCCTTCCCCCTGTGCCCATCCCAGCTTCTGGTCTGGAATGAAAAGCTGACCTCCAACCCTTTCAGTCAGTACTAAGGGTAGAGGAGAAATATTTGTCACTGCAGCAGGAAAGCACATTTGTAGAGTGCAGTGTAGGAATGTTTGTTTATTCCAAATGGCCCTGAAATTTCTGTGAGCCAGAAAAACTTAGTTCTGAAATGTTTATTGTGGGGAGAGGAAACTGAAGCCCAAGGATCGGATTTTGATTTGTTTCAAATTCCAACTGTCATCTCTGACATGATCTTCATGGAGAAAGGGACAGAAACCAGTAGTAGACTGGTGTGTGCAAGAGTCCTTTCCCCTCATGTGGTTTGCTGTGCTGTGAACACAGAGGGACTGCTGGGAATGAATCCCTGGGAAGAGGCAGACTTGGCCACCTTTGTTTTTCTAAGCAAGTAACTGTTTTGTAACCCTGCTAGTGGAGTTCCGAGTTGGCAACAATGCCCAGTCCATTCAGGAGGACGGGATAAAGAAGAGGATTGTAATGGCTGCTCGGGACAACTGGGCCAACTATTTCTCCCGCCTTTTCCCAGTTCAGGTGAGCCTTAATTCTCTCACCAGACCCTGGGATTGCTTTAGCTGTGGTTCCAGTTCACTCTTTCTGCCCCCCTGCCTGGCCACACTGCAGTGATCCTGTACCTTCCATACCCTGCAGGGTTTCACACCTCTTGTGTGGCATCTCCTTTCCCTGGTGTCACCTGTGCAGGTGGGATGGAGCCTTCGGTTCTCTGTGCTGCACTTCCCTTACAGGGTGAAAAGGGAAGTGATGTGCAGATCCTGGGTGTTTCTCACCGAGGCATGAGGCTGCTGAAGGTGGAGAAAGCAGCTGGATACCATCCTGAGCACCTCAAGATCCTGCGCAGCTTCTGGTGAGCAAAAGGGCCCTGGCTGCTGCAGGAGGACAGTTTGTGTCTGGCAGGGAGTTGGAGGCAAACTGAATGGGGGGAGTAGAAAATTCTGAGTTGTGCTAGGCTTTCTAGGATTATCCTAGGCCAGCTGTGACTCACTGACCCTCCTTTTAATGAGTCTGGCTTCTCCTTTTCCTTCCTACCTTGAGCTTTTGTTTACAAGTGAGTGCTGGGGGTGAATCAGCTCCATGTGCCATCACAGGGAGCTCCTCAGGGTGAAAGCCATGAGCAGCTGGTGGAAGGCCAACATGGAGAATGTTGAGGCATGTCTCCATTCCCAGTCCTTGGAATGGGCTCCCATCCCCACGTTCTGGATCCCAAGCTCTGGCAGAAGGAGCCTGAGCACACTGGCTTGTGTTCCCAGCTTTGCAGAAGTACTGTCAGTGGAGATGAAAGGCAGCAATTCCCTGGAGTTCTCCCTGAAGACAGAGCAGCTCATCCTGCACTCCCCAAAGGCTCCGTGCATCAAGGCCATGGTGGAACTCTTCATGCAGGAGCTGAGGCAGGTGAGGCAGCTGGAGTGCAGTAGGGAATGCAGGTGGTTTCCCAGATGAAACTGACAGTGTCTGTGGGATGACATGGTCTGAGCCCTTCACATCCTTGGGACGAGATCTGACCTGGCCGTGGCCTTTCTCCAGGACACCAACTATGTCGTGGCTCTGCGCAGCTACGTCGTGGATGACAAGAGCCTGCTCAGCTTCAAGAAGGGTGACCTCATCGAGCTGCTGCCCATGCAGGGCGTGGAGCCAGGTGAGGGGGTGTGTTGGGATTGGCAGGACCAGGATCAAGGGCCTGCTGGAGCCATGGTGCCCAGAACCAGAGGAATACAGGGTGGCCTGGCACCATCAGCCTCCAGCTCTGCCAGACAAGCCTTGTCCCAGTTGCCTCAGTTATAGGAATATATGTTTTATATATAATATGTTTCCTTAGGATGCAGGAAAACCTGGTGAGTCTGATGCTCTTCTTTGCCAGCAGAGAGCTTCAGTGCTCGTTTCTCTTGGCAGCTGCCCTGGTTCCTGAGCCTTTCTCTGTTGCTTTTCCAGGGTGGCAGTTTGGCTGCACCGATGGCCGCTGTGGTCTCTTCCCCACCAGCCTGGTGCAGCTGGCTCCTGCCATTGACTACCTCAGCACCAGCATGGACAGACGGGGAGAGCAGAGGAAGAGCTTGAGAGCTTCCCCAGAGAGCAGGAACGTCAGCAGGGAGGTGAGCAGTCCTTGGGAAGGACACCCAGGGGACATGGCTGGGTTCTGTGGGAGCTACCAGGGTGGGTTCATGGCTCTGGTAGTGTCTGACTTCTGAGAGCAGAGGGAAGATGACGAGTGCTTAGTCTTTGCAGATGAGACACTAAAATCCATCACAGTGTTGGAGTGGGAGGCACCACACACAGATGAGGCCTGGCAGGTGAGAATACACACTGCAGTTCCTCAGCTGATGTTTTAGGGTGGGTTTGGTGGTGTTCCTGCAGAGTTCTGTCCTCAGCCTGACGCCAGAAGCCACCAGCACCATGTTAGTCCCTGCTGGTGACCATTACACCATGATTGACTTCGCCACCGCCTACTTCCGAGAGGCTCAGTCCATGTGAGTAGCCTGTGCTCCCTCCCAAACAGGACCTGGGTAGCCTGACCCACACCAGGCTCTTTCTGGGGGTATTTCTTGGTCTGCATGTTCCCTCTCCTCTGTCTAGGCAGGGCCTGAAGGGGACGTCTGCTGAGAAGAGTGTGGCTGACCTGGTGCGGCACACCAAGGTGAGCTCAGCCTCTCCCCTGGCCACAGCCAGGATCCCAGCTCCAGCACTGCCTCTGGCTTTGCCCCCCATGACCAAGGAACAGATCCTTGTCTGCAGTCTCTGGACAAGTTTAGGTGTCCCCTACTCTTTGGTGCTGCCTGTGGGATCCTGGCAGCTGCAGAGCACAGCTCTGTGTGACCCACAGCCCTGGTTTGTCCCTGTGTTCTGGCCCTGTAGGTCCCAATCCAGGCGTCTTTGCTCCGGTACTCTGACAGTGAGCTGAACGAGCTGGCTACAAAGAACTTCCAGAGTAAGGACCTCCCTGGGACACAGCACTGCAGAGGGGGGGAGTGGGGTGGTCAGGGTGGGCACACACAGACATTGTGGGGCTCAGTGGGAGTGGAAACTGGGTGAGGAGGGCCCCTTCTGAGGCATTTCTGCAGTGCATAACCCCCTGTGTGCTTGCTGAAAGCTTCCATCAAAAGTGACTTTGCCTTGAGTGCCAAGTATCCCAGAACACTCTGCCTGGGCTTTGGGCTAACTCCACATGTCCAGTGCAAGCCTCGTAACAGCAGAGAAGTTTTCAGGACATTTGCTTGCCCACTGCCAGCCCCATGGCAGAACCACCCCAGCTCAGACTAAAGGCCAGGCTTTGCCTTGCAGCGCTGATGAGGTTCATGGGAGATCAGCCAAAACACAAGCACCAGGCTGAGGTCCAATGCATCTATGAAATCCTTCAGGTTTGTGAGCTTCCCCTGGGAAAAGTGCAGAAGCACCAATGGGAATGGAGGGCCAAGACCCTGCTGGGAAGGAAAAGAGCAGGGAGAGCCACAATGGCATCTCCTACATGAGGAAGGGAGCTGAAACAGACTGTGGGGAGGGTTTGCATGTAAATGGTTTCCCTGGATATCACTGTCTGGATGAGAGCACAACCTGCCTCTCCTCACCCCTTCTTTGAGCCTAAATAGCACTAGAGACCAGAGGCTGCAAAGCCCAAACTCTAAGCCAAACTGACAGAACTCTGAAGCTGGGAGAGGAAGGGCACAGGGGTGACCTGGGGACATCTCTGATTCTCTCATCCCCTCTCTGATGCTGTTTTCTCCTCTCTGGATGCAGCTGTGCAAGGAGAAGGAGAATTTGCACGATGAGATCTACTGCCAGGTCATCAAACAGGTCACCCACAACCCTCAGCAGTGAGTACCAGCACTGCCAGCTCCTGTGTGTGCACAGCTGGAGAGCAACCATCTGCTGCAGGGACACCAGGGCCAGGGGAGAGGGTGTCCCCTCATGATGGGTTGTCCCCAGCTGCTCCAGTGCTGAAGCTCCTGCTGAGCACTCAGGAAATTTTGCCAGTCACACAGGTCTGGCATTTTCTCTTTAGTAGATATTTTCCCCTATATTTCTGGCTGCTGATGTATCTGGGCACAGTAAGCATTCCTGGTGGCTCCTGGTCAGGTGCTGCTCAGAGCCCTGATTTCCTCCTCCCAGCCTTGGGGAATTGATAAACACCAGCCAAGGACTGGCTTGGCCACACACTGCCCTGGGAGGTGGCAGCAGTGGCATCGGAGTGGCCTTGATTGTTCCCTTTCTTTGCTTGCTGTTGGAATAACTGAATCAATCTCTTGCTTAGCACAAGAAACCTCTGAGCAAGGGCTGACACCTCCTTTTCTGCCATCAGAGGTGTTCAGAAGGGCACAAGTTCACTCTGAGTTACTCAGAGCAGGAATTGTCTTGTCCCAAGGTGCCCACAGTCCTTTCTGATCCGCAGGGAGAGCGAGCTGCGGGGCTGGTTGCTCCTAAACCTGCTCACTGGGTACTTCCTGCCTTCCAAAATCCTGATGCCCTATGCCACCAAGTTCCTGCAGCTGGCCAGCAGTGATCCATCCAGCACCCACCATGGTAAAACTGTTTGCATCCTGTAAAGCAAATATTCCAGACCTAATCTCCCCATCCTGTCGTTCCTCAGTCCTGGACATTGTCATGTTTGGATGTGTCCTGGCAGGGTGGGAGGTGAGGTCAAGTCTCTTTGCTGTCCTAGCAGTGGCCAGGGTTTTCCAGGGGTCTTGGTTTGAACAGACAGGTGTCTGCTAAAGAAGGCAGGAGCCTCCCTTGAAATGGAAAATGTAAACCCCCTCCCTCTGAATTATTNCTGTGGGTCAGGCTGGTGGCAGCAGGGCCATCCCAGGGTGGCTCAGCCCTCCTGCAGTGCCAGCTGTGGCTCTGCTGGAGCAGGGATCCTGGACAAGGGGGGAGTTTTCCTCTGAAGCTCCAGGGCTGCTGGAGATGGGCCTGGGCTCCCTCTGGGAATGCAGGGGAGAAGAAAGCTGCTCCTCTGGGAATGCAGGGGGCAAAGGCTGCTGGGGTGTTCCCAAAGTCAGATTGGATCCAGGTAGGAATACTTGGCTCCTCCCCTGGGCAGAGCCTCTCCCATGGGATGATGGAATTTTATCAGCCATGTAGGGACACTCAGTGGCCATGGACAGCAGAGATCTCCTGGAGGGAGGATTGGCTGTGGGAGACATAAAGGAAACTGCCCAATGAACAGAAAATAACTGCCCCACCTCTAACAGATGGCAACAGAATACACGCAGCCAGCCCCATCTTGCAACCTAAGACAAGGGATTAAATTCAACTCGGCCAGGATGACCCAACACCACAGGATACCAAGTTTAGTCTTCTGTTTGGCTCAGCACATGGAGCTTTTTCCTTTTCCTGCAGATATAGCCAAGATCTGCCAGAGCAATCTGCGCAAAAACTTCCTGTACGGGGGCCGTCGGCACCTCCCTTTCCCTGTGGAGATGGAGGCTCTGCTGGTATGGAGGAGCAGGGAAGTGGGGTGGCTGCTGGGGAGGGGGACAGGGAAGAGCATGTGGCTTTGGAGGTGCCACATGCAGTGTGACAGGGGCAGCTGAGGAGAGGAAATGGAGCATGTGCATGGAAGGAGCTTGGGAAGTGCCGTGCCATGGAGTGGGCAGGGAAGAGGCAGGTGCTGTGGTCAAGCAGTGGCAGCAGGGATGGGGAAGGAGAGGGAGAACCATGTGGGGCTGATGGGACCCTGCATGTCTTGCTGCCTGAGCACTGTCCTTTGCAGAAGGGACACGGTGCCCGCCGGCTGGCTGTGCTGATGCCTGGAGGCATGGAGTACCTCACCAGGATCAGGACATTCACTGTGAGTTTCCAGCTGTGAATTCCTTCATTGGTCTGGACTCTGAGCCACACCAGGGAAACCCCTTATCTGACAAGGAATAATGTGTCTGCCTGCTCTTGGGCTTGCCTGGTCAGGGTATTCATTCCCTTCTTTCCTTGCTTCAGGTGGCCAAGGAGCTCTTGCAGGAGATCTGTGAGCAGATGGGAATAGGTGAACAGCAGGAAACACAGGACTTTGTTCTCTTTGCTATCAGGAGTGACGACAAAAATCTTGGCAAGTAGAGACCAGCATGGAGCTTCTCTTTTCCAGCAGCCTCTGCAAAAGGGAGCATCACAGCTCCTGCTTAGAATAGCTCCCCCACCCTTGCTGCCTCCTGGGAAGGTCCTCTTAAGCAGTTTCCCTCTGTATTAGGGTTAAGGATTGATCCTTCTCAGGGGCTGTGTTGCTTTTTCCTGAAAGAGGTGTGGGGTTCTGTGTCCCTTTGGAATGGCTGATGGTTGGAGTCAGGGCAGGGTATAACTGAGGTGAGCAGGGTGGGACTGAGGTGTGCAGGAAGGCTCCTGTCCCAGCCTCTCCACCAAGAAGGATGGATGACCCTCTCTCTGTGTGATGTAGGTAAAATGGTGAGGCCAATAAAACTGGAGGAGTATCTCCATGATTACCTGCTGGAGGACAAGCTGGTCACTGTGACCTTACGCAGGCTCATCTGGAGGACACCTCTGCACTTTGACAACCAAGTTTACACAGATGTCCATTATGGACAGGTAAGCAAGAGCAGGACCCTCCCTAGCAGGGACAGATGTAGTGGCCCAGCCAACAGGAATGTCCCAAGGGGGCTGAAAAAGCAGGAGGGCTTTGGCTTATAGGCTTTGTGTGCTGTTTCTGGGAGTGACTAAACACTGAAGATATGGATGCCAGGAAGGCTCTGGGCCTGTGGCCTTAGCTTGGGGCAGTGCTGTTCCACACATTGTGCAGCTCCCCAGGCTCTTCCTGAGCTCAGCCTTTGTTTTGCATTATCAGCAAGGCAGGATGTGGGTCTGTGCAGCCTGGCACTGCCCAGACTTGCCTGTACCCTCTGACAGGTTTAACAAAGGCCTCTTTGCTGTGCTGTCCCTCAGGTGCTGTGGGATTACCTGAATGGGAGGATCCTGCTGAACCAGAGTAAAGAAATGGAGATGCAGGTGGGCCTTTTGGCAATGCTTCAGCACTGGGCCAAAGTGGAGAGGCAGAACTCTGCTCCCTCCAGGTATGTCTGTGGCAGAGGGGATCTCTCTGTGATGACCACAGGGGTTAGGGGCAGGTACCTGGAAGTCCTCTCTGAATTATTAAGAAATGTCCAGTTCTGGAGAATACAGAGGGTCATGAGGGTGCCATGGTAATTTCATTTGATTGCCATGGATTTGTAACACCAAGAAGGAAGGGCATGAACTCATGGTTTGGGTGAATCCTCCTTTGTTCTCTCTCACAAGTGTCAGAGGTTTCAACCCTGGACACCTGAAATCTGTAGTGAGATGCCCAATGGGAACAAAATTGTCCCTGAATACTGGAAACCTTCAATCCTGCAGTTCCAAGCTATACTTTGCCACTCCTTCCTTTCCTTATGCACTTTGACTTGGAGTTGAGGTAATGCCTCCATCAGATGCCCTTAAAGCACCAGCAGCAGGGAAATGGCATAACCCTACTGCTCACTGAAGAGCTCTTGCTGTCTCCAGAAAGGAGGGATTTCTCTCCATGCACTGGTCAGTGGTGCACAGTTGAATTCTCTGTGGACAAGGGTGGTCTCACTGTCTCTGATGGTTCCTTGCACCTTACCCAATGCAGGCATTACCTGTTGTGCTCTTCCTCTCCCCCTTCACTCATGTTCCCAGATATTCAATGGAAATTTGTTGCCCCATCCCCTCCTTCCTCTTAATCCCCTGGCTGATGTTTGACTTTAGCTGGGCAGGGGATGAATTAGAATCTGTTTTCTGTCACAGGGAAGAGCTGAAGGAATACACTCCAAAGACCCTGCAGTCTTCCATCAGCCCCAAGGCTCTGCACAACCACGTGGTCACACTGCTGAGAACGAGGCAGCCCCTCCAGCCACGGGATGCAAAAATCCAGTTCATAGGTGAGGAGACATCCAGATCTGGTTCAGTTTCTATGCTCTTTCAGCTTCTGGAAGCTGTTCTGAATGCACTTTTGGGACAATTCATGAGGTTGTCGATGATTCTTGGGGCCTGGAATGAGCCATGAGAATGGAATTCCTGACAGCTCCTCAGTGTGGATTAGATCTTGTTCCCAAGCATGGGGATCATGGTAGAAGTTCCATCTCTTGTAGGAGTCTGCAGTGGATTTTCAGAGCACTGTACAAGCTGTGTTTTAATTGATATTCTGGCTGCATGTTTGTTTTCCAGTCAGAAAAGGACAGGACATCCACCCAGGCCACTGAGAATTGAGTCTCAGAAGCTAGGGAGGGAGGCAGAAGTTGTCAACATTACTTTTTAATGTAGAAAATCTTGGGAACACTGGCAGCTTTGAACACCCCAGGCTGGTGCAGTAAATTGCTGGCTGAAAGCTGCTGCCCTCAGGCCACTTTTTGCTCTCTTCTAGAGCATGTGATGAAATTGCCTTTCTTTGACTACACCATCTTCATAGTGGAGAGACTCAGCGATGACACGGTCCCTGTGCCCTGTTTCTTTGGTGTGAACAAGGAGGAGATCATTGTGGTAGATGGCACCACCCAGGTATGCCAGACAATCCCCCCTGATGTCTGTCAGATATGAAGTGTGACTTTACAAGAACTAGTGAAGGAAGAGGCTGGACTTCCCTGCATCACAGCCACTCTGGCAACAGCGCTGGCCCAAAGCAAGAGAGTGTGTAATGGGCATTATTGTCATGGGCTTTTTGTAAGTCCAGTGTTTATGCTAACAAGCACAATCCACAGTAAAACTAAATGTAGAACACATTCCTGTTTGTCCCAGTCCTGTGAGAGTTCCAGGGCTGTGCTGGGCAGTCGGAGCCTGCCCTGTATCCTGCATACACCACCCTGTGCCCCAGACCTTCCCTCAGCTTTCCACAGGCTCTTGAGGTGACTTGGGGTGAGAATCAGATGGTTCCACTTTAGGGACTGCTCCTGAGAGGGGCTGGTGGCTTTTCCCTTTGGCAGGCTGTGTCCCGGGTCATTCCCCTGAAGGAGCTGCAGAAGATGCGCACCCTGAGGCCCATCTCCGACGGGGGCCTTCCCGGCCTGGAGCTCCACTATGGCTCCCCTGGCAGCCCCAGGGCCCTGTGGGTGGAACTGTCACAGGTGAGATCAGCCTGGGCCTGCAGCTTCCTCCTGCACCTCCCAAATTGCCCTCCCCTGCCCAGCTGAGCCTCTGCTGAGGGATGGTGCTGCTGCTCCTCTCTCATGTCCCAAAGGAGGAGGGGGACACTGCATTTCCAGGCTCTGAAGTGCAGCTTGGTCCCAGCATACAGCTGATATTTAATTATGGGAAGTGATTTATGGGGATATTTAATTAGGGGAAGCAGCTCTTTCTGGAGCAGAGAGTGATTGATGCTGGTTTGTGTTTTGACAGGCCAAAGAACTGTACCACACGATTGTTGTCATCCTGGATAAAACAGAGCTGCACTCCTAGAGCCTAAAAGGAGGAGAATGGCCAAGGAAAACAGCACTGTTTCTCTTTCTCTGAACTTGGTCAGTGCTCCCTGACCTGTCTTTGGGAGAGAACTCTTCCAGAAGACACCCATGACCTCAGCCAGCTGCTTTCTAAGAATGCCACCACAGCGTTTGTTGGTGGAGTGACCATAACCCTCGTGACCTGCCATTCAGCCCTCAAGCACTTCCTTGAAACAATCCACACTGTGGCTAAACAAACCCCAAGGGCCTCTCCACACCACAGCCTGTTCCAACAAAGAGCAGCTTACCCAAAGCAAGCACTTGCCTTCAAGCTTTGCACTGTGCAACTCCTCCTTTCTGTTTTGAATTAATTATCACGAGCAATGCCTGGTGCTTGCTAGAGATTTGTGTATCCTAATGCCCAGATGAGGCTGTGCAATGGCTGCATGGGCTGCTGGTGTTTTCCAGGAGCCAGATTTGTCTCTGAATTGATATGCAGAGGTCCTGTAGCAGGATTTGTGAAGCAGTTTGTAGAAAGCATTCTAATTGAAAAGCAGATCAGTGTTAATCGTACAATTAACACATATGCTGGGGCACAGATTGAGCTGCAATGGTAAGGAAATTTATTGTTAATTAATTTCTCACTGACATAATTATATGCATGTGCTTCCCTCTACTATAAAGAAGTCAGTCATGGCCATGCAGCTGTCAGACTTCAATGATGGCTCCGTGCCCATGGAGGAAGCATCTTCAAACAGAACTTGTATTATACTGAAGTGTTTTGGGTTGTACAAAAATATTTAATTTATTTTTATTGCCACAGCTCTCCTAATGATCTGAGGAGTAACTCCCCTTTAGGAAATTGCAATAAAATAATCACAGAGATGTTCTCAAGCTATGATATGCTAGATCTTACATCTAACCTGGGAAAACTTAACTGCAGGTAATGAGCAAAGTTTGACAAAAATGTTGTCACTGTTGGCAGGGAAGGGGAATTGATCTGAGGGTGCTCAGTGTAAGCCCTGATGCACAGTTAGACTTCTGCTGGTGAGCTGATGCCAGCATCTTTCCTGGCAGGTGCTTCTCTTTGAGTACTGCTTAATGTGTCTCTGACCAGTCTGTGGGACTGAGTGGTAAGAAAAAGCTTCCAGGAACAATCCACAGCAGTTGTAACATTGCTTTATTGTCAGTCCTGCATATACCCTTCAGAACATTTAAAAAAATACTTCTGTGGAATGCAGTGATCCAAACCCCTGGCAGCCTCTGAGGCTGCACGTTCCTCTGGCAGCCCTAGAGCTTGAGGCCACCAGCCCCTGTAGGTATGGAACAGAGGCAGAACCCAACAAAAATCCAACAGGAGGGACTTGTGCCAGGGACTCAGGTTCAGGTTCCATATAAACATAGCAGCAGAGGTACCACAGTGTCAGTTTGAAGGTCACAGCAGAACCCTACCCAGCTGTAATAGCAGCACTGCCCCCTGCACTGCAGGTGAGGCACAGGGAGCAAATATGGCTTTAGGGATTATAAGCAAAGGCTGGAAGTGTTGCAAGGGTTAATACTGAAAGAGTATCACCACTTAAATTAAAGGGCAGACAGAAATGGACAAAGTTAAAGAAGTTCACATTAAAAGAAAAAGAATCTGAGTTTCTCCTCCTTTAGAAAGCAAGCACTGCCTCCATGGTAATTACAAAATGGTCCTCTCCTGCCCTTCAAACAAAAATATTCCATCCAGGAACTCAAACATTGAATTTGTCACTGGCAGCCCTGAGCAAAGCATGAGAACTTGTAGCACATTGGTGACACTGAAATAAGAGATGGGGAGAGGGGGAGCAAGGGGAGGAGCCATTTAGAAAGCAAGGTGCCATCCCAAAGCAGAGTCCCAACTGGAAAGTCTGAGCCCTGCCCAGCCTGCTGTAGGTAGTAGAGGTTGGAGACAATGCAGAACATCCAAGGCAGCAGCCCCTTACAAACCCATCAGGTACAACTTCACACCTCTTGGTCCTTGAGGGTTTCAGCACCCCACTTATTGGGGAAACTCACCATGAGTTCACAAAAACTGTTTCCCTTGAATGTGTGTCACTAAGGACAGAAGTGAGCAAAAATGCAGTGGGGAAAAGAAAAATAAATCTCATTTCTGCAGTGTCATAAAACCTTCCATGGCTGAGTTCTTCCACATCCCCTGGTGGTGCTGCTGCAGGAAGGAAGAGCCAACAAGCAGCAGGGATCAGCTCTCCATTCTCTGCAGCTCCTCCCAGTCTGCCTCACTCTCACACCTGAGCCTTGTTTTGAAAAACTCCTTGATGAGTCTCTGTGCTTCCTCCTTCACTGCAAGAGAGGAAACACCATCTTTTGAGTTGATACTTAAGACATCTGCCCCCTCTAAAGCCATGAGCCCATCTGGCATTGCAATAACCCCAGACACACCTGTCTTGCGGGCAGGGCTCTGCTCCTGGGTCAGTAAGTGAGACAGGTGCCTGGCAAAGCCCTTGAAGAGATCCTGCAGCATTGGAGAAGACAAAGAGCAGAAAGCAGACACCAGTTACCAGTCTGTTTCCATGTTTGTCTTGCCCTCAGCACAGACTGCTGTAGCACAAACCAGTCCTAGACTGAACACACACAGCTGGCCCTGCAGTGCTGGAGAAGCCCAGGCACATACATCCTGCCTTGCAGGGCACAACAAGGAAACTACACCAGCACTGAACCAGAGCTGTTCCTACTTCACAGGTGGGAGTTAAAAATGTGCCAGGGTTTAATGTGAAAATAAGAACAATCACAAGGAAATGTGGAACCAACACACACCAACTCTTTAGTGGGAGAGGGGAGTTGCTGCACCTGGAGTCACTAGAACAGCACATAACAAAACATAACTTGAAAATAAAAAGTGGGATCCACATCATCTCCCCCTTCTCAGAGCATCAGATCCCTAGAGAGATGAATTCTCCTTCTGCCAAAGAGGGCCTTGAGCTATACTCTACCTTGGAAGCAAATTTGCCCCCCTTGTAGAACGGGGTCAAATACTTGACAACGATGTCTGCAGTCTCTTTGAGGGACATGCCTTTGGTCACTGGCTGTATGGTCTTGCTGCTTCCTTCTTTATCACACTGTGCTAAATTTGAGTCAAAAGTCACCTTCTTCTTTGTTGGACCCACACTTTTGCCCTCTGGCTGGGTCAGAATTGAAGATTTTGTCGCTGTCCGGAGCCGCTTTTTTGCAGGACTTTCCATATCCTGGAAAGGGGACAGAAGGAAACCAAACCTACCAATTCCTGTGGCAGCACTGCCCTTCCAAGCAGCTGCTACCTTCCAAGAACATGAATCTTTGCAGCATCCTGCAGCCTCTCCCTCCAGTGAATACCCAGTAGGAATTTCTGTAACTCCTTTTAACTACTTCCCACACAATGGGACTTTGAAAAAAACCCTTTAAAGAATACCACATTCAGAACTACCCTGTGCTCATATTGGGGCAGCTAATTGCTACACCCTGTCCTACAGAGGAAAACTGACTGGAAAAGATTTCTCAGGATGTCTGCTGAAAACAGAATACACCCCTCAGAAAGAATCAGACACATCAGGAGAGCCACACTCTTGCTCAGTTTGAAAGAGAAAGGAGACTGCAGAATTGCAGAAACAGTTGCCAGGCAGTCTCAGCTGCCAAATGCAGAAGCAGAAAATGAATGGCAAGGCAGGCTGTGAGCAGGGTCCCGTGTGTCTCTGGCCTGTGGTTGTGCCCTTGCCTTGAGAAAGGAGCTCCCTAATTATAGTTAGTGGCAGATCTCAGGGGGTGGGGACACTAATTCCAGGCAAGTCACCAGCAAGGGCACAGCTCCATGAATTGTGCAGAGGAGGGAACAAAGCAGTGGAGAGGGAGCTCTGCACTGCAGCCCAAGGTGCTGTCGCAGCCCAGAGGGCAGCAGGGAAACACCAGGAATGCAACACAACTGGGGGTCTCCTTCCTGCTGCAACTGCAGCTGGGTCCTCCCCAGATAAATGACACTCTCAGAGCAGGAGTGTCACTCCCAAAGAGAAATTTGGTACAAGATGAGCAGAAGAAATAGAGGAAATCAGCATTCTTTGAAGTCTTACCCCATCTGATCCTGGCCGCTTCCCACTGTCACCTTCTCCAACAACAGGTAGCTCAGTTTCTGCAACATTTTCTGCAACACTAGTGGGAAGAGTGGAGAGAAGGCCAATTGTAATCATTCCACAGTGAAAATATTTCTGCATTCAGTGTCAGTGGCCATGAGACTGCATGGTAAAGCAAGAGTCTCCCTCACTCACCCAGAGATCTCATACAGGTTTCCAGGACAAGGCTGGTGGGGCTCTGGACAACACAGGGATCAGAGAAATAGAGATTTTACCTGGACTTCACATCCATTTCTTCCTCAAGGAATTCCCATTCAGCAGCCTGCTGGGTCTTAGAACTCTCCCCTCTCTTAGTCAGTGTTACTTCTGTTTCTCTCAGTTCTTTATTCTCCTCCTGGAACTGCCCAGTCATGTCTCCAGAGCCATCTTTATTTTCCTGAGGCGTTGGTTTCTCTTGACACACACTTTGAGAAGAAACCTGAGGTAGTGTGTTTGCAGAACAGCCATCTCCCTTTGCTACACTGCAACTTTGGGCTTTAGAGCCAGCTTTGGGGAGGGAGAAGAATTTGGAAATATCCTGTGATTCCTTTTTAGCTGCTTCCGCGAGCATTTGCTGCTTCTTGCTACGTTTGGACTTCTTAGCAGGGCTCTCCCCAAGGGCATTTTTTGTGTCTGGACTGGGTAGCTGCCCCTTCTTTTCTGGGTGTAGTTCTACCCCTGCACTCTCACCCACTGCTTTGGTTGCAGTTTCTTCCCTCTGGAGAACAGGGTTCCTGGTGTCCAGGTCCAGACTGTAGCTGCTATTGTCTTGCCCACTTGGACAATCTTTTTTGACAGGCTTTGCATCACTCTCCTCCTGGATCTTCAGCAGTTCTGAAGCTGTCTGGAACAAGCTGGATTTCTTTGGAAATCCTGCTCCCACACGCTTGGGTTTGAACTGGGGAGACAGGAAGAAGAAGAAATTTTGGATGTGACATCTCTGTGTGCAGCACCATGAAAGCAGCTAAGTTTCTGCACACAGTACACCAGTGTGGGAAGCTATAAGCTGGGGGAGGCTCTAAATCTGACTGATCATCACACCCATCAACAGAGTGATGAGGGAGATGGATTAGGTGGAAGTCCTAGGCCAGCAATAAGAAAACAAGGATATCCTTGGATAGAGCAAGATGAGAAAGAACTTATTTAAGCTGTGTCCTGCACACAGATTATATTCACTAATAACAACGTGACAGACAGGAAAAAGCAATTACAATAGAAATATGCAGTGGCCACAGAAAGGACTCAAATTTATAAAAAGGCAGACAGACAAAACACACTATTCCCTCCTGTCTATCCCACTACTACTCACCGAGGGAACCTGGGATGCAAGGACAAAGTCTCCTTCTGCTAGAGACACAGATTTTGCTTCCAAATTGCAGTTACCACCTGTTCCAGACCCAAAGACTGAGAACAATTCCCCTTGTTTGGATGCTTTATTGATTTCTGCCACCTGAAAAGAGAACAGAATCATTCTCTAATGGCCAGAAATCTTTATGTATTCCTGCCTTTGTACATACTAAAAGCCATAGTAACAAAACAAATATCTGCCCTGGAGAGGCACCTGCTTCAAGAACAGAAACATCTTCATTGAGAATGATGGAAACCAGATAACCTAAACCAAGGCTTCTCCAGTGTCAGCAGCAGCCTGAGGAATTCCCTAATCCCTGTATTGCTGCAACATATCTGGATAAGCTTGCACTGCTATGTAGGTTTTCAGAGCCTGTAAAGCCAATAAAGATTTGAACCCGAGATGATTCTGAGGCCCTCCTGGAAACAAAATCAAGACGAAAGATTTGTAAGATACCCAAGGCAAAACAGAGCTTGTCCTTCACCTTTCCCACACAAACTCTGCCCTATTTGCCCTGGAGCTCCCAGGTTGCAGGGAGCAGCAGATGTAGATGTTTGTCCCTACCTTCTTTAGCACAGCTGCCTTGTAGGAATTTGCCATTTTGCTGGTCCGGAAAACTTCATATTCCATTTCCACTGCACAGGCACCAGGGTCTGACCTGAAACACAGGCTGGGGTGATTCCTGGCAAGACACACTTCTTGTATCTGCAAAGGGAACACTAATGCTCAAGTATCTCCCAGAAAGTACAAAATCCACTCCCTCCGGTACAAGAATAAGTGATAACTTCCAGTTAAGTCCAAAGGGATGTAGTGGTGAGTTGATGGAGAATGGAAAGGATGAGGAAAACGGTTTTAAATCAAGATCCTCGCCCACGCTCCGTTTGAGAAGTACACTATCCCCATCTTGTGGGATAGGCAAGAACTGCCACTCCTGGGATCAAGCTGATAACAGCGACCAGCCACGAATCCTCAGGTCTGATTTTCAACATCACAGCCAGAAAGATGCTGTTAAGGGAAACAACATCCTTGGAAAAACAATTTTTAAAACTCAAAAAAGCATTCCCTATGTATTAATTGTGTTAACACAGGGCCTGCTCTTCCCTGAGCACAATTAATATATATTACAATGGTAATTGTGCTCAGGGAAGAGCAGGCCCTGTGTTAATGGACTCAGTATGCATCCCCTTTTCCTCATCTCATACCATTTTCCTTCTGCTGCTGGAGTCTTTTGGTTGTTGCTCAAAGCTTCTTCCAGCATTTTCAGGCAGTGTTCCCGGCCCTAGGAAACATGGGATACTCAGACATGCTCTACAGAAGTCTCACTGCCCCTTGGACTTCCACCCCTGAAGGAGTAAGGACAGGCCAGGCAGAAGCCTTGTTGTTCTTTGCAACATCACTTACCTTCACAGTGAGCTTGGAGATCCTCCTGCTTGCAGCCTCCTTCAGGGGACAGTCTGCACCTGCCACAGGAGAGGAATTTGGGAAAGGAGCCATGGCAGGGCTAGGCTGATGGAGAACATCTCAGCTGTCACGGGGAGGTGCAGGTCCAGGACTGCCTGGCTTTCTCCTCCCTGCATTGTCACCCCAAGGAACACTGTGGTCACCCTTTCTACCTGGAGAAGCTGCACACTCCAGAGGAGTAGGCAGAAACTAAAGTGAGATTGTTTTCTCTGATTGAGAACATCTAATTTGGAGTTTAGGACTAACAGATTTCCAAAATCTTCCCACCTCAGAAAACTTTTCTTTAAGGCTCTTAGGAAACTCAAATCTTTTCTCCTCCTCACAATATCAACCAAAAAAATCAGGCTGGATAAAATAATCTGACCTTTCAAGTGTTCTTTTGTAACAGTGCCAGACAGGGCCCCAAGCAGCACAGTTACAAACAGCAAAGTTTTTCAGCAGTTTCCTTATAGCATTATTATTATTATTATTACTATTATTATTATTATTATTATTATTATTATTATTATTATTATTAGTGCTGCATAACCACTGCAGAAATAGCCAACACTACAAAGTCAGGTTAGACAGAGTTTTCCTTCTCTCTTGCTTATTTGGAAATGTTGTTCAGAAAGATGCATTCCATATCTTCACCCCAACCAAAGCTAAGCTGTGGTCTATCTCCTCCAGCCAATGTTTCACAGCCAAAAGCTTAACCTCTGTGCCTAGGGACTGATACCTCCAGTGGTGATGCTGTACAAATTGCATGCAGCTGCAAAATATAAGACTTTCTTCTCCCAAAGAAAACCCGTTATAAATCAAAGAAGATATTTACTTGGAGGTACAAAATCTTCCTTTTCTGGTTCTTTGCCCTGGAAGAAAACGAAGATCAGTCAAACATTTCTATTCCTACTACACACATGCAGATCTAGAAGCACAAAAGATATGTTTTATATCCCTACTCCAGGGAAAATTAAAGTTGAAGTTATAAAGGCATTAAATAAGTGCCAAAACAGGGCCAAGAAGACAAAGAATGAGAATCAAAGCCAAAAATTCACCTCTGCTATAGGAATATTTAAGAGAAGCTGAATGGGAAAATCTGTTTTTACTACTACCATGGGCATTAAAACCAACAGGCTCCTCTTGCTTAGCACTGCTAAGAAAAAATACAAACCAGCACATGAATAAGCTACATTTCTTCCTATTACAGGACTGGCCCAGAATATGGAGAACACAACAAAAGCAGAGGTACAAGAAGTGAAAGACAACAAGCAACACCAAGATGAAATAATTTACTGTCATCAGTGCCAGGAAGCCTTTATGGCTGTCACATAAGCTCACAGCAAACCCTCTGTGCACCCCTTAAAAACTGACCCCAACTCACTTTGCGCAGACTCATCTGTTTCTTGTAGAAGTTGTCCCACTCCCGTTTCCGACGCTCCTCATTGTCTTCATCCCAATTCCCACTGCCCTCTTCATCATACCTGGATAAGGCAGGAAAGCAAGAGGAACAAGCATTTCTGTAGCTGCAGCATGAACTGGGGGACAAGTTTGGGAAGCCAGCCAGTGATGCATCCCACATCCTTCCTGAACATGTCTTCACTTTGAGTTTCTCTGCCATCGCCCAACCAGGACAGCAGTGCGTGTCCTCCAAAAATGTACAGCATTTGTCAATCCCATAAAGTAGTAGGTAGTTTTATAAGAGCATGTAACTAGTGCCCTGAGAATGGAGGGCTCCATTTCAGCAGCTCTGCCAGATGCTCCCAGGGGGTTCAGGAGTCACTGCCTCATGTCATGTACCCCATCAGTAAGTCCCTCCTGCATTGCGAGCAGAGATGGCAGAAAGGGCACAACATCCATTCCCCAGCCTCACTTGTTCACAGGCTGCTGCAATAAATGCAATCCCCATCTATACTACACTAAAATGCAGCAGCTGATCCTCACCAGATGTAGCTCAGGAGTTCTCTGCCTCTCACAGCTGCCAAACTTACAGGTATCACAAATCTGAGCTTTAGAGCTGCTAACTATTAAAACTTCCAAGGCAAAACTACAATCAGATCATGGAAAGGTTGAATAAACCCAGTAGCAAACACTGTTCTGTACAACAGCATTAGCTGTGGCTTCTCAGGTCCTGAAACCAAACACAAGCTTAGGTCACAAGTCCTGGTTTCCTCTGACTCAGCTGGACTTGGCCAAAGAACAAAGGTACCAATCTCGAGCTTTTTAAGGTAAAGCAGAGGGCCTGGCCAGCCTACAGCACTGTCTATCCTGGCACAGCTTCATGGGCAGTGCCAGCAGAGAAACTGCATCCTGACACAGCTGCACAATCACTGCAACTCTGCCAGAGAACAAGGGGAAAGAGAACTTGTCACCTCCACACTGCCAAGCATTTTACAGAATTCATCATGTTTCCCACTGCACATCTTCCTTTTGCTGTCAACCTGATAGCAATATGCAGCAATCTGCAGAAGAATTTGACACTGGCACTTCATAACATCCTCTGTGGTGACTAAGTCTTGTCAGTGACCCTGGCCTGCTGGCTCACAGACAGTTGTGTTAAATCAGGAATGAACTCTGGACCATGTCATCTGGGTCTCAATTTTAAACATTTTTGATCCTTGTGACTATGAACAGGCTGAGCCCACTTGCTGCTTTCAAAAATTTCAGGCTAGTTTCTTGAGCCAATTACATTGTGCAGGGCAATTCTTAGCTCTGTCAAAACAGCTTTTGGTTCTCTGGAACATGAATGTGAACGAGGCTGCCAAAGTGTGTGGAAAATGAAATTCCAGCTGCAGCTGCCAGAAACTTACAGGAAAATACCATCCATGCAGAAACATCTCAGATGTGCTGAAAATAGGAGTGTCTGGGCCTGCAGCTGGTGGATGCTCTTTTCTCTGATGGCTCCTGTGAGATGAGTGTAACCTTTCTGGTACAGACCTGCTGAAGCCTCTGAGGCCTCTCCTCCCGCCCTCGTACAGCTCTGGGTCGTAGCTATCCCAGGAGGATGCTGTGGGCCCGATGCAGGTTTTGCTCCAGCTGTTGCTGCAGCGTTCCAGAGCCTCCAGTTGCCTTTTCACTGCCCCTGGGTTCTTGCAGAAGTCACAGCACTTGTTGCAAGGTGGGGTGACGTCGCCGAAGTACTTTGCGATGGCAGCGTGGCGACAGCTTGGAAACACAAGGCAGAATCATCTGGTCATCACTTCTATCCACAAAAACTCTACCCTCCAAATGCAGGGTGTCTTTAGATAAAAGATTTGAGTCTTGTTTTTTCACAGAGAATGTCTATTCTAGCAGGAATCACAGGGTTTAATCCCCGAAGCAGAATTTGGGCTCTGTTCCTGGCACCTTGCTTAAAGTCTCTCTGCCTCCACTTCCCCATATGTAAAAAACCATCCATGTTAGTATCTTCTGCTAAACCCTTTCAGATCTTTGAGATCTGCAAAAGGAGCAGTTGATGAAATATACAGTTATTAATTCTATATCATTGGCTAAATACATTTCATGTCCTATCAGGATGGCTGCAGGTAAAGAGGCCCCGTTGATCACTACACCTCAGAGTATATCTCACATTGAAGAGCTTCTAGATTTATTATTTGTGATTTGAAGATGAAGAAATATATATTTGAAGACACAGGAATGTAAAGAAAGTCCCAGAAATAGAGTCCAGAGTGAGGTCACAAGGGAGTAGCGTTCAGATAACACAGCCTGGATCTTGATGGGCTCACACATGCTCCAGATCAGCACCCAAAGTTTGGGTAGAGTCCTACATGCATGAAAACCAGTTCATTTGCTCACACAGGATTGCACAACCAGTTTACCAGGATTAGCAAACCAGTCACGAGAAGATTATTAGATTCTTCCAGAAATTTTCAAAAGACTTTTGGCAGGCATCAGTGTTTTGGGGTACATAAAAAAGAATTTGGTGACAATACGCTCACTAGCAATACAGGCAGGAAGTAGTTTCTCTTCTAAAACACTCCCTAACTTAAACCAGGGAATACACTGATTTTGCCAAAGAATGATCAGGCAGTTACTTTCCCCCTTTTTTTTAAGAAAGCAGAATTTAGGGGAGCTTTTTAAAATTAAAGTTTCTCAGCAGAGGTGGCCCGTTGTGTGTTAGTCAAAATGCTGATAATAAGTATAAGAAAACACTCACTTCATTGGGTATTTAGAGATCAAATCCTGCAGCCAAGTGGGAACAAAAGTTATTTTAGAAGAAAATTATTTTACTGCAAAGAAGAACAAGGCGGAAATTTTTCTTCTCTACCAAGGTGTGTGCTAGTGGGCTTCCAACTTCATCTGCAAAAAGTGGGTCACAGAGGGGAAAAGTAAGAGAGCAAGCACCTCATTTACTCTTATTCTAAACCCTTTAAGGCATGTCAGAACTTGCCAGAGATCTAACAAACACAGTTTTCTTCTTCACTTGTGTCTGTGTGTGTCTGGAGGGAACACAACTGCATGTTACCAAAGCATCACAAACCCCAGAGGGGCTGCAGTGGCTGCTAGCTCACTCCTTCCCACGGCCTGAGAGGTTGATCTGGAAGGCAGCACAGCAGCAGGGCACAGGTTCCTGTCCCCAGCAGTGACCTGAGTGGGCTGAAGTGCCAGGGAGCTGGCAGTGCTCAGGTAAGGGGCTGCAGCAGGGTGTCTGCACCGTGCAGGGTACCAAAGCCTGGAGAGGCTCCGACAAAGCTGCCATTATATCCCCCTGCAGAGCCACACTGACTCACTCTGCTCCTGCACTCAAAGAGCTCCTTTCACATGAAGGGAAAGGGTGGGGGGACCATGATGGGGGCAACACATTCGATACCCTTGTCCTGCCTTTCCAAAAGAACTACTGGTGCTGCCTGGCTTGCCAGTGCAACGTGACTATAGAAATGTCAGCGAGCTGCAAGTCAGCTTTTTGTTTCCCCAAAAGAAAACAGGCAGGCATTCTCATTAGTCCGTGTCTCTTCCCCTCGCACGCACTGATCTGTATTAGAGTTAACTGAGGCATTCAGTGAGGGACAAGCCCTCTCCCCACTCCCACAGCTCACCAGGCTTATGCTGGGGAGGGACAGCCACACACACCTCTGTCCTTTAGATGCCCCAGGGGAGGGCTTTGGTGGAAGCAGAGATCAGCTGTGAGCTCACTGGAATTTAGAGTTCCAGTTTCTAACCCATCAGGCTTGTAAAGCCAAGCCCTCTCCACCCAGCCTCCTGTAATTGCCTTTTTCTTCCTGCAGAATTACCCAGACTGGGGCCACAGCCCCACTTTAGCTAACGGTGTTCAGGAGTTGGGCCATAACGGAAATTCAGTTGCAAAACTAAAATTGCAATCCTATAATTATGGTCAAAAGGCAAAAAACAAAGTTACCAACAGGGATGCTGGGGTTAATCGCTGGATTAATGCTTAACACAAGAGTTCCTGAAAGATAGTTGGTTATGCATTAACATGTGAGAGGAAAGTTTCCCCTGTCACACCAACACTTGACTAATGCCCACGAGATGGAGATGATTTACATAAATTAATGGTAGTTTGTATTATTGTACATGTCCTAAAATTATTGCATCATTTAAATATGCAACAGTATTATTTGTCTCTCTTCGCCCTTCAAAAAGAGTACGTATGAGCTGACCATTGGTCTCTAAAATGTCTAAACAAAATCATTATGTCATTTCAGACATCCCCTCCCCCCTCATCTGACATTATGGAATGTGATGAAGAGCAAATAACAATGAGGTTTATTAACACATTTTTGTCGGTGGCAATGCATTTCAGGAAAGTGCTAAACTGACCACAAAGCTGCCTGCACCTCTGCAGTTTTGGTAGTCCTTGTTTTTATACACCACATAAAACAGGAGCCCTTTTCCTGCAATTAGGAGAAGCAGATGGACAGCCAGAGAAGAAGCAAAGTCACATATCCCAAAGCTCTGCCTCTCCCAAAAACCACCAGAATAAAGCATTCCCCTGTATAAGCCAAAGGGTACAGAGCCTCATAAGAAATGCTCCCTGAAATAACTCAGCAAGTCTTGGAATAATGTGAAGTGAAAGGGTTAAAAAAATCATATGAGGGCAAATTAGTTATGCAGTTGTCAAGCAAAGCCACTTAATGAGCTTTATCAAGTAGAAGAGCAAGTCATGAGGTTGATGAGAACTTCTAATTTTGCACCTGTCTGAAGGACTGTGTCCTTCATCATCACCCGAGCTTCACCCCTGAGACAAAACAGTGACAGTCAGCTGTCCCCAGAATACAAGAAGCGAAAAGCTCAACATCAAGAGAGTAAATGACTTGGGCAAGGACACGGAGCAAATTCACCATCCTAGCACCAAATTCACCGTCCCAGCACTGTCCCTGCTGCCCTGCTCGTGGCAGGTCTCTTGCAGTTCTGCACTGTCCTTGTGAGTACTTGCTCTGCCCTTTCAATGAACGCAGGAGAAAAGCTCCTTCTCCCGGGAGCCGGAAGGAAACTGAGCAGCATAAAGAAAAGTTATTCGCTTTAACATCGCCCCAAACTATCGCAGGCAGGGAATCGATTCAAGTCTCACGCCAGAAAAAGGCGTCATTAAAAGGTAAAGAAGAAACTCTTCTCTCGGAGGAGATGCACAGAGGAAGCCAGCAACAAGTGCCGGCCCTTGGGCGCCCCGGGGAGCTGGCACCGGCTCTGGCTCAGCCTGCGGTGGCTCCTCTCCCTCCCTCTTTGGCACACATGTAACACGAAACTTCGCATCTCCACGACAACCAGCAACAAGGAAAAAAAAAAAAAAAAAAAAAAAAAAAAAAAAGAAAGGCAGAGACAACAGCTGGCTGTCAGCAGCGGAGCAGAGAGGAGCCGAGCGAGCAGCGAGCCGCAAGCCAGGATGAGGGGAGAGATGACGTGAAAGTTTAAGAAGACGGAAAGAAAAACAAGAGAAGCCGAGCTCGCGGTCGGGGTAAGGCTGAGCTATCGCTGCTGTTCGGTCAAGCGCGGCACCCGCCGCTGCTTAGCGAGGGGCTGGAGCCTGGGGAGCTCCCCCTGCTCGGTCAGCCATGGAGCAGAGCTTGGGAGGCGGAATTTGCTTGCCAGGGACACCGAGGAGCGAAGGTGGCAGGAGAAAAGCTTTTAGTGGGATTGCGGAGAGCTGCGCCGCAGCCGCCCTGTAACAAAAGGAGCTCCGAGCCCGAGCGGGACTCCGCAACTCCTCTGCCGGTGACAATGGCAGGCTGCTCGGGTTGCTGTGCTCGTACAGAATGTATGTCCTGATAAGCTGGTGACCTGATACAGAAATAGTCGGTGTGGACAAGGCAGCTGGGTCCGAGGCTGTGCGTGCCCTTAGCGGGGAGCCGGCAGCACAGGCAGGCGCGTATGAAACCCGACGGTGCCGGCCACAGCTTTTCCCGGAGCTCCTCCCAGCTGCAGCTAAGTTTTATTCCCCAAATCCTGAAGCAGAAAGCTTAGAAAACAAACCCTGGTCGGGGAACTAGCATGCTGTGCAAGTTAAGCATCTGTGTCTAATAGAAATAAACGGAAAGATTTTACAGAGTTGCTAATGAGAACATTTAAAAAACAAGAATTCAGCTAGCATATCAGGCACAGATGCTGGTTTAGTGTTCAAAGCAGCATGAGAACTCGCTGCTCCGAGAGGCACGTTCATGCACATACACAGCTCATGCTTTACAGTAACCAGACCGTCAAGTTTGAATGCAGTGAGAAGTGAAGGAAGCGTAAAAGGATCACCTAAATACATGAAATTATACAACATAGAATCATTTAGGTTGAAAAAGACATTTTAGGCCACTGTGTCCAAGCTTTGGTTTTACAGAGGTGTCCCACAGCCTGTGCTCCCATCTCTGTTTTGCTGTTGGGTACAGGAAGAGGGGCTGGTAATGGAGACTGGCCATATAAATCCCCATTTTCTGCTATCTGAAGCTGACTTCTCTGTTTGGAAGCTGCTGCAGCTCCCAGCACTGAGCTGGGACCCTCAGCCTCTGCCCAGAGGTGCCTGGGCAGTCAGCTGTTTACAAACTGGAGCAGAAAGCCAATTCTCACAGAAAAAGGTCTTCCCAATCCAACACATGCCTGTAGGGAGGAATGTTAAGGATCAGGTATTTCCACTTCTCTCCATTTCCATTAACGAGGAATGGAGGGCAGGTCTTTCTGACCTAGTGTTGTACAAACATGGAATTGGAACTGCCTGAGTGAGGAGATGTAGTAGCTCAGACCCACACGCCTCCAGCCTGGCCCTAAGGCTCAATGGGATGGAGGGAAGTTCCCACCCTGCTAATGGAGAGTCTCTGTAGGTTGGTTGTTGCAGTTAAGAGAGTTTCTTAAATAAAGCATATGAAAAAACAAAGTTTAGCAAAACAACAAAGAAAAAAAATAAGGAGGGAGGAGTGAAGAGAGAAGGGCAGGGGAGGGAAGGAGATAGAGAAACATGCCAAGTTTTCCTGGCCAAAAGAAAATCTTAATGGGTTTGGCTGGGGGCTTGTCCAGCTGCAGCCATGCAGTTCATGAGTGGGGGGAGAGGCACAGCAATGTGAAACACATGTCTGGATAAAAGCAGCAGGACATGGCTTGTGTTACAGCTGTCACAGTGCACAGGCCTCAGCCTGACTGCAACCAGCAGTGGGTGTGGGAATGAAGGTACAAAATAATCCAAGTTTGATAGAGCAGCTCCTCTCTGTAAGACAAACCCCTGAGCACAGAGCCTGCAGTGGGCCAGAGGCACCACTGGATAGCAGGGACTGTGAGGGGCTGGGAGAGAGCTGGGGGCTGGGAGCAGCACCCACCCCACACTTCCATGCAGGCTCTCCCCACTGCCCCATGCAGCCACAGCTGATGAACTTCCAAACAATTCCTCCTGAGGCAGCAGCTCCTGCAGATTTTGATTTTTGAGTTCCTACACCCCAGTGGCACCTTTACTAGGATTAGTCCAGGATATTTCAAAAAACTTAAAAATGCATGTAATTTAGGAGACTTGTAGATGTGAGATCAAGGACAGGGCACAGAGGTGGCTGTTAAAAGGTGGAGGAGTTTCCAGCACTCTCAGGGCCTCCAGATGCTGGACCTCAAGCACCAACTACTGATAAATCCCACTATGTTTGTGAAGTCACTAAAAGGCTTTCACATGCACAAGCTACCTCTCAGTCAGCTTCCTGGGAAATGGATATTTTGCTAATATTAGAATAGACTTTCAGGCTACATTCAAGCATCACCAACCCTAAAAAAAGGTCTCTTATAGAAGAGCTACAGGTTTATTTTTAAAATTGACCTTTTCCTTTCATTGGATGGCTCAGTGTTTTGGTTTCCCCATTTAAAAAATTTCTAGTAGTGAGGAATTATCTCATGGGGTTTTGTGGATGTGTTTGTGGGATGGACTGGAGAAAACCAGGGTGATCTGCAGAGATGTAAAGACTCCCAGCTCAGTGCCCCAGTGGGTACCTCTGCTATTGAAACAGGGACTTCAGTGCCTTTTTACATTAATCTAATATTAGGTTGTAGGGAAGAGAAGGCACATTTACAGTGTTGCCTCAAAACCCATCTCCAAATAGAGGGTGGTGGAGATGACAGGGTATTCCAGCCAAAGGGTGACCCAGGCAGGGCAGCTTTAAAATCTCAGGAATGTGTGGCCTTCTGTTCCAAACCAACTGACAAAGTCCCAGCTTTTCTCCCATGGCATTGAGCTACAATTTACCAGTTTGGGTGTGTTCTGTTCAAGGGCTGAATTCTCTTGATACTAGAAACTATTTTCATCTGCTTGGGAATGAATTATAGGTCTGTCTGGCTCTGTGCACTCCTGTTTTAAGAAAAATGGGCTTGTCTGAACTATAGTTAAGATTCACATGGCTGGTCAACTACAGTCATGGCAGCAAACACTGCATTAACAATGATGAGGGAAAACCATGCACTGATAATACAACTGAATTTCTATGGCCCTTTTCATCTCAGCAGTACACTAAAAGCTTAGAACAATAAACAATCATGCAGGAATTATGACACGTTACACCAAAATGCATCCACACTGTAGGCACACCTAGCAACCCAGCATTGTTTGAGAACAGGAAGCACTGCAGACCTTATCCATATAAAATCAGAAGGACATTTCAGGGATCAAGAACAAAGCTGGTATGTTTTGGAACTGGCCAAGCCTTCATGTTCTTTAGAAAGTGGCCAAGTACAGCCTGAGCTTAGAGTTTTAGACCAGAATAAAAAGCATCACCTCCCCTTTCCCTCCTTCCATGAGGTTGGGCTTGCCTTGTGAGATTTCCTACCAGATAAGCCCCCACAATCCATACAGGCTTCCCATCCCTGTACAGGTCCAATTTCAACCAATTTATTGGACTAGTCTGAGTAAGAACAACACAACATTTGCTTCTTCAGAGCCCCAGTCTCAAGGAAAAGCCAAGGTTGCAATGAGAATATTGCCCTGGCATTCTACTTGATGGGAACATCAGGAAGGTTCTGCTTTGTAAGGTCTCTGGAGCACTCTTGCTGTGGGCAGTGAGCAGTGGAGGAGAGCCAACTCACTGTCACTGGGACCTGCTGCATTAGGACTAGAGGCATTGGCAGCTTCTTGTTCCCCCCAAAATTCCCCCTTCCAAAGCTTTATCTCCACTTTTAGGTTACTAGAGAGACAAACCCGTCCAAGCACAGTAAAACCAATGGATCAGGATCATGGCAAGAACAATATGAGGAGCATGGTTGGATTAGGAGCAAACAAGAGGGGAAACCACACTTTCATCTACACCCATCCTAAACAGGCTCAGTGAACAAAGTACACAAAATACTGAGCAAAACAATGGCCAGTTCAGTTTGTAACTGCAAAACCAGGGACTTGTTGCCTTTCTATCTAAAGATTCCCAAGCATGCTGGAAACTTGGACACACAACAATTAACAAACAAAGCTCTGATGTGGTTCCATGTTCCACTGTCTTGCAGAGATGAAGTCATCCAACAGTGGGATGTGATGACTTACCCAAAGTCACACAACCAGGGAGCATCACTGGCAGGCCAGGGAGACTGCCTGTATTTACTAACTTCCAGTCCTGGGGCTAAACCACAAACTTAATTTTGTGCTTTTTGCACTAAAAAAGGATGCTCAAATACCCCGAGGGCTATGGGTAAACAAGTGTCTCATTCTCAGCAGTAAATTTTAGCTCACCCACTCCCTACAGTTCACCTTTGGATGCAGCTGTGTCCACACACAGATCAGGACAGACCAGAGAACCCAAATGTACAGCAAAAATGCAAAACCAAAACTTACAGCAATTCCAGAACACTCACAGCAGCCTCAACAGCTTCAGGCAGACACAGGGATGTGAGACCCCACTGAACATGGTCACCCCAAAGCTCTTTTTCTTGTAAAAAGAAGCCTCCACATGCAGCCAGTTCACAGCAAAAAGGAACCTTGAGGGAGGCTTTTCTCTTGAATGTCTAGATTGAGGCTTTTTAATGGCATTATTCTCCAAGGGGCTGAGCAGCCAACTTCTTTTGAGTGCTTCAGCATGGCATGAGTCCATTAAAACAACTCAGAAAGATAATTTCAGTGCTATTATGGCAATTTTCACAGCTTTCTTCAGTGGGCATAGCAAGATGAATCTGTATTAGTGCTTTCTGGGAATCTAAATCTATGTAAGTCCTAAACACAGGACATGTGCTTTGGTTTTAGAGGGTCATGTAATCCTTGCAGCTGAGCAGCACACCTGCAGCTGTTTGCCATTCCCCTGCATAATTTCTGTGCTCTGTCCTTTCAACCAAGGCTAATAACTCATGGCACATGGCAGAATGGGCCTTTTTTATATCAAAACCAAATAAACCCAAATTAAATTATTTGTTTTATCCCCTCCCCCTGCTGGGCCTTGCAACATTAGAGGAGGGCAGAAAGGTTTGATGATCTAGTTCCACTGGCATCACTGATAATATGAGTTATTTCTTAAGTCAAAACCATGAATTTCAGGCTACCCCATCCCAGCAGGATGTCACAAACTGCCTGTGACAAGACATTGTGTTACTTTCTTTTCTATGTGAGATTCTTATCTTGCCTCTCCTCATCTGATTTTCACTTCATGTGAGCTCTAACTATAGCTGTGGAGCAGAATTTCCTGACATCAGTCTGACAATGTGTTATGAAGACCACATTGCACTGTGGTCATTCAGGATTTTTTCCATGCCATGGATGTCTTCATCAGCTCTGCTGCCCTACAGCCAAGTCTTCTCTGCTCTGGAGGGTTCCCATCCTCAGTGGGTGAAGTTTTGAGGAAGGACAATGATGAGCAAGAAGAAATTGCCAATTGAGGAAAACACTGGCAGACAATTATGTTTGCTCCAAACTCCTGAGAATCTCTGAGGTACTAACTTGAGTGGCTCTTCCAGGCTCTAAAGCAGCACTCCAGGCCTAGAAAGTAAACTGCCAGTTAAGGCCCACAACCTTAGCTTTCAAACCTCTTAAGACCTCCATGTTTTAATAATAATCATCATAGTTACTGCTTCAACTGAAGATCCTGCACCATCTGGCCTTTACTACTGTTGGTGACTGGAAGCTTATTTGAACATAATATAATAAAACAAAAGGAATTAATTCCCACAGCTCCGCTCTGTTATTGTAATTAATGTCATCACCTTTGTGTTGTAAATGAGGTAGATGCATAAGACAACTGGTTTAAATCACACTATCCTTACCCTTGTGCTAATCTCAAAGGTAAAATCTTGGTTCCACTGAAATCAATTGGGAAAAGGTCACATCAAAACTAGTCCTGAACAAAGATTTTACATCACGAGTAGAATGGAACATACAAAAGTCCATTAATGTAACTGGCTTTCTTGGAGGAGTTTTACTTTTTTCCTTTAAGAATTATTTTATTCTTCACCTTTTTACCTTGCTGCAGAAGCAGAAATCCCAAAGCAGAGAGCCCTTGTAAGCAGCAGAAAGTGCAGTCAATCAGAAAAACATTTGCTTCCTCACGGATAGGTTGGAGACTGCACCACCACCATCAAACTTTGTCCCTGATGTAATTCAGACCAAGGTAAACAAGCAACATTCCTTGCAAGTTTTAGAATAAAAACTCCTTCACTTAGCTCCAGATCAGGTACCATAGGCAGAGTGGAATGTCATTACAGAAACAGGCTTTATAATTTTTGACTAAGCACTTTGCTAATGCACAGGGAATTCTACAATCCTGATTAGTAATTTTACCCTGTATAACCAAATTTCACAAGCCTGGCTCTTATACCTGTTGCTTCTGGTGCAACCCAAAGCATGGCATGGAAGTTAACAGCAAATTTGTTATGAGGAGAACTTCTGGACAGGCAGAAACACTTTCAAAGGGAACAAACATTTTTACAATGTTAAAGCCAGAAATTTTATTTTTTGAATTTTTTTCCTTCTAGAGCCAAGAACAGAAAAAAACAAATCATTTCACCTCTGCCTCTTCCACCATCTCTTAGAATGGAAACAAAATTGGAAACCTGTTGACACGGAATCCTGAAGCACTAAGGATAAAGCAGCCGTTTCTGGAGAAGCTCACTTGGGGTATGCAATCATCTGGAAAGAAGTATTTAACCCTAGTCTCAAAAGTGATCTTTTCAGGTCAAAAGACCACAGCTCTGCCTCCCTCCTAAGTTGCACAGCGATCTTTCTGTGGATGTAGATTTTCCATCCACCCCCATTTCTAAGAAACCAGATGGTTCCGATTTTTATTCCTTAGCTTGGATTTAAAAGAACAAAGAAAACCCTTTTTGAATTGCATAAACATACAAAACTAATTTAACTTGGCACTGTAGTACTAAAGCCCAGCATGCAAAGAAACAGCCAAGGTCTCTCTGTCCTCAGTGTGTTTAGAAAAACTGAACTCCAAGCATCCATTTGTTTGAGTAACCAAGCCAGATGTGCAATAAGAACAAGCTGGTTTATTCTGGAAGTGCTGTCTTGGTCACTTGGCTTTTTGTTATCACCAAGATCAGGATATTAAATTGCAATGTTTAAGTCCCAGTGTTGCCTGTTACAACACACACAAACCAATACATTTTGATATAATAATGAAATAAGAGTTCTAACCCATTCAAGTGTTGACCTGTCCAAACACTTGTTTTAGGTGGAACTATGGATATTTCTCAAAAATATCCAATTCCAGTTCCTGACAGAAGCAAAATTTGAAGATCCATAGGTAACATGCCAGCTAGTTTGTTGCAATGCCTCCTAAAATCTTGCTCATGGGGTAAAAGAGCAGCAAATATTGGTGACAAAACTGAGGCACTTAACTTTAGCTAGACTAATAATATTTTCAGTAACAATAGCTCTTGATCATCACTCTGGGAATAAAAAAGGCCTAAGATTACTGAGCAGAGCAGGAGGGATTAGCTCCACAAGGGAGGTATCTCCCTGACAGATCCAGGGGCTTTTGCTTTGCTCATCATCAGCAGTCATGGGTGGAATCTACTGTTCAATTCATATATTGCTCTGTGGCTTAAAATAAAAAAAAACCACCTTAGATTTAGATGTCTTTATAAAATTACATTTATCTGTAAGAACTTGAAAAGCATCCAGCTGTCCCTAATGAATGCAGACTTTAACTTTAGCATCACATACAGTAAAACTGGTTAATAAAAGATTACTAATGCTATTGTATTGAGGTGTTGAGGTAAATGCCTCTGTTTTTGAAGGGGGGTTCTGTAGCTCAAAGTGCAAGAAGCCTTCAAGGGAGTCTACTTTGTGTTACTCAGTAACAAACAAACTGAAGACTATGTACAGTGGAGTTCAGCATTCAAGTTGGGTTAGAATTGCATTGTTTCTGGAAGGACAAGTTAACACAACTGGAAAAAAAAGTGCTTTGACTGGGTGAGAGCCAAGGGCAGGCACTGTCCAGTCTAACTCAGTGTCTGCTGGAAGAAGTGTCCTTGTAGAAGCAGCACCGTTTGGACTTTGCTTAACAGTAGTTGACAAAAACACCCTTGAAGCTGGATTTTGAAATTAAAACAGTGCCAGAACACGTAGACAATTAATAGTCCTCCACCTTAGCTACTGGGAACAAGGACTGAGACCAGATAAACTTGTTTTCCTTGTGATCACCAGCCGTATAAGAAGGCTGGCAGCTCCCTAGCATTAGTCAGTGAAAAGGTTTATTCTCTGTTTGGTTCTACTGCAGCATAAAGCCTGGAGAGGTTGTGACAGAATGTCTTCTGAAGGCTTTCTGAAGGAAATTCAAGCCATTGGTGAGAAGTTTCTCCTTAAGCTCCAGAAACTGCCCAAGGCTGAGACAGTGGAGATTGTCAGCTTTTCTGTGGTTCTTCTGTTTATTGGTGAGTTTGTGGGTGGAGGCAAAGGGGTGTCAGAATTTCTCTCCTCTCCTATGGGGGCAACTTGTTTCACAGGCTGTGTAGGTGGGTTGGTGGTGTTGGCTGTTGTTTTCTAGGCTGTGCTCTAAAGCCCAGGTTAATTCCTAGGTAATTTTTTTAACACTCAACATGTACCTCTACACAGTTGCAGGGCATGACAGGAAACAGTACAGCTTTCCTCAAAGCTCCCATTTTAAACATTAGTTAAACCAGCAATATTTTAACCAACCCAGAGCTGCTGTAATGTTCTGATGCATAGGAGATAGTTTATCACATATGGTACTAGAGCATCTCCCTGCCACAGAAGACACCTAAGAGGGACTCTGAGTGTCATTCCTGTATTGGCTCAGTGGAAGCCAGTATGCATCAGATGAGCCTATTATTCTCCTCTGGTAATGGCAAGATCCCTCCTGCTGCTCCATGTGGGGATGGCATGGAAGGAATAATAACTGGATCAAGAACTGCTGGATCAAGGAGGATGAAGTTTGTTTATACAATGGGAGAATAAGCAGGAAGGAAGACAGGCCCTGCTCCTCAAAGACAGGGCTTGCTCTTGGCCAAATGGAAGGGTGTGTATTCAGTTGGACACTCCTCCCTGGGCTGGAATTCACAATGTCACACCTGCTGTTTTATTTGGTTCATCCCTACAGCTGGTTCCCCACAGGTCAGGTGGTAACCTGGCAGCCCAGGTCCAGGCTTTAAAGGAACACATGCACACACAGAGGCATGCTCATACTCTTACATGTTCTGCAGGATGGAACATGTCATCCTTTTCTACTCCAGATAAAATAACACATCCCTGCCAATACCAGCCATCCTGGCTAGAGGACAGTAAGTTAGCCCACTGTTCTGTGAAACAAACCCCTGCATTTGAAGTATCTTATTTTTTAAAGCTCAATACAGAAGAGTAAAGCCAACCCAGTCATGAGTCTCTATGCTTAAAGAGTATGCTGAATTCACTCTTCAGAAATACAACTGCCAGTTTGAATAACCAAACTCCCTTGAGTTTGGTTACTCAAAAATCCAAAGCTGGATTTTTGTCCTTTCCAGGCACATGGCTGTGCTTAGGTACTGCATGTCAGCTCCCAAACAATAGCCCATTAAGTGGGTAAAGAAACCCTCACATGGTTTGGAATGTAGCTCTTAAGGTCTTGAAACGCCTGATTATGATTGTCCAGATTAAATGGAAAAGCACTACAAAGGAGGAGGAACTTAGGAGGAGGAAGATGGGGATATAGAGCAAAAAGAATTCTCAAGAAACCACGCTTTGCTCATTTTGCTGCTCACCAAACAACTTGGAGGAGACATAGGGTTACTCTGCAGGGATTGTTCCTATGCTGTGAAGCAATATCCTTTGTTTCTCTTTGCAGCTACTGTGCTGGTGCTCACGATCATTGCCTGCAGTTGCTGCTGCTACAGCTGCTGTGGCTGTGATGGACGCCCTGATTCCCGACACAGGAAGAGCCAAGTCAGCCCAGCTGCCCATTCATGAAGTGACACAATCTGCTATTCAAGGACATGCCTGGACATCATGATTCAGTGCTATGGGAATGACTTTCCACACAAGCCCAGTGAAAATGGCAATAACAATACTAATTAACATGACTCAAAGGACCAGAAATCACAGCGTGGAATTCCTTCTCTCTGTGACAGCCACTACTGTGACCAGAAAGGTAAAGCTCCTTTACCAACACTGTGTCCCTCTTTTGGGCTGGGATGGGGTGAGAGGGCATGGACACAGATTGCTGAGAAAAGAGAGAGCTTTCCCAAAGACAGCCCTGCAGCTGGGCCAGCTGAGGATTCTCCCTTGGAGCCATGGAGCAAAGCGGAGGCCACGCACACAGCCACACACAAGGCACTGCCTGCTCTCCTCACCAGAAGGATGGTACTGGGCATTAGCAAAACTCACTGACCCCACTGGGAGGTCCAGTTGCTCAGGTCATCGTGGATCAAGGCCAAACCTGCTGCAGGAGACACGCTTAGCTGAGATATCTGCTGGAAAGAACAAATGGTGGACCCTCTCATCCAGATGTGCCAGCTGAGGCTCTGAGTACAGCTGGTAACAGCTGCCCCGGTGTCATTTCATTGGTGATATGATGATGGGAAATTGCCAAAGAAAAAAACAGATTATGTGGAATACTCTCTGTAAACAGAAAGATGAAGGCAAAAGGGAAAAACTCACCAATTCTATGGCTTATTTTGATCATTCTCTGCTCAACATGCTCCTTCTCCACCCGCTGTGGTTCTACTCGTCTGCTTATTGCAGATGAATGGTTCTTGCAGAGCATGGGAGCTCCAGGAGATGAACAAATCCCAGTCCTTACTTGAGGGATCTGTGTGGCTGACTCCCTGCACTGTGTGCAGTTTATTTTAGTAGACATGAACATGATGCCAAGGGTGTGTTTATGAGCAAGCACAGAGGCATTTCAGAGGAGTGACACATGATGGGAGCCATCACTTCAGGGTATGTGTGCAGCAGCTGACAGCGGGCACCATGACAGAGCAGAGCCAAGAATGGTCTGTTGGGCTGGAGTTAACAAGTGCAAATAAATCCCTTTTCCATGCTGCAGCCACTGTGTATATTTGGTTTACACTCTGGTGAACTTCCGAAAGGGATTTACGGACGTACAAGGCTGTGGCACAGGCCACGACTTCCACAAGTGGCACGGCACAAGAAGGCCACAATTCTGCACTAAACTCTGAACCAGTGGTGTTTCAGCCCCAAATGGGAGATCAACCATCTTTGTGAGAAGGTATAAACAATTACATGAATATAGAGAAGTCATCTTTTGCCTCTGTATCCCAACTATGAGTTGGGATAAGTGTATGTACCAAAGCCAACATCTAGTTAGGGAGAACAGAATCATCAAAGTTTTAACAGTGGGCTTTAAAATATTCTTCACACCTCAGGAGGTACAGAAAAATAAAGAAAACTCTGTATAGAAATGTATTTTCTCTGTTGCCTGCACCCATATTAGTAAAAGGCACATTACATCAGCTTCTTATGTATTTAATGCACTTTATTTTTTGCCAACAAACCAGATCTAGGTATTTGGTATTTTTGTACTGCTGCACATTGGAATATATCTGCAGCCAGAGACATAGTAAATAGTCTAAGAATTATGAGAAAAATAAAATTCCTGAAACTACCAGTGTTACTTTTAAATTAATAAAAAGATAAACTTTACAGTAGAAAATGAGGATGTTCTTTAGAAATAGATATTTGAGACTCAACATGACAACTGCCAAGAGCAGACTGCACTAGCATGAGCTACTGCGTGCACAGTTACTCTGAGACAACAAAGGGTAAAAAAAAAAAAAAAAAAAGAAAAAAATTTACTAGGCTGTCCCAAAGCTTTCACTGCCAACCAACATGTTAGGAGGAAACAATCTCAAGCATGGCATCAATTTAAACATTCAGAGGTGCATCACACCAACCTCCAGTCACATAAGTCTTTGCTCTTTTCACTCACTAACGAGTGGCAATCAAAGTGACATCAGGAGCCTCAGAAGCTCTTTTGCAGAGACAGACTCAACAGATGTTTTTGTATCTAGATTAAGTCACGAGACCCAGGGAAGAACAGAGCTCACTTTCTTTCCAGGCTTGTGCTAGACAGTGCCAGCTGCAGACATTAAAAGCATCCCATTGAGGACTGTTCCAGCAGCACGGAGCCAGCCTGTGCAAAGGCAGGGGGAAGCTTGGCAGGCTGGACACACACCAAGGGCTGACAGGTTGCTGTCACTGAGAACAAGCTGCCAGGCCTTATCTCAATAGGAAAAGCCACAAATGCATGTTTCCCAGTGGTGGTACAAGTTAAACCACTGACAGATACCAGGCAGAGGAAAAAGAGAAATGGCTCCTGTCTTATCTCGGCCACTGCGAGTTCCTGAATTAGAAACAGAATAAACACAGCACTGTTAAAGAAAGGGAAGGAAAGAAAAATAGGCAATCCTCTAAAGGATTCAGGTGGCTTCCTGGAGCAGAGGACCAGCTACCATGTAAAGGGGGTCAATTTCTACACAGTTGTTTGGACCTCACAGGCCTAATGTTCTGCTTTGGACTATTTTGTACCACTGCACTCAGCTGGACTATTCCTACAGCTGGGATTCAGACATGCCAGTTGTTTGCCTGATCTGCTGCTTTCTTGCATGCATTCAGGGTAGCCTGAAAGATGTCAGCAAGTGCCCAGCTTCCTGCAGCTCTTCAGCTTCTGCTGACTACAAACCTGCTGGTCCCTGGGTCCCTGCTCAGCACTCACACAAGCTTTTGTGTTTTGGCTTTGATCAGTATTTAAATACAGGCACCTACAGGGAGCAGCAGTGAGGACAGATCCTCTGGTTTCAACCTGCAGAGGGAAATTCAGAAAAGCATAGAATAAGGCAAGGCTGCTTGTAGCACAGCAACTGCCATTCATATTGTGAAAGCCTAGGAGGAACTGCACAGGAATACTGTTACTTCAGTCATGATGATAAAAAGTATTGAAATTGTTTCTTTCCCTGAGGAACCTCAAAGAGCCAGCAAGGCCAACCCCTCCAGCAGAAGTGGTTGAAGTTCTACTGATGACTTAATGGAATATCTTCTCTTCTGTAACATCATCCCTCTGGTTTGCTTGACTTATGAAAAATAAGTTTCCTTTTACACACAGGCAGTCTCACACACCACACTCCTCCTTCTGCCCTCCCCTCTCTCTCTCCAGCACCATCCCTCCTCTGGTCTTCTCCAGTCAGGAAAGTGATAGAGAGTTTTACTGCAGCTCACAGCAGTGCAATGCTCTGGGTTTATTCACCTAAACTGTCACAATGAATTTTGGACTTCAGGGCAGTCCTGTTCAGTCTCACTCCAGTCTCTTACTGAAGCTTGCAACAGTTGGGATCCAGGAAACACAGCCTTCTTCTCTCCACCACATCCTGCAGCCTGCCCCAGGCAGAGGCCACAGTGGGCCTTTACAAGCCCTGCAACAGCTGTAGGAGTGGATAAAGCCATGAAGAGGAAGAAATGTCTGAGGAACAGCTGAATTAGGACTTTTTAGCTGGGTTCAAGGCCTTTGATTTGATTAGATTAGCCACACCTTTGCAGGAATTAATCAGCTGTTAATCATTTACTTCAGCCCAAAGAGGCAACTTCCAGGCTACCTCTACAAGTCTCCAGGTACAGCAAGGGGTCCCCTCACCACAGGCCAAGATCTCTTGGAGGGGTGAAGAGGAGGCAACAGAGGAAACACCTACTACAAACCACAACAGCTTCAGGTATTTACAAAATGTCATACAGCTCTCCTATTCTGGGAGGTGATCTGTGCTTAGGAAAAGAGACAGGAACTTCCTGGGGTGTGCAGTCCCACAGGATTTCTGCCTTTGGGTCTAAGGAACTTACATCTAGGCTGCCTCCTTTTTGAAGGCAAAGGAGTCCAGAACAGCTTTGATGTCCCATGTGCTGGTTGGTTAAAGGCTGAGCACAGTGACCTGCCTTCTACACAGAAAACAAACCATTAACTGAATAAATCTGGCTGTTGAGAAAGAAACAAAAACTTCAGCAAGTGTGAGCTTGTGCTTCAACTCAAATCCAGCCTGCTGAGGATGAAACACTTTACAGGAGTAGTTCTTTTTCTCAGAGTATTCATGATACAGACACAGGAGGCAGCAAGTCAAGCAAGTTTTCAAAAATAACCAATATCTCTTCCTGTATTACATCTGCATAGTCACATTTGCAAGAAAGTGTGAGAAGTATTCCATCCTTTCCCTTGAGAAGCAAGGAAGCTTTTGTAAAACCACAAGATGCTCACAAAGAGATGCTGGATGTTCTTTAGAAAGCTAACAGCAAAGTCATTATTCAAAGTATCAGTGAAAGAGCAAGTGAGTAGAACCCACTGAGATCCCAGTTTAAATTATTACTGGACTTCCTTGTGGGAGAAAAATTTATGCTTCTATTGCAGAGTAACAGAAACCATTACTAAAGTAAACTTCATTGGCAGGAGTTTAACATAAAATTAGGACACCCTTTTTAACATATTTGGACTATTCTATGCCCAGTGGAAGAAACAAGTTGTACATGATGCTTGCTTATTATTGCTGGGGTTTTTGCTTGTTTGTTTTTAAATAAGTGTTCATTTCATCTTCATTGTGTCCTCAGAGTTTAAGCCTCCAACTCTCCCTTTTAGAGATCCTTCCAATGGTATCAAGGAATTTCTCCCACTGAATACTTGTCATTCATGTATAGGCTGTACAGCTGACAAAAAGTTCATATTGAAATGCTGGAGAGACACTGTATTATTGAAAATATTGATAAGCTATTATTAAAATAAATCTCAACTGCCACAATGCTGTAGAGCAAGCATCTTCTCCTCTTTACATCTCTATAGATCTGATTGTTAAACTAGTCTCAGCTGTATTTCCTCTGGTTAATGCTCCCATTTCTGTGAAGGGTGACCCTCCTTTTGGAGGGGGATGCCTGCAAGCACAGACACCATGCATACCTGCACTGTTTTTGGGGCTGTGGCTGAGGGCATGGAGAGAATACAACACCTGACCCTGTTGTTGTCTGCCCCCAGCAGGGTGGAAGCCAGCATGTCACTAGAGCAAGAGGCATCCTCAGATCTGCAAGACCTAAAGAGACTGATTGCAACAAGTGATTGGGCTCTTGGAGGGCTGGTGGTGATTGGCATCTTCTGTTTTGTTTTTATTGCTCTCATTTTATTTGCTGCTATCTTTGGGTGCTGCACATCTCCAAGGCACAGATAGGGTGGCTCATAGACAGCAAAGTGGGGACCCAGAACTTGGTACAGCTGAGCAAGAACCAGCCTGGGTACAACCTGATTGTGTTGTTCACAGAAAACTCTCATCTCACTCCCTGGGTGCTTATTTCTCTCTATGCAACTTCCCTGCATCAAGACCAATGTCCCAATGCCAGCAAGTTGTTCTGCAGGCCACAGCAAACTCAATACATGAGGCTGTCTGGATTCAGGAACTGCAACATTCAGCAAATACCAAAGTATTTGTCTCTGATTTTCATCTTTCAAGCAAAACCACTATCTAGAGGTTGCAAGTGGTCAGCCATCACCTAAAGCTGATAAAGATGTGTTCTGCTGCTGCAGCTACATGGATTGGAGGGTTTTTTCACCTTGCAAAAGGGCAGTAGGAAACTCTGGCCACTCTGAAAGCTGGCCTCTGAAAGCTTTGTCTGAACCCACTCTCTAAATGCAGCTTAGACTATTGTTCTCCTGTCATACTCAGGCCTAAATACACTATGCAAAAAACTTACTTGCCAGTACACAGTCTGTCTTTATTTGTTCTTATTTATAACCTTGCAAGGTCAGAGTTTGAGGTTTGCTTTCACTGTTTGGATAGTGAGTAGCACTGTATTAATTCAATATGTAAAAAAGAAATGCAATGTGGCTTTACTTTCCACAGCACCTCAGTTTCCTGTAGAGTTATAAGCAGGGAAGCCAGGCAGGGCTGCTGCAATATGTGACTCTGGGATGCACACCCCATGATATACAGTTGGAAGAGTGGATCAAGCTGAGTAAGGGAAGAAAAAGTCTGGGAGGGGTGATTTCTGATTAAGTCAGTGATAGTCCCTTACTCAGATTATTACTTTGAGGCTGGTGAGATACTGGACAGGTTGCTGAGAGAAGTTATGGATGCCCCATCCCTTGGAAGGCTGGTTGGATGGGGCTTGGAGCAATCTGGCCTAGGGGAAAGCGTCCCTGCCCATGCAGGGGGTTGAACTAGGTCATCTTTAAGGTCTGTTCCAACCCAAACCATTCTATGATTATACAAAACCCAGCCACAACAGCCATCTGTGATCTGGGAATACACCCCAGAAGGGGCAGAGCTCCTCAGACAAGTGGATCAAATTCTTAGGAAAAGAAGTCTCCCAGCAGCTACTTCACAGCATCACCTTAACTTTGGGCAAAAAAGTGCCCTTCAAGTGTCCCAGGGCTCAGTGTTTTGCCACAATTCAGTACAAGCAAGACTATCCCATAAACCCAGGATTTGTTTGCCAAACATGACAAGGAGAGAACACTCTCACCAAAGCACCAGAAAAGCAGCACGTTGTTACATTTATGCTGAAAAAGCTGTCCTAGACCCACGTGGGAAAAATGAAACAAAATAAAGAACTTGTAAGCATGACACACAAAGATAATTTTCAGTTAGTGAACATATACTGCTCTCTTCCTGGCAAAATTATATCTTGGATGTCTGATCCAGCATAGAGCAGCAATTAGTACAATTACAGCATACAAGGCATGAACTAACCTGAACAAGGCATGTTGTGGTTGCTAGTCTACATTTAGATTGGGCACATCCATAATTTGAGCCTGTTTCTGAAACATTCTAAGCACCATAAGGTCCTTCTAAGGTCAGTGAGAATCAAAGACACTTTGCAGAGTGGAGATGCTGAGATTTACAGAAACATTAAATCTAAATGCTTCCATCCCATGGCTCTCTGTTTGCCCCCTTAGGAGAGGAGGGACTTACTAAAGAAGGAGAGTCAAAACAAAAGCAAATGCAACTAAGTCAACCCATCATCAAAGATAGAATATTGTAAAATGTATCATCAGAGAAGTTAAACATCCCCCTGACTTGGTCAGACTCCAAGACCAATGTCTCAGTTAACTCAGAGGTGGGAGTGATGAGAGATTTCTCAGGGACACATGCAGGATCTCAGTCATAACAGTTTCTTGGAAGAACAGGGCATGTTCTCCCCAGCATTAACAATGGTGTGTGAAAGAAATGCACTCACCCCAGCTCCTCGCAGAAGTTCACAATGGCATCAAAAGCTGTCATCACAGCTTTGTCAGATTCTTTTAAGGTGCCTTTTTTTTCCTGAAATTAGATGGGACAAGAAACTGTAGTCTTCAATTTAAATTTACACAGATAGAGTAACTCTAGCAATGATCAAATCCAACCCTTCTGAGCTACACAGCAAACAGCTACAGACACCTCCCTGTCCCTGCTCTATTCCTCTCTAATAGAGGTGGCTCTGGCAGCCTTTTCCTTCCCTGCTTCCCTTCCTTCTGCTGTCCCTTGAAATGGGGCTCCACACAACTCTAGACTCAAACATTTCATTTCATCTTTTCATATTCAGAGGTTACTGCAGGCAAACCAGACCAGAGCCAAAACATTGTGATCCAGGCAGGTGGGTACTGTTCTGCAGCTCTCACCTGGATGTTAGAGAGCTCCTTCTTGATCAGGAAGCTGACTTGATCCCTGTCATTCCTTGAGTAATAGAGGCGGCAGCAGGATGGTTTTCCATCTCTCCCAGCTCTGCCAGACTCCTGGTAATATCCAGCCATTGATTTGGCAATATTCCAGTGGGCAACAAATCTGCATGTGGTAAAACAGGGAACATGTGGCTGCAGACTTCTCAGAGCACTGCACACACCAGTGTGGTGCCTGTGGGCATCAACAACAGCAAAAAACAGGGCAACAAAACATAAAAGAAGATGGAGCACAGCAAGAGAATTTGCACATTGAAGTTTTAGTCCTCTTAACACACAAGACATGGAAAGCAGCAGAGCTATAAGAAAACAAATGCACCTGGACAGCATGTGAGCAGGATGCCACTCCACATGGATAGAAAAGAATGAGCACATGAGTATCCCAAATCCATACAACTGTGCAGCTATGAAGAGTGAGAATAAGAACACTGAATTAAGTAGTTTGGGAAATTTTACCATAAAATACAGCATTAATAAAAAAAGTAATATTTATTTAGTGGGACACAACTGCACCATTACAAAACACATTTTTAAATACTTTCTTTTAAAAAGACATTTAGCCAAAATCTCCATGGGAAATTCCACCTCACTGTGCTTCTCACATGAAGGCAATCTTCCTAACCAGCAAATATTACTATAGAATCATTACAAAATTTTATGTAATCTCTGCAGGAAGGTTTTCAACACAGCACTGCAAGACTGCTTTAAACCTGCTTGTACCTGAGTATTCAGCAATGCAGCTTATACCTGTTTTGGGAGGATTGCACAGTAATGCTGCCAATGTTTTCAAGTCTGCCTCAAAGCCAGCATGACCCAAGGGCAGGTATGATGCATATGGGTGTAGCTAAAGATTAAATGACAAAAGCAAGTAAATGTGTTTCTTCAAACAGAAACAGCCCAGGAACTGGCCAAGCAGGAAGCATGAGTCCTGCACATTTAAACCCATCAGGAAGTTTGCTGAAGAAATTGATAAATAATTTTAAGCAGAACTGAATTAACAGTGAAGAGAGAGGAGTAGATTCCATCAGAATAAAAAGGGGCACCACCTCTATTTTCCCTTTTGTCCAGAAAAGTCACCTCCAGAAGTTGTCAGACCTGATCTTATTTGATAACATATGCAAGAATACTCAGAAATCTGCCAACACAGAGCAAAGGCTAAGCAGCAGTGCCTTGTTAACTAGGCTTGGGTATAATGTTCTCTAAGTTATTTTTAAAAATGCCTGTAAAGAGTCATTTTAACTCCATTCCTTGTGAGCTAACCAGATTACAAGCATATTTCAGCTATATTTCACTTTCAGTCAGTCCTATGCATTTCAGTTACTCTCTGCCTTTTTTTAATGACCACTGGACGGGGCAGAGTGCTTCAGCAGGTCATTAATTCATGTCCTTGGAGACTCCTCACTTCTCTGTTTGGAAAGATGCATTGAGGAGTAAAATTGTTACTGCTGTGGGATCCTGTTTCCTGGCAGCACAGTGACACAGGCAGAGGCATGGCACAGTTGTCAACTGATGGGATTGGTTCAGTGATATCCTGCCCTTCTCTCACAGTATTCAGAGCAGCTTTTGTATGTGGATTTTAGAGATCAGGTCTGTTGTGGGTGTTGTCTGAGCTGCACCTGAATTATCCCTCTAGAAAGTGATCACAATAATAACTCAGCACAGCCATATTGCAGGGCAGGAATTCTAACCCAGAGCCCTTATGGGGATCAGCAATCTCAGAGGAACAGCAATGACAAACCATGTGCAAAGTTTCTGTCCCTGGACCGGAGCTGTAGTTTTATATGGTTATTGCCATTTGTGAAGGGCTATTTTTTCCCCATAGCATTGCAAGAGATCTCCAAAAAAAGCTGGCTCTGACTATTTTAATAGAGGGTGGGTGAATTATTTTAGGTGCAGATTTTCTTTCCACTGCTTTTTAACAGCAGCTATTGCACTAAGAGAAGTGAAAGAGACAGCTGTGATTGCACTGAGATGGCTCTTTCTGAAACCCTGGAGGGTGTGGCAGAAAAGCATTCCTCCAATTTTCTTGATTTTGAGGATGACTGGCAAAGAGGAGCTCTGCTGCCTTGTGTTTAATGTTTTTACAAAGCCCTCCCAGGTTTGGTTTTGCTGCTTTCAAAAAAGCAGCAAAATAAAAAACTTCCAGCACTGGTTTTGTTGGTTTAAGCAAGTGTTCATCAGGCAGTTGAGTCAGGTGGATTAGGTAACAGAGCCTGAGACTTTTCCTTCCCCCTGCTCAGGTTTCAGCCTCTGATGGTGCACAACACTCAGCCTCACACACCTGACATTTCCTTTGTCTACTCCCATTCCAAAACTGATGGTTGCTACAATGACAGGGATCTTCTCCTCCATCCATTCATTCTGGACAGAAGTCCTGTCAGCTGCCTTGAGCCCTGGGAAGGAAAAGAGAAGAAAGTAAACAACACCACAAAAAACCAAACCAAACAAACAAATCAAACCAAACCAAATGAACAAACCCCCAAAAAGAAAAAAAAAAAAAGAAAAAAAAAAACCACAAATAAAACAAAACCCCCCAAAAAGCAAGAAGGAAAGAAACAAGAGGATTTTCTCTCTCATCCATTCCCCCATTGCAGACTAACTCCCTCACTAAAACTGTCTGATGTACACACTCCTCTCTTCCCAGTGTTTAAACTGGCCTGGGACCAAGCAGAAGTCAGCAGCAGCTGTTTTTATTCCAGAGGGAAAAAATCTAACTCCCCACCCGGGATAAAAGCAGTTGTTATATTCAGGCCATGAAAGATCCAACAAAACCAACAGTTTTGGAGACAAGGCAATGCCATTGTGGTGAAGGCCCTGCACTTACCTCACAGACCTGATGTGTGAGCATCACACAGTGCAGAGCATGCCTAGAAAGCTGTTTTCTAGGTAGCCCCAACCCAGGTGGCAGAATTCAGTTCTCCCAGCTAGTGAGAGATGCAGACTCCAGTACCTGCATGGTAGGCCTTGGCCTTCAGCCCTCGGTAGCTCAGCTCAATGGCCAGCTGGTCACACACATCCCTCATCCTGCAGTACACAATGCCACAGCCGGAGTACACCTAGGAGCCAGGAGACAAAGGCCAGGACACTGCCTGAAGTCAAACAACAAAGCTGCAAATACAGCCCCTCATCCTCTCCTAGTAGACACAATGCAAGAAGCATCTCACAAACACACCCAGTGCACAGGTAATAGCTGAGCTGCAGAGTTATTTTGAGAATTAGTGTTAGAGCAGGAAATTCAACACTTCAAATGCCTCTGCTCACCCTCACAACACTAAAAGAGCAGAACACAAACACACAATGGTCACAGAAGATGTGACAAACTAAGTGGAAATGCTTGTTCTGTATTCCTAATCAATTTTCTTTTAGACTAACCCCCTTCTGCGGACGCCTCTGACAGGACCACAACCTTCACATTCTACCTGTTTTAGAGGAACTAAAAAACACATGTGTGCACTTTTAGAGGACTTAGAAAATACACATGAGCACTTTCCCTCCTGGGCCCCCCTCATTTCCTGCCACAGACCTATCAGGGCCCCACCAACCCCTAGAAGGCCAGGGACCATTAAGGTAGATTTTGTCCAGTTTAGTTTTCTTCCCTAAAGGTAAAACCTACCCCAGTGGCGCCCTTCACTTCAAGCGCCTTCAGACAGAAATCCTTCAAGTTGGCGTACGGATCGGTAAGGAGCTCTTTGAACTGCACATCATAGAACAAGTTAGATCTGAAACAAGGAGTCTTGAAGGTGGAAAGTGGCTGCTTGAGCTTGAGAGCTGCCACCACGTCCTCCTGGACCTGCTTGGTGGCAGTGGCAGTCAGGGCAACGCAGGGGGTGTGGGGGATGCGGCTGCGCAGCGAGCCCAGGCGCAGGTAGTCGGGGCGGAAGTCGTGTCCCCACTGGGAAACACAGTGAGCTTCATCAATGACCAGGTAGGACAGGAGGTTTCTGGACACCAGGGAGTTCAGTGTTGGCTGGAAAGAAGAGGCAGCTGCCATCTCTGGGGTGATGTACAGGAGCTTTACTTGAGGCTTCTCACTTGCCAAGTCAGCCAGGATGGTTTTCTTCTCCTGGGCAGACAGCTTGGAGTTCAGAGAGCAGGCTTTGATCTTCAGAGCCAGCAGGTGATCCACTTGATCCTAGAGTAAATACAAAATAGAAATTAAAATCAAATGGGAATAAAGAAAGTCACCAGCACCAAGAACGATTAGTAGGCAGACCCAGGTGAGGCTCCAGCTTCAACCTCCAGGATCAAACCCCAGGACAACACACACCTACAGTCCTGTTATTTACAACTTCAATTCTAGATGCCTTTTCCTTCACCTGTGAGCTCCATCAGCTCTTACATTCAACTGCATTTTTGTGCATCCATTCACTTTAAGACAGTCTTTTTGCTAGGGAACACCAGCAGGGATCTGTGCAGAGCAACTCATCACAGGCACAGTGACCTGAACACGTCTCAGTATTTACTCTACGGAGTTGTCACAGATGGAAAATGAACATTCCCACCCTGCAAGAACAGGAAGCAGCTCACTCCTTAATAACTGAAGGATGTCCTAACACAACTGAGACAGGACAAGGTATAAGGATCACGCAAATCACCACTGAAGCAGAACCAGAAGCATGAATGAGACTTGTGTCATGAAAACCAAGAAGAAAATGTGGCATCACATCCAGATGAACACTGGACATACAAATTCACTTCCCTGTCCCCTGCTCACTTGTACTTGACTAGCACCTGACATTTCAGGATATGAAGAGTCCTGAAAAACAAGTATCTCATTACTTCACTCAATATCTGGCTTCAGTAATTGATTTAATGTCTGTTTCTGTTTTCTGTTCACAGTCACCCCTCAGCCTTCCCTATAATGAACTGCACAGACTGAACTCTTGAAGTTTGGCTACACTGAAATACATCATGATAATTTCAGGCACAGCAACCCCTTCTCAGGCCTTGATGAGAAGACTGGGGGTTTACTCCAGCTCTTTCCCCTAAGACTCATCCAGCCCATCTCAACTTATTTATAACTCTCTTATCAATGATATCTTAACCTCCATTTCACTAATATTGGGCATGCTGGAGTTTAATCAGTAACCCTCACTCTTTATAGTATCTTTCTGAGAAGTATCACCAAGCATGCTATTGTTTTTAATATGTATTACAGTGAGACTGTAAAGGAGTTAAAATAATTCCACAAATAACAAATCCCAAACCAGGAGCCTGCAGTACCAGATGCCACGCAGTGCTAATGGTCTACACAAGTCTAGGCAGTGCTACAGCTGCTCTTACAGGAAATGGTTTCTCCCAACAGGTGATGAAACAGTAGAAAAGCCAAAACAGATGAAAAAAAGTCTCACAGATGAAAGTGCTCATGGAGCATCTCTACTAAACCAGCTTCTTCCCATCAAAGATTGACTGCAACAAAAAGACATTTTGATGCAGAATGAATTGTGCCTTCAAAGGCAACTTCATCACTCTTGGAGTTATTACTTTATGGGTAAAGTGGCAGGTTTTTTTCTGGGGAAAATCCATCTTTTGGTGCATTTGAGTTACTCTGCTTTGCTGCTAATGTCTGATGAAAATGGAGAAAGGTTCAGTTATAAAAACCACCAGATTATTATTAAGGGGCAAAAGCATCCTTTTAGAAAAATGCAAAGCATCATACCAGAGATACTCTGCTGTCCTCACCTATCCCAGGGTAAGGAAAGCACAGTGAGACATCAAGAGAATCCAGAGGCAGGTCAGCAGCAGAGACTTGTGGGCAGAAAGATGAGAGGGCAGCTGCTGTACCTCCAGAGCCTCCCCTTCTCTGTCTGCTATTCCCCAGCTAACAGGAGACAGTTACCTGAATCAGTGCAATCAGAGGTGAAATGACAATGGTGATGCCCACTGCCAGAACTGCAGGAAGCTGGTAGCACAAGGATTTCCCTGCCCCTGTGGGCATGCACACAAAGACATCCTTCTCTCCTGCAAAAACAACAGAAGAAAGCTCAAGGCCTCTGAGTGGTGTTGAGTTCCTGGGGCTCAGGCAGGAGGGGTGGGCAGAAACATATGTTCATGTACCAGGTGGCACAGCAACAAAACCCTTCAGTTTAGGTTCTAAAAGCACAGCAATACTTTGCATGCCAGCACTGGTTTCCTTCAAAGAACCTCAGATTGCTTTGTAAACATTTAGAGGCAGCTGTACAAAAATACCAGAAGATACACAGAAACCAAGATAAAGAGAAGTTATTCATGCTGAATCTTCTCCAGAAGAGCTGCTTTCACTCATTTTACAGACCTCCACTTACCACATTACGAGCCCATGACAGAACTTCACCACATCCTCTTAAAGCTTATCCCAGAAAGGCCCCTCACATGAAACAGTTGGAAATCTCAACCACACTGATAACATCCTGCAGTGAGTGACTGTTCCTGCACTAACAGGATCCAGCTCAAACCAGGAAGGTGCCAGTAACACAGGGTTAACAGGTAGAGACACCTTGCACACAGAATCCCACTTCTGACAGGTCTGTTGTCAACAGTGAGTGGTGATAGATGGAAACTGAACTGGGCACTGTTCTGGTTCACACAGAGAGAGCTGCTGGGGGAGCTGGCAGCTTGTTTGTGTGAGCTGCCTGTCCACCCCCAGCTGGCTGCTGGAGCCTGTATCAACATCAGCACAAAAATGTTTCTGATAACGGCCCCATGATTCTGAGGATCTCAGCTATGCCAAGAAATCAAGTCCTCTACTGCTATTGGCTTTAACACAAGGACAGTTTTACTCTGAAAAATGTCTGAATGTTAGCAGGTTTGATGTCATCCGACCACAAACACACTGGCAGGTATGAGGAGACAACTAGAAAAGACACCAACAATGCTGCACTTTCCCATACCCCATTTCCATGGCTGATGTAATGATGATGTTATAAATCAAATGAGAGGAAAAGATCCAGAGCTCGTGTGCAGCACGTGCTCCTAGGCCACCAAAACCACCTCAGAGCAGAGGAGGGCGTGGAGGGCTGGGCGCTGCTGCTTAGTCGGGTGAGGTCTGCTCACAGCAGGGACAACAGCACCTCCTGCAGAGTCACCCCCCGTGGAGACAGACACCCAGCCGTGCTCTGCTCGTCTCCCGTGCCGAGCCTCACCTCTCGCCACAGCCATGGTCGCGCCTTCCTGCAGGGAAGTCTTGAAGGACTCGAACCCGAAGACCTTGTGTAGTGTTTTCCGGACCCTGCCCTCCAGGCCCGGGGGGGCTTTCCCGCTCATCCTAAGGATGCTGCGAACGGCGACGGGAACCTGAGCTAGACCGGAGGCTGACACCTCCCCTGCCCGAGGCCTGCCCCGACCCCCTGCCACCTGCACGGCCGCCCCCAGCGCTTCCCTGCCACACTCCCCCTTCTGTCGGGTGTCTCAGGGATGCTTATCCAGACCCCCTCACTGGAGAGGGCCACACTGTGTTAACTCTGGGCCAGCCCCCGCCCCATGGGGCACGG
>VZRH01008415.1:741644-771518 GCA_013397555.1 Urocynchramus pylzowi | reverse complement strand
GGGGGGGGGGTCAGTGCCCGCCAAACCGCCCGCACCCTTTATGGAGGGGGGCGTGGGGGCAGGCGGCTCCTCCTCACCCGCCCCCCTTCCCTCCCAGGGCCCTGTGTCCCCGCACCCCCATGTCCCCTGCCCCACCTCCGCCCTGTCCCGGCCCCCACCCTCCGCGCCCGCTCCAGACCCGGCAGGTGATGTCGCGGCGCCACGAAATGACGTCAAAAGCTTCAATTAAAGCGCCAGACCGCGCACTTTTCATCCCCTCTCCTTCCCCGGGACGCTCCGCTCCGCCTGGCTGAGGGCTTTGGCCTCCGGCCGTGAGCCCCACGAGCAGTTTCTCCTCTGGCCGTGAGGGCGGAATTCCCCCGGTGCGCCGGGAGCCGATGAGGGCGGAAGAAGGGCAGCGTTGCCATGGTGACAGCGCTGCGCGCGTCATCTCCGCGCGCCGGAAGTGCTCCGCGGCCGAGGCGGAAGATGGCGGCGAAGCGCAGCGTTCTCTCTTCGCTGGCGGTTTACGCCGAGGACTCGGACCCGGAGTCGGACAGCGAGGCTGGCACGGCGGGGAGCGATGGGGGAGCGCCCACGGGTGAGGGCGGGCGGGGGCCGCGACAGGCGGCGGGCCGCGGCGCAGGGTTCTTCCCTGTGTGAAGGGAAGGCCCCGCACGCTGCCACCTCCCCTTTCCTCACCGTTTTCCTTTTCTCTTCTTCCTTAGGAGAGAAGGGAGGCCTGGTGTCAGTTGGGTACGGAGAAGATGACTTTACACGCCTGGATGGGGACGAGGAAGGGTACGAAGAGGAGGACGATGAGAACAGCAGGCAGTCAGTAAGTACCTCCCTGCTGCGGGAGCTTGTCTTGACCCCTTACACAGGTTGTAGAGGCTTTTCTCTTTCAAATAAAAACCCCGAATAGCGACCCGTGATGGAGCCCGGAATATCTGACTCCTGGTGTGGGTTTCAGCACTTTCCACCTCCTCCTTTCCACTTTGTTTTCAAGTAGAAAGCTTTTGCCCTGAAACCCATCAGCAGCTTGCCACAGCTCGTGTTACTCGTGACTGTGTTGGTGTTGTTGAACTCTTTTATGGGAGAAAGGCTGTTACAGCCACTCCAAATAAAAGCTGTTCTTTAAACATAGTTGACCTATAAGAACCTTGTAAGAGGACCACATTGTCTGCTGGTGGATTAAAAAGAATAAACTTCTGTGCTGTCTTAAATGATTCTTTTGTGTGTAGCTCAATCCACTCCCTGCATCAAGTCACCTTGATGTAACAGTGTCCTGTCTACATGTGGGTGGCATTTGTCTGTCACAGGTGCATGGCACGTGTCTGACATCACCTGAATTCTGAGATAACAGCAGTGTGGGGGGCCAGGGCACAGAGCTCACAGTCTGTGAGTGCAGCTGCATCACACAGAAGGATGTGTAGTTCTGCCCTGGGTCTGGGGGAGTGAAACAAAAAGTTTGGAGGGGAAAAGGGAAAGTTCTCATCTCCTTTCTTTACTGTCACCCTTCTTCTTACCAGAGTGTTATCTTCTCCCTGTTCTTTCTTCTACCACGTAGCTGAACTCCTATAACTTTTCCTCACTGAAATCTGCTTTGTGTGTGTTAGATCAGTCTCTTAGGAGACACTATTTTCTGCCATTTGTCTGCCCAAGTAGCAGCCAAGAAATTCCTCAGTCTCTTGTTCCTGTTTTAAGTTCTGTTCTGTTGCCCCTGGTGTCTCCCTTAGCAAAGCAGTGAACCTTTTTTACTGCTGCAGTGATTCTTCTTTTTATGTCCAGCACTTGTAGACTCTGTTTCAGCGAGGTCTGTCTAGTTCAGAGGAAGCCCTGTGTGTGATCCAGGTGCTTGCCAAGGTCAGCTGTGTTTAGTTGTTTAGTTAGTATTGTAAAGGGCTTGTAAATGCAGTGGCTTTATTGCATGCACAGCTTTTGGTGCAGGTTGCAGCTCTCCATCATCAGCTGCTGTTCAGGAAAGGACAATCAGTCAATCACTGTGGTGTCAGCCAGTGGATCTTGCAAAGGTTTGTGGTTACAGTGCAGGCTGCACAAGTTACTTCCCTTTTTTTTTTTTTTTTTCCATTAAATAGTCTCTGAGCAGACTTTAAAACTTCCTTGGCATTGCTTGTGCTGGTAGCTCATGGGGGTTGTGAGTTGCTTTTAGAAAGCAGGATGAGGTGAGCTTAAGCTGTCCTGTGCTTTGCTCTGTACAACTCAGTGGGTGTTTTAACTACTTTAACAGTGACTGAAAAGCTTCTGTTTTTATTCAAAGCCAGTTCTCAGTAATGCTGCTTTGTTTGTTAATGTTCTTACTCCCTGCTAGGTCAGATGTTTTTGAGAGCTGTTTCATTACTATCTGCAACATGGATAATTCAATCCATTATTGCTTTGATGAAAATCACTTTTATCTATGTAATAGAGATTATAGAGGGGAGAGCAATCTCATTTGTGGTAAACACCAAGTTAGTTGGTTCTTTTCTAGTTACAAACTCACTGTAATTAACCTTTAACAGTCTGGACTAAATTATTGTCACGTGTGCATCTTTCAGAAAGGGAAGCCAGAGAGTAGCTGAAGTGAAGGAGTTTGTGTCTCAAATCTGTAAGAGAAGCATCTTAATTAGTCAATTAAAACTTACTGAGGTTATTGTGTGGTCAGTCTCTAGCTTGCCTTGTCAGAACTGGCTCATGTGGCAATGCTTTGAGGTGGGCAGTTCCTTGTAAACTCTTCCTTTCAGTTGCACCTCTTATTTCACTTTTTCTTTTGTTGCCCTTTTTGAAACTGAAACACCAAGTTATTGTTTTGGGGTCAACATTAAAATTCGTGGGAAAGTTTGGAAGAAAAACCATTTTGCTGAGTTATGTGAGCATGAAAAGCACTTTATGCTCCTCAAACTTGTTTTGAACCCAGAGGATGTGTTTATGTCTATGGAAACAGGGGTATCAGGAGGATGCCCAGTGAGGGGACAGCAGGTTTACTGCCAGTGGGGACCAACCTGGAGCTTCCTGCTCAGCTGGTGTGGATTTTCACACCATGCTGTGTTCAGTATTTTAAGCTCTCACAGGGCAGAAGTTCCCCCACTTCTTTGGTTTATTTCTGGTTCATAAAATAAATTTTTAAGAAATGGAGATTGTCACTTGAAATTTGTCAGTGTTCCCTTCTGTGGAGGTTCACAGCATCTGCAAGCAAGGCATGAGAGCTCTGCACCAGCAAGGAAGTTGTGTCTGCTGGATCCCTGGAACTTGGTGCTAGGCCAGACCTTCTCCAAGCCTGCATGTTTGGTTTGGTGGCAGGCCAGCTGTGTGTCCTGTGTGTGTTGCTGATGCTTGGGACTATCACAGGTCTTGCAAATGCTGCTTTTTCTGTGGGTACTGCTGAACAGAGGCTCTTCAATCACCACCTGCCAACTGGAGGGGACAGAATTATCAAAGGACAAATGCTTTTTTCCCCAGTTCTGCTGCTTCTTGTTGTCTAATTTTGAGCATTCCAGAGCTGCATGAGTTTTGTAGGGACAACTGCTGCTGAGTGATGCTTTTGCCTACAAAACCCCCCAAAACCAAACAAACACTTCTTCCCCTGATTGCAGGACTTGTTTTCTGGTTATGAGTGGGTGGGGCAAAACTACCCTCCATGGAAAGGGTCTTGGACTGCTGCTGGGCTGCTGAATGCCCTTTGCTGTAAGTTCAGTTACTTGCCAGGCCTGCTCTTTAAGCTTAATCCTGTAAATTCTTGTCTTGTAGGAAGATGACGATTCAGAGACTGAAAAACCTGAGGCTGGTGACCTAAAGGTATTTGAAAGTGTGGTCTGGTGGTGGTGGGGAAGCTCAGTACAAGAGGAGTAAGTTTTAACAGCATGGCTTGGTGTTAATTTGTGATCTGTAGTTAGTTCCACATCTTTTGTAGCTTTAACCTGTGTTTCTGACTTTAGTTCTGGCTTCTGCCAAAGGCAGTTGATCACAGGCTGAGTCACAATGAAGGCTGGCCTTCATGAATTTGGTTGTGTTGTGCATTAGATCTGAAGTTTGCTGACAGCATCTCACCTCTTTTGCAGTGATGTGGGAGGTGCAGCATCCAGTACAGAATTCTGGATGTCTGGTGTTAGTTGGAATAATTTTTTCGTTTAGAACAACTTAATGAATAAACGATCTTGTGCTCTTACAGGCCATGGAAAGTGTCACCATCAATTCAGTTCTCTCCAGCTCTGTCCTTCTGAATGAAGCAGTTTTGTAAAGGTCATAGATAAATTTAAAAAGTGAAATAAGATCCCCAGATATTAGCTATTATCATAAATAGTTGAAGTCATCTTTATCTTGGGATTTCACCTTGTTTCTGCTGAACAGCAGGTGTTTAACAGGCTAAAAGCTGGAGGACAAAAGAGCAAATCCACTTGAAGCTATAGACAACTGTGTTTAAGTTTTTTGTGTTAGTTCAGTAGGAGCAGTCCTGTTTGTCAGGGATGCTGAGTGATGAACAACTGCAAGGGCATTTATTTTATCCAGCAGCTTCCTCAAGGATGCAGACAGTCCCTAAACTCTGCTACAAAAATCAGAGGACTGTGCTGCAAAGCAAAGTTGAGAATTGAGAGAATTTGATTTATCACAGGGCTTTGATAGGCTAAGATGAAGGCAAATGGATGTGTTTAGCAATTCAATTTGAATTAGTTTTATAGCAGCACTTTCTTCCAGGTCACACAATATTCTTGTGTATTTACAATGATACACAGCTGGAAATCTTGGCAGCTGTACTGCAGCTCTTAAAGTCTCTGTGTGTGAAATGGCTCCCAGGCACTTGGAAATGGAATGTATTTTCTCTTTTCCTTGTTGCAAGAAAGAATTTGTTTTTAAAGAAAGGAAAATGGAATCTCACACTTTTATCCTTTTTCTACTTCTACATTTTTGCCCTGGTAAACATGCTAGCAAGATGTTTCTGTAAAAAGTGCTGGATTCAAATATGTACTGTGAAGTAAAAAGATGGGATTTCCTTAGAAGATAAATTTGGTGCAAATCAAATTTTGAAGTTGTGTAGCAGGGCCCTGTTGCAAGTGTGTGCATTTCTGTCTTCTGTAAAAGGGCTGTAGGACTTGAGGGCAGTGGAGAATAGGTCTGGCAGAGAGAAAGCACAGAATTAGACTGTAGTTGCTCTTACTGAGTAATCATATGTGACAGAAATCTCACCAATGAATTGTGTGGGTGGTGCTTTAATATGTCACTGACATTTCATGTTGGCTTGTTTAAAAAGCCTCTTGCTCTCAGTGGGTTTTGTGTGCTGCTGTCCAGGTGCATTTTGTGCTTCTGAAGAAGAGCCACACTTGGCCACAGAGCAGCATTTCAGCTTCAGTGAGGAAGCAAAGAAATAATGAATATATTAAAAATAAAAAGCATTTTGTATCTTGATAGACTGCAATAGCAACTCTGCAAGAACTGGAAATGTGAATTAAAGGAAATAAATAAAATAATGGCAAAATGTAATTCCTCCCATCCCATTGTGGCATGAAAGGTGAGGATTTGAAAAGAGTAGGAGGGAGGCAAAGCTGAACTGAGTCTGAAACTCAGCAGTTTCAGACTTCCATGTCATCCTTAATAGATGTCTTCAAACACAGGTGAAAAAGGGAGTTGTGTCCTTTGGCCTTTTGAAGTTTTTTTTGAATATTAAATGATAGCTGTAGAGCCAGCTGGCACTGGGCAAGGTGGGGCTGTGGAGGCAGCCCAGTGCCCTGCTGGGGTGTGGCTGTGGGGGCACTGGTGCAGCTGCACCAGCCATGCTGTTAAGAAATTCACTTGGGATGGGGAGAGATGGAACATCCCTGTGGAAGTATTTGTACTTGGAGCAGTTGCAAATGTTTCCTTTCCCCCTTTTCCACCAAGGGGCAGTGTTCTTCTCCATCCTCACTGTTTGTGTGATAGCTAGCAAGTGTTGCAGTTACTGTAAATCCAAAGTGCAGCAAAAAGGGAGGCCTTTGATTATAACTTACTTATACTTTTGGATAATTTAATTTTGTTGTGAACCTGCAGAGTGCTGTAGTTGTGCCTGCTCAGTTTCATGGAGACATCAGAGACCTGGAAACATGTTTAAATAGATTCCCCATGCTCTTTATATATGGCTAGGGTTTTTCCAAGGTCTGAATATATATAGATATAGGTTTATTTTTCTCTGGTGTTTTGCCTCTTGGTACATATTGTGAATGAAGTACCTAGAGCTTATAGCTTGAATAATGGAGCCAGCTTGTGTGGAGAAGTTCCCTTGTTGCTGGTGCATCCTGTGATTTGGCCTCATTGTGCACTTGGATAGCTGGAGAACCAAAACCTCCAGAAGGGTCAATTGGTGTCAGTTGTGTGTGGAGTCAGAGGAGACAAAAAGTGGGGAATGATGTAAAATTGATACCAATCCCTTTGGTAAAGGAATGATGGGGAGAGTGGAATTTGGAGCCTGTCTCAAATAGCCTCACTATTTATTTTATATTTGTCTCAGGTTTTTCTCTATATTCCAGGGAATCTGTCCTCGTTGGTTTTAATGAAGGGGCACCTCTCTGGCTGTTCAGCCCTAGTTCCTCACTGGAGGGGAAGCCAATACAAAGTGCTGGTTGGCACTGCAGCTTTCCTGTGGGTTATTTTTTTGCCAAGGAGCAGGTCACAATAAGCTTTCCAAGTTCTAACATTGTGATGTCAAACCACTGCTTGGCGAGATAGAGGAGTTTTTATGCACCTGTTTGGAGGAAAAGGTGTGCCAGGAGGAGGAGAATATTTAAGCCTCATCAGTCACCTGGAAGCATTCTTCCAGAGCAGACTTCTGGCCCGTGGAATTCATGTTACTGAGCATCTGTGAGTTATTCAAAAACACACTGTGCTTGCAGCAAAAAGCAGATTCCTTCTTTTTAAGGAGCAGATTCCTTCTTTTTAAGGAGCAGATTCAGATATATTCAGTTGCATCCTGTAACTGCATTTTGAAGTGCTTCAGGCACTCATGGGAAACTGGCAATTCAAATCTGGGTAGAGCTAACTGCTCTTCCAGAAATCAAAGATGGATGGATGCTCAGGCTCTGGAACAGGACAGGTTTGTGAATGGCCACAATATCTTTTACCTGAGCAGTCACCAATTGTAAACAAGAATCTGCATTAAAAGCACTTTAGAAACAAAACCTTCTGCTTTGAAGGGAAAAGAAATAGGCAACAAAATCTGTTGTTTAACAGTGATGTTAAAACAGTGAAATCCATAGCCTGGATGAGTTCTTTGTGCCCTTTCCTCAGCTGATGGAGCCCTGGATACAAGCTGAAGGAGGTTTGGGGTTGGGTGTGAAATGTGGTGTTGTGCTGGTTTGGAAGGACAGGGTTAACAGGGTGCAGGCTGCTGGGGCTCTGGCCATCAGCTGGCTCTGGTTACAGCCTTGATGCAGTAACAAGATACAAGCTTTCAGAGCTCACTAAATGGACCAGCCCTGCTGGAAAATGAAAAATGGACCTTAAAATATTGACCTTGTGCTCTAAGCCTCACCTGAAGGGTTCTGTGCTTCATACTGGAGGGCTGGATGAATAACAGGTTGCTAGTGTTGATCAAGGACAGAGCCCAGCCCTGCAGCTTGGCTCCTGGAGCTTTCCTAGAGGGAAATCATTAACTCTTGAGCCTTGATTGTTGTATCAGGACCAGCCAGTGCAGGAAAGCTAAGAAATTTGCCACTCCCTCGGTAGGTGAATGCCTGACACATGGTAGCAGTTTTTCAGAGCAGGTGGCTACTTTGATGTTTTCCTTTCCTGGTTTTGTTTAAGGGTCCCCTCTGCATCCTCGAGGTGTTGTATGGAGAGGCAGCCAAACTGGGATCTCTCAGAAGACTGTCAAATTTTCAGAGGAATACTGTGCCTCTAAGCATGTCTAAGTACCTCCTCTTGATAACCATCAGCTCTTTATTATGTTTAGCTTTTATTGATCCAGCATACCTGTAAAGCAATTCTACTGTGTTATGATGTGTAGGTGTGTACTAATACTTAAAAGCTTTTGACTGCGGTGGTTTTTTTATCTTGCCTACCCACTGACCTGTTTGTTTAAATACCAAAATTATCTTGATTTGAAGTAAAAGTGGTAAGTGCTGAGAACCAGTAAATGGGTGTGTGTGCAGTAATGTAATCCCTGAAATTAACTCTTACTTTGATATGGCATATTAATTTTTCTGAATTCAGCATACATTCATCAAGACAGCTTCTCAAAAAATGCTTGAACCTACTCATTAACTTTCATCTCAGGTGTAATTATTTTGCTCCAAAGAAGGGGAAAGTATGTTTGGGAAAAGTTCTATCCTTAATTTCCCTGCATTATGCATGGCTGTGAGCATACCTCTGTAAACACTTTCAGAGCATGAACTGTGCAGTTCCCAGGGTCGGGGTCAAGGTTAGAATTCCATTGGTTTGTTTCCTCACTCATTCCTTTGCCTGGAAGCACAGCCTGAAGGTGCCAGTGATAAGCACTGCAATGTCAGATTCTTTTTCTGTGTTTTAGCTTCCTTTTGATTGTATAAAATGCTGTCTGTGCTTCCAACTCTGTGTGTTTTTCCCTTGTTTTAGGTTTGACAGGTGCTTTTTCAGAGCTCTATAGAGAACCTGAGAGTTTTGCAGTTTGAGAGTTTAGAGGGGAGTAGAGGTAACTCAGCTGCAAATGCTGTCTCTGCACTGCTACAGCGAGTGCCCAGACATGAAACCAGCTGATACCTGGTTCCCATTTTATCTGGGTGAACCTTGGTTATTGCCAGAGAATATCACAGCAGTCAAAGCTGTTCTGCGTGCAGGAAGCAAAACAACGTTTGGCATCTGGGATTATTTTGCCCCTTGCCACACGTACTCCTGTCTCCAGCTCTGTCTGAGAGGGAGACAGATCACAGCCTTGTGGGGCTCTGAAGCTGGAATACCTCCTGGAGAGCTCCTGGCTTCCATCCAGCTCTGGAGCTATTTGGAAGATGAGACATGTCCGTGGACATGCTTGTTCCTTCCTCCCCGCTGGGCATACATGTTGCAGCAGACTCTTCACTCCCTGCAGTGCTGAATACCAGGGATTATTGACACAGGTGTGGCTTGCCTTCATCCAAAGAAGAGCCAGGCTTGTTCTATTTGTCTTTAAACTTGAAGAAAAGTCCTTTCTGGAGCTGCTTCCCCTTGCATATTTCACCTGATAAAGGTCTGAGTTCTTCAAGTCCAGCTCTGTAGCTGCAATTATTTCTGGCTGCTGTTCTCAAATAGGCTGTTCTGAGTGTGCAGGTCTGTGCATGTCAGAGTGAGAGGCTGAGCAGTCAGCACAGATGGAGCATTGCCTCAAATACCAGCAAATAGCTGAAAATAGCTCCTTCCAGCTGCTCTGTTCTGGGTACAGAAGGAGCAAAATCTGGATAAACTCCATGGGATCCATTCATGAAGGAGTGAATTTCTCGCTGAGGATACTTGCTATTACACCTTGCCTCTACTCCAAAACATGAAGAATTTCTAGTACTGTGTGCTAGGGGAGAAAGCTTGTGCAAGAAGTTAATTTTGTCAGCTCTCCCGAGCCTTTCCTTTGCTGCTGTGAGGCTTCAGAATTTTCACCTTCTATTTGATTCTGCACTGCAACAAGCTGTAAAAAATAAAATCGCCAAAGTACCTTGACACCTCCAGCCTTGTCATGTCTTGCTGGTACTTGACCAGTGAATTTCTATTTCACTGTAGTAAAAAAAAAAAGACTTGAAAGAATTTTTGGGCTGTGCAGATCAGGGGCAGGCTGCTGGGGGCTGTTGTGCTCCTGGGGCTGTGAAGGGAAGCAGGTAGCTTTGGGAGCAGGCTCCACTGGGAAGCAGGTATTATTAATTGTACCTCCACATGGAAAGCAAAAGTTCTGGCACACAGTTCCTTAACTGGAAATTACTCCTAACAAATAATCTTTGTCAAATACTCAGATAGCATATGTCAGGTGAATGGAGTCAAGTTTCAAAGAAGCTATTTAAAGGCTTTATGCTATGAATGCTTCCTTTCTAAAGCACTTTCTCGCTGAAATGTTTTGCCAGGTCTTGGTTGGGATTTTTTCAGTGGGTTGGTTTTTTGTTTTGTTTTGTTTTTTTCATTTCATTAATGAATGTGTATTTTTAGATGTAATTTAGCTGGAAAAGTAAAAGGCAGTCTCAGCTATGCACATTTTGACAAGGAATGTCTCAGGAGTTGACTCTGATTTGTTCTTCCTTCCCTTTCTGTTTGTGACAGTGTCTCCAAACAGATTTGTAAAGCCTGTATATAAGTGTCACTGAAGGGTGGACATATCAGGCTTTTTTCCTATGGTGGCTTATTTCTGAGCTCCTGGATTTCTCTTGGTATCTAGATCATGTTCCCTACAGGTTTTTCTTAGTTAAATTTCTTATGCTTAACTGGGCACTTTGCCTGGAGCTATGTAGCAGAGCTGGCAAACAGGATATGGCTGTAGGAAATGTGCTTGTTTCAAGCTTTCTCTTGGGATTCTCCTCTCTCACAATACAATAAAAAAAAAAAAAATTAAAAAAAGGGGGGGGGGGGAGGAGGAATAAAAGCATTGTACTCCTGTTGCCTGGCTTTCTCTTCCCCAGACTCTAAATGCACTTGACATGCACTCTGTTTGCTGCCTTCAGCCTGGGTGCACACCAACATCAGGCAGATCTGGGGAGCAAGAAATGAAATCATGTCATGCACTTTTAATATTAAATGAGACATTTCTGGTGTTCTCTTCCCATGAGCATTTCTGATCTTTGTAGAGGAAAAGCAAGAACATAATTGCTACCATGTTCCTTTAAAAAAAGAAAAGAAAGGAGAGGAAAAAAAGCACAATGCAGGGTTTGGGGTTGTCTTTCTCTTGCTGCTTCATGATGTAGACATTTCACCTGTTTGCTCTGGCAAGGCCATCATCACTATTGGCTTAGAAAACTCTTCTGACACTTTCTGCTAAGTTGTAGTTTCTTTCCATCATACTCAGCCAAGTGAGGCTGTTTGTGTTTTGGGACTACAGGAGGTATTCTGAATTGTAGAGAGGAGGGAAAATCACAAAAACTTATTGTTGGCACTTGCTCAGATTCAAGAAATCCACTGTAACAGCTGTTACAACAGCAGATCCCCTGGCTACTGGTGGAAGCACTGTACTGAAAAATTCTCTGCAATATCTTCAAACTAATACACTGCTTGACAATGATGTGACTGGTCTGTACATTTTGTGGCTGATAAATTGACATTAAATTTATGTGCAAACAATCACGTGAAGTAGTTGGGAGAGAGAAGAAATTCTACAACACAAGAGCATTTGCTGAAAAAAAACTAGAAAATGTTGAGGGGGAGGTACTGTCTGAGCTAGTTGCTTTTAATATTACCTGGAAGTCAGTGGAAGGATGAAGCTGCAGGTTTCAGTTGGCTGCAAGTCTGGGAATGCAACTGAGCAGTGACAAACCTGGCATCAACTTCACCATTTCTTAAAATTTGCATCTTTGTTAAAGCCATCAGTGTCTGGTTTTGTGTCTTCAGCCCCCCTCTTGAACCATTTCTCCTGGTAGCTTGAAGTGCACCTGCACTGACATGTGCACCTGCTTTTGCAAGAATTGCCTGAATTTGTACCTTGTGGTGACAGTTAATGCCAGCAGTTATGTTGGATGTGAGCATTGAGCTGGATTTATGGGTCTTGTTTCAGCAAGGATTTAGTGAGCATTGTTTTAAGTCAGTCCATTCTCTTCATTAAATAAAGCTGTTCTGGGCAAGCCTGTCCAAACTGGAATTCATCAGTCTCAGATTCATATTGTTTTGCTTCCTTCCTTTAATCTCTGTTCCATGCTGTGAGGATTGTGTTGGGTTATTTTTTATTTTCCTTGGAGCTTGAGCAGACACTGTTTTTTATGTAACTGGATGGAGACACTGTAGGACTGAAAAGATGGTCTATATGTCACCCCAGTGAGGTGAAAGCTTCAGGCAAAATGCAGCACTTTCCTTCTGTGTTTGTGCACACATTCCCTTCATCTTGCTCCTCTTTAACAGATGATGATACATGAAAACTGAACCAGCACTCTGGGTGCTCATGAGCCAGGCTCTTGCAGGCAGTCATCTTGTCCAGGGCTTGAAAAAAAATCATTTGTCTTGGGAAAGTGGAAAAAATGAAAAACCTTTTCCTGTACTCAAACAGGCTTTGTAACAGCATAAATGTGGTCTGCTATCAGTGAGCTGATGTGCACAATTGTTCTTGGAAGCACAGAAACCTATGAAAAAGGTGCAGTTTGGGGTTTTTTTTTTAATACTTTGTCCATAGCAGCTTGTGCTCTTCAGAGTCTGCTCTTTGTTAGTCTCCAGATCAGGGGGAAGGAGTCTCCCTCCTGCTTGTTTTGTGTTTCCAGTCTTCTTCCAGCTTGGCTCTGGAGCACCAGGGCATCCCTTGGCTCCTTTCAGTGGCTCTGGAGTGAGGCTGTCAGGCTTTGGGCCCTTAAACCTTTGTTCTTGTGAGATCAAGGCTGCGGAGTAGATGGCAGCCAGAAGATCAACTTGCTGAGTGCGTGATAAAGCACAGTACTGCTATTTTTATTTTCCTTTTTTTTAAACTCAGTCAAGCAATAAGTGAATTTGGAGTTGCTTCTGTAAAGATTTTCAGGGGTTTGGTTTGTGAAAACTCTATGGTTTTCACAAACACTCTAGTGACAGTTGTCACTAGCAAAGTCTTAACCTTGTTCTTTTTTTGAAAGGCCTCAGAATTCAAATGGAAATGAACTCTTTAAGTGATGCCTTTAGCTCTGGGATGCTTGAAATCTCTAGTAATTTCATATATTTACTCTGATAGGGAGTTTTGACATAAAATCCTTCCTGCTGGAACCATTCACCTGCTTGATTTTATGCTCCATGTGAGATACTGATACATAACACAGTGGGTATTGGTGATGTAATCTACAGAGAGATCACCTTTGCCTAAGTGGATTTCGATAGCTTCTCTATATAAAATTCAGTTAACCTTCAAATTTCCATTGTTTAAATGCTTTGGAATTCCTTTAGAAATCTCTCATCCACGCATAAATATTTCTTCTCTTTCATAACCAAAAGCTAGCAACTTTCCAGTATTTATTGTACCTTATTTTTCCACTTGGTGATTCTCCATTTCATTCCACTTAATGTATTAGATAAGATCTGCAGATTTGTGGTTTTTATGCTGTCTTTCCTAATCAGTTCATTGTACTCATCGTGTGTCTCAAACTTAAATTAGCCTAAGGGAGTGTAGAACAGTTCTTGTGTGATTGCTCCACTGGAAGTTTTTAGAACATTCTGGATCTTCAGTAAATACTCAGAGGTTTGAACAAGACTCTTTAAACCTTGCATCTGCCAAATTTTAGTCAAGTTGTTGATGCTTGCCTCATAGTTTTCAACAGCAAGCTGAGCAAATATGAACAAGCACTGGAGGAGAAGTTGGTCATCCATTTGTTTTTTGAAGGCATTTAAGAGGTTTGAAAGCAGCCCAAGTTAATGAAAAGCTGTGTTGATGTCTCCAGCTCGTTCAGGATGGAGCAGTGGGTGGAGGTATGAAGGAACTCATCACTAAGCAAAAATCCTGTCTCTGGGCAGTGAGGTGTGGCTGCAATCCAGAGCTGAACGTGTTTGCTTTTGCTTGGTGTAGCTCTGGGCTCTCTGATGTCTTGGCTGAGGCTGTGAACGTGGGGACTGGACTTGTTGGAGTGGCTGTGGTGGAAAAGTGTGGGCCAGGGCAAAACAGTGGAGCCTGATGAGACTGGCTTGATTTAGCCTGTTATAAATGGGACAGACTCAAAGGATGCAAATTAAAGAAGAAAATTCTGGTTAAAGCAAACTTACTGATGATTCTGGGAGTTCATAGAACATACTATTTAACACACCTGACCTTTCAGAGATCTTTGTCTAATATAAAGTACATGGCAGGAGAGGGTTTGGCCATCAGATTCTTTCTCAGCATATTAATGCATGTTTCCTGAGAGCTGTGTGCTTATGCTTGGTACTAACTCCAGGCATACAGGAGATTTGAAAATGATCTTCTGGACAAGTCAGAAATGCAGCACGGCCCCTTGCAAAGCTGTTAGGGCCCAAATAAGAGAGCAGCCTTTCTGGGGCCACATAGCCCATGTCTAATGCACCTGAATTTGGCTGTGCCACTGGGTTGCTTAAGTGCCTGCTTGGCAATATTGCTATTTTGGAGGATTATTTCTCTTGCAAGAAGTGGGCAGAAGGAGATGGGAAGCATAATGGAGTAATAAATGCAGTGCTGGATATGAGGAAGGATCAAGAGGTGCTCAGGGACATAGCCTGTCTCTTCCACTTCCTTCTCAGTTCCACTTCTTTCAAGAGATAAGAGTGCAGGATGTAGTTTAGTGAAGGTTGGAGCTAAAGCAGTTCCCTCCTTTCACCTCAACAAAGATTTGCTTGTCTCAAACCAAGGTGAGGAATAGTTTTAATTACCCATCTAGCAAGTTCCCCCCTGAAAGGGAATGAGCAGCCTCCTGACACATGTATTTACTGCTGGTGATTCACTGTATGTGCCTGGACAGATGTTACCTTGCATCTGCAGCTCTGTGAGCTTCTCCAGCCTCCATGTTCATCTGGATTTGTCCTCACAGCCCATCAGTTACCACAGAATTGCTCCCACTTCTCCAGTGGTGACCTGAAGCTCAGTCTGTGAACTCCCCATCCACATAGGTTTGTGGAGAACACAGTCTGGATTCCCTGGTTCCTGTCCAGTGCCCTCACCAAAGAGAGCTACTGCTTTGGCATAATTTTTTTGCTTTGAAATGTCATGTTCCTGTTTAAATTTTTCTCTGTCTGTGATGCTGGGAGAAGAACCATTGATGCACACACCAAAGGCATTGTCCCAGAGGGGTTGGAGCTGTGACACTTCAGCCCATCTCAGAGGGGCCTGGGGCCAGCTGGCCAGGGAGAAGATGCGTGTTCCTCTGTGTACTTCTTTCTTTTTCTAAAATAGCTTTAGCCTTGTATTTTTGTGATCCAAGTGTACTAATGCAGAAATAGTGCTTGCTTGCTGCCTTTTTTTTTTTTTTTTTTGTGTCTTCCATGAATGGCTATGAAAAAATGCCCTGTAGCAGTTAGTGCCACACAAAGAATTTGTTTTTCTGCTTCCAGAGGGCTTTGGCTTCTCTAAAAATGGGTCATTTTCAGAGTGGGTTTGGCACAGGCTGTTCCTACATCTGGCTTGGTGACCTCACTGCTCTCACTGCTCTCTCCTCACCTGATGCACCTCTCACCTGACTGGAAATGGAGAAAAGGAGGGGGTCAGAGAGCTGTTACCAAGCAGCAAGGGGCAGCATTCTGTAAGTGTCAGGTTCAATGAATGGCTTCAGTGTTTGGAGGCACTGAGGAATTTTGGACAAACAGTCCAGTGAGTCACAAAAGGTCTTTGGGAGGGAGGCAGAGGGGAGAGGGCAATGTTGGGATACAGCTGGTACTGTTTCAGAAACTTTATTTGTGCTGAACTTGATATCTCTTGTGACTCTCCTGGGATCTCCCAGAAGCACCAAAATATTTGGGTGTTGGTCTCAGTATGGTGAAACCATATTAAAGAGTGTCTTATCCTACATAATGCCTCCTGCTCAGCACACTCTGCTGCAAACATCTGCAAATGAAGTGTCCTTAACTTCTTTAACCAGGCAAGGATTAGCTGTGTGGCCATCTCCAAACAGAGCACTTCAAGCCAGTGCAGGTTGCTCTTGAGTCCCTGGTAGAGCAGGTTGGCTTTATCACTCCTGGAAAGTAGCAGCAAGAGAACTGACAGTGGGATCATCCTTCTAAAATAGGAACACAGGATCTGCATCACCACCATGCTCCCTGGCAGCTTGGTTTGGAGAGGGTTTGTCAGCCAAAGCCCTGCATGACACAGTGGCAGAGATGAATTTAGCATTGCACACACACATCTGGCAAACCTCTGCAGCTTGGGACCCTGCAGGGCTCTGGGGGCCTCCCAGAGCCTGGAGAGGCTGATCAGGAGTTGCCCTGAAGTCCCTGAGCTCTGGGAGCAGCTGGGCTGTTGCCACGTTGCTCTGGGGAATGCACCAGGCTGATCCTGCTCAGAGCACATGGAGCTGCACAGACCTGTGGTTGGCATTCCCAGGACTAAAGGAGTCTCCTGTGGGCTGGATCCAGCCTGTGTTCACCTGACTGTGCTCTAAAACACTGACTCCTGGTTGGTGCCCAGGGCCAGTCACCAAAAATGAAGAATCTATGGTTTGATCTGTTTTGAGGAAAGGCTTTGCCTACAGCAGTTTCTCTGGAATTCCAAAGGCGTTCAGTATCCAAGATCTGGTGAAACAAAGCCTTAATTCTTTAAATTTAGCTTTGCAAAGCAATGGAGCATCCTTTTAGACTTTGACTTTCCATGGTCCAGATGTTGTCCTCTTACCTAATAAATTGAGTTTCATTGTTAATTTTTATTCTCTTGTCTCAGAAAAAAGTTGTACACTTCTAAATAAACAGTGTAACTTTTTAGGTTGAAGGTATAACTTGACTAAAATCTGTTTCTTCCTCCTTTTTTGCAGGAATTCTCAGAAGTGGAGAAAAGAGATCCTCAGGAGCTAGTTGGTAAGTTCACTCATAAGTATTTATTCACAGGTTTTTATTCAAGCTAGACCTTGTAAGTCTCACTTTGTAAAAAGCATCTTCCCTCTGCCCTGGCAATGCTGTAATTTCAATTACTGCCTGAATATTTTCAGTGAACTTTTCTTCTGGGAGAAAGGCTTCGTACCTAAAAATATGAAAATAACTTCATGTTTAAAACATGTATGTAAAGGGCAGTGTTGGTGTTTTTCTAGATGAGCTTAAAACCAATAGTGTAGCTTTGTCTAGACAGAGCCAGTGGAACCAGGAGTGATGACTTTGTTCTGTGGCTTCCAAAACTCACTAAAAGTATCCCTTTTTAAAAGTGAGCCACTTACAGATTTACAGCTGCTGTGCTGACATAGTACTCTGTTTTCCAAGAGTTACTAAAACTTGATTTTTTGACATCTCATTTATTCATTGCACCATTATTAGATTTGGAAAGTCCAGGGTTGTCAGCTTGAAATACAATCCTCTGCTTGGTCTCTTTGGAGCTGCATAGAAACTGCATTTTATATTGCATTTCTGACTGTCTTGAACTGATCCTCTGTTCCTGAGGTTACTCCTGCATTGTGTGGTATCATGTAATAATATCATTAAAAACAAATGAGTTTGGAAGTTGCTTCATCTCTCAAATCAGTTTGATATTTCAGTCATAAAATGTGGTAAGTATAAATTAAGATGGTGAATACTCAGGTGCTCAGCTGTGACTCCTACAGCAGCCATCACTGCAGTCTGGGATTTATAAGTCTTTTTTAGCATGCCTGCACAGACTTTGCAACTGTTCTATTGGATTTTCTGCCTTTAGAGGGCAAAACTGCTTCAACCAATCTCATCATCAAATGCAACAGAAATCTTTCTCCAATCTACTCATTCACCTCAAAATGCACCCTGGAAACATGGATGAGACAACAGCATTTGGGGTGAAAAGTACAGCAAAAACTCTGGAAGCCAACTGCTCTTTTCCTCTGTGTTTTACATATGGGTGAAGCTGTGCAGTTGTGAAGCAATGTAGTGGGAAGTCCTTCTTAATGAAGGTGTAAGGCTCAGGTTACAATTCTGTTAGTCCCCTTTTCCCACAGTGACTGCCCAGACTGGATTTCTTTGTCTCACCATGGCCCAGACTTGCACAGGGGTTTAAAAGCAGCACAGGGAGCACTTAGTAGTGTCACAACTGATGGGTGAACAGTGTTGGAGAGTCTGAGAACTGGACTGAGGTCTCTGCAATCTTATCTTTAATATCTTTTCCCAACAGCAGTGTGCAGGCTGGCTTTGTGCAGAACCAGGTTATTAGAGGTCAGCATACTTGCCATGCTGGATTCTGTAGGTCTGTTCCATTAGACCATATCTTATCTAGTTGAAAAGGAACTGTTGCAAGTGGTTCTTACAGTTGGAGTAATGTAAGAACCACTCCCTTTCTGGAAGCTTGGACTTTCACAGTTAAAATTCTTTAATGGAAAAAAGTGCAAGACTTTCTGACACAAAGTGAGTAACTGCTCCAATCTGGACACCTCAAGTTTTGTCTATTATTCTATGGAAATCAAGGTCCTCCTTGGACAGTTTTCCACAACTGCTTTTTGCATTAAAAGAGCCTGCCCTTCTCAGAAGATAACCCTACATTTTTCAGCATCACCTTTATTAAAGTCTGTGATTGTGCAGTTGCTTAAGTATTAAATGAATGTAGGCTCCTGCCAAAGGCACTGTTTGTGTTTTACCTCCCCGGATGCACCATAACATTAGAGCAGCTCTGGGAGTGGGAGCCAGCTGGGATCCATCTTCACTGCTCTTTTTGTTGTTTCTTTCTTTTTTTTTTTTTCCCCTGTGAAGCTTCCAGCTGGATCCATTCCCTGATGTGCTCACCTAGCATGCACTAAGCACTGGAGTTGGCACAAAGAAAACAGTAGGGATGAGCTGCTGGAAAGGGAACAGTTGTCCTGACTTCTGCCAAAGCAGTGATCACATAATCAATGGCTGACAGAGTGAGAGGGAAGGTTTCAGCCCCGTGGTCGAGAAGGAAATATGTGTGAAACTTATTTTCATAGATTTCTACATCAGCATTGTCCTTCTGGGCTTTTTGTACCACTCTGAAGAGTTCATGGTGCTGCCACAACATTGCATTTGCTATTTCCTGCAGCCTTGCAAAATAATATTTTAAGGATGTAGGGGTTTCTTGCCCTGAAGTTCTTTGCAGCATGATTGTTTACCTTTTGGATTTTAAAAAATGTTCTCTCCAGCCCTTGGGATATCTAAGCACAAAGTCAGTGTTCATAAGAGCAGAAAGTATGGCTGAGCTGCAGGTCTCCCTCTGCATTTCTCAGCCCACGGAGCAGAAAGGGACCTGGTGTCCTTCCATGGATGGGTGACTCACTGGCATGTTGTTCATATTGTTGTCTCCAGTTCTTCCCTCTGATTTGGCTGTTGTGGTGCCAGGAAATCAGAACCCCCCCACCCTGGTTTATGCCAAGCAGCCTTGACTAGAGTGCCAGGGAATGCAGTTGTAGAGAGCAGGCACCACCGGTTTGCTTGTCTCCAGGGGCAGCCCTTGTTGCTCTGATCACCCTTTCCTTGTTTTTTTGTATAGTGTGACCTTTAGAAACAAACTGGCACCTGAACTGCCTCTAATCCCTTGTGGCTGCTTCAAACACAGCACATAAGCGATCCCTGAAAGGGACAGGAGTTCTTCATCCCACCTGGGAGCAGCATTAATCCAAGAGCCATGATCCATGTCTGTCCTGTACAGCCAGCTCCTGTGCTCTCTGTTCTTTTGGTTTTCTCTGTGCTAGGAAAACATTCCTACCCATCTGTAGGAAACAGAATTCCTGTGTGCTCTCTGACAATGTCTCCAGCACAGCCTTTGGACTGAGAGCAGTCATTTCCTTCTGAAAGTGGAGCTCACCGTTTGCACTGTGCCACTTTCTCTCCTGCTTTGCAGATTGTCTCCTGCTGTTGGGTATAGGTCACATAATCCATCTATCTCAAACTGAAGCACGTTAAATGTAGCATTTCCATTTAGTTTTCTGCCTCACCAAGACCTGGCGAGCAAATCCTTGAAATCTGTGAAATATCCTTCACTGACTGCTGAGGTGCTGAGTCTTTGCAAGATAATATTTGCCTGTGCTTTGGCCTGCTGTGCATGGCCTGGGAGCAGAGGAGTGGCTCTCCTTTACACAGTGCATGTGCTGACTGCACAAAAAGCTACAAACACCTATTGCTTGTGCTGATGAAGGTTTTAATTTTTAGGTCAGCTTGTGGAAGGAGAATGCATGGACTGAGCACCAGTTCTTTCTTCCTTTAGCAGCAGGAAGCTTTCGGGGTCAGTTGCCCCTGATTTCTTGAACCCCCATCTGATTCATGGGATCTGCTTCACAGCCATAGTTCTTTGTCAGGACTGAGAATCTGATTGGGGAAGATATTTACTTACTGTGAGCCAGAATCTGGGTGTGCCTGGAGTGATTAACTGTGCCAACAGCCACTTCCTGAGGTCCACACTTGGAGATCCTCTCGGCTGTGAGCCTGCAAATCACAGGGCAAATTAGGGGCTGAAGCCAGTGTCACTACCTGTGACTCATGTCAAAGTAAAACTTTGGTCTTGACAGGAATAACAGGATGCATAGAGCAGTTGGATGTATCCTGTGAGGACACACCTTGTTGTGAGCTGTTCATGTGCAGTTATTGCTGTAGACCTGGTGGAAAGCTGCCCTTGGGACTTGTAAAACACAAAATGTTTTATACAGGAGCGTGTGGCCATACATGCAAGTGCCAGGTTTATAATCCCAGCTGCCCTTTCCTCTAGGGAAAGAGCTGGTGGGAAGATGCTGTGGAATCAGCCATTCTGTCTGTGTGGGGAGCAAGGTTGGGGACTGCTGGAGGGCATGGACAATTTGTACTTCCTTACTGTAAATAAGCCCAGAGGGGTTAAACTCACCCTTTTCTCCCCAGTGATGTGGCACTTCAGTCTGGCTGCAAAGTGATGAAATAACTGAGTAATGCTGCAAGTTTGTGTGGTGCATGTCCTGCCTTGCTGGCAGTGTTCAGCTGCCTCCAGCTCTGGTGGGATTGCAGGAAGCAAAGATTCCTTAGTTCCAGCTCCTTTAAACCATTAAAAGATGCTTTCCTCCATAATGTTGATAAAGGATTATTTTCACTGGGCTCAAACAAAAGAGGAAATGAGCACTAAACCTGCGAAGTCATTGCATCAAAATACATTGTCTCATTGGGACCTCTTGTTCTGATTCCAAAATTACTTCTTTTTCAAGGGGGCGTTGAATGGATTGCTGAAGATACTCTTATGACTTTGACTTTTTTTGCTGGTAAAACAGAGGTCCTGCCCAGAGTTCCTGAGTTTATATGAGCACACAATTCCCCTTTCCATAAATGTTTAATTTCTCTGTGGCTCATCTGCAAAGACAAGGGAGCCTGTGGGATGTCTAATGTGGCCCTAGGCTTGATTTTTTTTTTTTTTTACTATTATTTTTTTTCAAGTGCTTTCTTTGCCTTATGAAGTCTGGATTTAATAGTCTATTTTTTTTTTTAATGCTTCTCCTGTGAACCTCTTAAGCCACTAATCAGCTTTTACCTTTCCCAGCAAGACTTGTGTGCTGTGTATTATCCACACTTCTGTGTCTTTGCTACTTTGTCCTTCTGGGTTTCCTGAAGCTCTAATTAACCCAGAGGCCTCCTCGTCCCACCAGCAGCACCAGCAGCTGTAACCTGTAACAAATGTGTGCCTTGTTGTCAGGGAGCTCCCTTTGCCTGCCTTTCTTTGAGGATTCTGGCAAGCTTTCCTCCTTCCATAAAAGCTCCCACTTGGTAAATGCCAAAGGACACTTTTTGTTCGTTACTGGCAACTGCTGAAGAATTTAACCCTCAGCAACATCTTGATCAAATAGAATGAGCGGTTGCCTGCCAGCTTTTCCTCTCCAAAGGATATTGTCCTTAGTGCTTCACATTTTTACAAAGGACATGGAAACTGTAGCAGCACTGATCATGTGTGGTGTTGTTTATCTGTAGCCTCAGCTCTCCAGGGTTCCAACAGCCCTGTCTGGCCTTTGGGCCCTCCTGGCCTTTATCCAGAGGAGCTGAACTCTGGGTGCTGGAGTTGTAGCTCAGGCAGCTTTACTGAGGAATGTGTAACTGAGGAGCTGCACATGTGAAAAACTTGGTCGATGTGACTTGTGTGCTGCTCTCAGGTCTCTTATCCACTACAGAGCAACTCTGGGATGTGTTCCCTGGACAAATTATGCATGAAAACAATCCCAGCTGCTTAAATGGGGCGCAAATCTCTGCTCCAAGGCTTGGCTAGAGAACTGCCTGGGTTTCCCATAATAGTGGGAAAGTAGCAAGCAATGGGGGGAAATGTGGCCGTTTCTTTTGCTGATAACTCTGTAAACTAATCTTTATAGGGCAATCAGGTACTTTAGTAGTATATCCCAGTACAAACAGCTGTGGAAATTTGGCAATCTGGACTGGGCTGTTCCCAGCTCTGCAGGACGAGTTGTTCTTTCTAGCAATAGTCTGTCTCTGTAAGCGAAGATCAAAGTGCCTGTTAAGGAAGTGTTAACTTAAGGATGAAATGTAATTTCTTGTGGTTAACTCTTGACAGCCTTGGGGAGCATTGTTCTTTCCTTGAGCCATTTTGGTTCATTCAGGTATGTCCTGAACTAAATATTCACCAAGGGATTATCTCCCCCAAAGTGGCAAAGAGCCAGACTGCATAAAATTGATCCTGTGCTCTTCCACATGCATGGTCCCATTCTCTCTCCAAGAGTGTAGGTATCAATAAAACAAGCATCACATCCCCTCTTCTAATGACCCAACCTTCAGGTTCTTTAGTTGCTTCTTGCTCAGCACCTTGAAAACACCACAAGTACCAGTTGTCAGCATTCTCATCACCTTTGCCCTAGGTTCCCAATGAGGGAGTAGTGCTGACAAAGACATAAAACAAATTTAATTACTTGTATGGCTGAAATTCCCGTCAGTAGTGCCAGAACTCATCCCAGTTTGCTCTTTCCAGCTTCTTTTTCAGAGAGAGTGCGGAACATGTCTCCAGATGAGATCAAAATCCCTCCTGAGCCTCCTGGCAGATGTTCTAACCAATTGCAGGTTGGTATAACTCCTCTTCATTTTTTTTTTAAGAGTTGTAGTTCAGGGCATATTTGGGAGCCCTGCTCAGTAATTTTGCACGAGGCAAAGCTCCAGCATTAAAGCTGGGTTTTACCACACTGAGTTTATGAATGCATTGTGTTAATGCTTTAGGCTTTACAGCAGTTCTAGTTTAGGAATCTCAAAGTAGCTTAAAGCTGCTTTCCAGCCTCTGTGGGTTTCTTATGCTTTAAAACAGCTCTCGATCCCAGCAGTGACACAGAAGCAATGTTTACTGTCAGGGCTGCTTTCCTCTTACCTCAGCAAATTCAGCTCCCTAGCAAAGAACAAATTGTTTTTCTATAACGGCCTGAAATCCCCTAAACTGGAATAGTTGAGGCAGCAATGCCTGGATTCCTTTTCCACCTACATGTCTCTGGATGATAAACATTTAGAGGGAAGGCTGGTAGCTTAGAGGCAACAAAAGAACACAAACACATGTTTTCTCTGGTGCACACCCAAATAATAGCAGTGACCAAGTTTGCAATAACCTTCTGTGTTCTCCTCATGGAGTGCAAATGAAAGAGCAGGGACTGCTGTCTCCTAACACATGCTTGAGTTTTATCTCTGGTTTTCTGCCCAGCAGAAATACAAGTAAAGAACCACTCCTGGATTGCTCTATAAAGTAGCCCCTAACATGCAGTGGTGATTCAGAGTGACTCACCATCCAGATGATGCTTTCTTCTCCACACACTGTACCTGGGCACACCCAAACCTCCTCTAGTGCTGTAGGAGGATTTTACTGTTCTGACATCAATGAACTGGAGTGTGTTAGACCTGAGGAATGCACAGGGCTTGACAGGGTAGACAGAATAAAGCAGAATTTTTCCCCTTTGACAGAAGTTTAGTGTGTTACATCAAAGGGGAGCTTGTCCTCTGTCGGCAGGTCTAACCACATCTTAGAGCACTTTGAGCAAGGAGATGGCATTGTTCCTTAGAAATGCAAAATGTTCTGGGCTTATCTCTTGGTGGTTTGTTCTTTTGTCAATTTTTTCCTCTGATAAACTGTATTTTGAACTCTGCCAAAGGGAGGACTTCTTATTATAAAGTTGACTTGAGTAGTTGCCCATCTGCGGACTTGGGGTTCCTCACTGCTATTCCATGGGGAGGGGATAAAAGGGAACACCTGTTCAATAATTTCTACTCCCCAGATTCACCTTTTTGCAGTTTGTTCCTTCAGACTTCACAGTGTGTTGCTGGACGTGGAGATGGTGTCATTTCCTTTCGCTGGTTTTGTGACAACCTGATGAAAATTTCTTATAAAAGTTTTTTTAAGGTCGTTGAGTTTCATATCAGCTCTTAACAATCCTCCTTTATTCAGGCTGCAGCAAGCCCTCAGACAATAGTCAGCTCTGTGTTTGACTGTCCAGGGAGGGAGACATGAAGTGACTTATCCAGAAGCAACAAAGGAAAATTGACTCAGCTTCTCCCATCCTGAAAGACTGAAGGCCCAGCTCTGGTCTTGTTTTATGTGCCTCTTGTACATGAGAAATTTCTGTCATAAAGAAAAGATGATGGAAATTACTGAGGATATTTTAGCAGAACCACTTAACTCTCTGATCTGTCTGAAAGCTCCTGCCTCTGCTGTCCCTTCACCATCACCAGAGTAGGAATACTTTTTATGTGCTTCCATCCACCTTACTGAGGAAGGAAAAAAATCACGTTTGATTTGAAATCTTTTAGCCTTTTTGGAGAGTAGGCTGCTTGACATCTGCAGCCTGGGTCGGTTAAGTTGCCTTTGGCACGGGCTTGTGCCTTGTGGGTGATGTGCAAAGAGAAGCTGATTCCATCTGACTGGTACCAAAGCAGGGATTTATGAGCACATTGTTCCTAAGAGCATTCGGCTGCAGTGGGCACCCCCAGCAGTACCTGATGATCACACGGGGTTTAGTTCTCCAGCAGAACTTGGCTCTGGCTCTGCCTGGGTTACAGATGAGCAGGAACTTTGCCCTGTGGGCAATGTAACCCAGCTGCTGTTTCTCAGGTGCTCACCTGAGGCAGCAGGTGGGTGTTGGTGGTTGCTGTGAGTTGTGGGAGAACCTCTGGATTTCAGAATTGGCTTTTCTGTGTCGTGGCTGTAAAGGGAAACAACAGACTGGGAAGGAGGAGTCTGTGCTTTGTATGCAGATCTTTAATCACTAAAGCCTTCAGTAAGTGCAAAGAGAATTCCTTTACCAATCAGACAGTTCATGAAGGTACTTCAGCCATTCAAGGAAGAAGTGTCTCTTAAGCAGCCTGGCCCTGGTGTAAAGGTGAAATCCTAGCTCTGTTCAAGGAGGTCACTGGTTCAGTTGGCTTCTTTCCACATGTACAGTAGTCAGCTGGTGTGCTGCTCCTTTTCATCCTGGCTCACCCTATAATCTTTCTCCTGTAGGATAAAATTCAAAAGCTGTATGAGAGGAAGGTGAAAGAGGGCATGGATATGAACTACATCATCCAGAGGAAAAAGGAATTTCGCAATCCCAGGTGAGCCACCATCTTTTCATGTGACCACAGCACCACAGAGTGAATTTGAAGAATTTTCTTCTTTGTTGGAGTTGTTGCAGAAGAGTCCTGAACAGGAAGGACTACTGCTTACAAATTGTCTTTCTCAATTGGTGTGTTGGTTAGATTTTAAATGTGAAGGCTCAGGATGAAGTACTTTAGAAGATGTGACTGTTCTGGGAGCTGGGAGATGTTTTGGGGACTAGGAAATACTGTGGATAATGGGGTGCCACATCCATCATAGCAGGTTCTCATTTCACTTTGTAGTGTGAACAGGTGACAACCTCTCTCTGTTGGCACATCTGAAACATTTCTGTTCCCTTCTACCTCCCTGGTTTTGTTCTGACCTCTTGCTTTTCCTTTGCAGCATCTATGAAAAGCTGATCCAGTTTTGTTCCATTGATGAACTCGGTACAAATTATCCAAAGGTGAGGGGCAGTACTTTTGACTGGAAAAGGAGTGGGTAAAGGTAACACAGAGGTGTAAAGTGTCACCTCAGGCTTTCTTGAGCCTGCTTGCTTAGAGGTCCTGTAAGGCAACCTCAGTCTGAGCCTCTGCAGTGAAGTGAACATTTTTGTGTAGCACTGACCATCAGTGCCTCAACCTTTGCACCAATGATTGTGCACAAAAACTGCTGACGTGTGGAGCTCTGAATGGAACTCCTTGAGGAGGGAAAGAAGCTGAGTAACAGAAAAATGCAGGGCTTGCCCCAGCATCCTTTTTGCTTCAAAGCTGTTTCTTCATTTGCAACAGAACACAGTCCCATAAAAGAAGGTTTGATGGGACCTTTGTGTCACTGGGATACAGGAAGAAATCAGTGATGATTCTCATTGTCACCTCTGATTATCATCAGAGAACAGAAATATGTAAAGCATTTTTGCACTGGGTTTTGTGTTTCTGTGGGAATAGCCCTAATCTGATTTATTTCTTTTTTTTCAGGACATGTTTGATCCTCATGGCTGGTCAGAGGATTCATATTATGAGGCACTAGGTAATTCCAGGAAGTCTCTTTTTTTGTCCTAGCTTAGGTCTTTGTGTTTTGTACTTAATTAACTGCACTGGAGTCTTCATTTTATGTATAAATGAGAAGTCATCACATGCTGTTCTTTAATGACTCCATTCTGGTTGGATGTGCCTGAATGTTATTGATGCTTCATCAGTTTGGAAAGGCTTTTAATTTAAATTGGTTCTGCAATGTTTTCATCTCTCAAATCATTAAATTAGTGCTGCAATACTTTGATTGAAAAGCAGCAGTTGCTTTCATGGCAGTTTAATTTTTCTATATAGAATCTGAATCTATTTTTTTTATCATGGGAAGTGTGTGAATGAGAACTGTTGAATTTTACTGTTCTTAGTGCTTCACATCTTCTGCTCTTTCTCAGCTAAAGCCCAGAAGATCGAGATGGACAAACTGGAGAAGGCCAAGAAAGAACGCACAAAGGTACCTGCTCAAAACCTAAAGTGATGCAGGTGCAGGGCTTCTGTTCCTTTCTCTGCTGAATTTCATTCTATTGCTTTGCTACTTCTGTGCTAAAACTGCTTGTTTTATCCCAGATCTCTCCTTTCCTCTTGCATGTCTTTTCCCATACTTCATAGATCAAATTATTTGCCCTTCCTTATAGGTCCATTAATAGGTTGTTTATTCCACTTGATTTCCTGCTGTTTTGTCAGTATTTTTAAACCAGAGCTCTAAAAATGGCATTCATTAAGCCAGGTACAGGCAAGGTAATGAATAAAGAACAGCTTTTTCCTTAATTTATGACATTTTGCCTGGTGCCTAGCCTAGTTAAAGCTTAATTTCCCCACCATGTCTCAGTGTGAGACAATACCTGCTTTCTGTTCTCCATGGTATTGATTTGTTGCATCCAATTTCCAGAAAAACTGGGCCTATTTTTACTTTGTGCATTTTGTGACAAGCTCAGTTATTCTTAGATATGCCCCAAAAAGAACACAGGCTTTGGAAAAGATTTCATTCCTGTCCTGTGTTTCCTTTAAGCCAGTGACTGGCATTAGAACATGTTTAATGTTAAAGATTTGCCACCTAAGCTGCAGAAGGCTCCTTCCATCTCCAGTACATGGAAGGTTTTTCGTGCAGTGCATGCTGTGTCTTGCTGCTTGTTTTGGTTTTTTGCACAGTAACCCAGGTATCTGATCATGCCCTTGCCCAGATCTGCAGTTCTGAGGCTGCAGTGCTGTTGGAGCTCTTGTTGCCAGGTTTCCTGCTGTGGTGCAGTCGCAGTAAATTCTACAAGCAGGGACTTGCCTTGCATCTTCCTTAATGAAAAATGAATATGAGCTTCTAACTGTATAAATAGAGAGTTAAATGACCAGGATCTATCCTGTCTGAGCTGTATCAAATCTTGTGTTTGTACCAGTCGATAAACACATTTTTGTTGTATCAGGTTTGGGAGCTGGGTTGCAGCTTAATTAATCCTTAATTCTCATGGCCTGAGGTCTGTGTCTTCCTTCCCACATGATGGGCAGCTCAGAGTGCCCATCAGCTCAGTCCAATGTCTTACATCACACTAAAGCTGTTTTAAAAAAACTTAGAGACGTGCTGTGGGTTAGAAAAGGCTGTGTATCTTAATTTATTTTTTTATCTTCTCCTCTTTCTCCCATGTGTCTCTCCCTTCCCAGATTGAATTCGTGACTGGCACTAAAAAGGGTACAACAACAAGTGCTGCTTCCACAACCACCACAACATCCAGCACCACTGTTGGAGGTAAAGAGTAGCTGTGAATGTACCCCTTAAGCTGCAGAAATGCTGGGATTAGTGCTTCCTGAAGCCTGAAGGCTCCTTAATGATCCTGTAGATAATGCAAGGCAGTGTTTCTGCTGAGGGGTATTGGACTAGCTTTCCTCTAGTCCATGTAGTCCATGGCTTCCTTCTGGAATGGAAGACTGAGGCCAAGTGGGATAGTGAAGAGACTTATTAGTGGGTCAAGAAGCCTGTTGCTGTCTGTGGTTGTAGAGTATTCCTGGGACTGATAGATTTTGAGATTTGGAAACACTGGGAATCATTCTCCTGCCTTGGAAACTGAGGGGAAGGGACAAAAACCACTGGAGGCTGATGAGTGTGTCTGGTGCCTGTAGCTGAGCAAGTGGGATGCATGTGCTCTGTTGAAATTAAATCTGCTTTGGGCAGGGAGTGATCCTGTGTCTCCTTTTGCTGGAGTTCAGGTCTAGAGTTCTACTCTGACTCCTGGTACCCCAATAGAAAAGTTGCCTTTCCTCCTCACTATTTACTGCCAGTGTATCCTGAAATTAATGTAAGGGGAAGCTGTCAAGTCAAGCAGTGGGATATTAAGGGTTGACAAGACAGGGTGTTAAGAAGGAATTGGTGGCTTCTAATATGATGCTAATCCTTGTGTGCTTGGTTTAATCAAATTCACAGATGCCCAGAAGAGGAAGAGCAAGTGGGACTCTGCCATCCCCGTAACAACGATAGCTCAGCCCACCATCCTCACCACCACTGCAACACTGCCAGGTGTTGTCACAGTGACAACCAGTGCCAGTGGCTCCAAAACCACGGTGATCTCAGCTGTGGGCACCATTGTAAAAAAGGCCAAGCAGTGACAGCTGTGCTGGGCCTGGAGTCTTGGACTTGTTTGTCACTGAAGCCATTGTCCTTGGAAGGGAGGGGTGGATTTCTCCTTTGGTAAAAGATGACAAGATTCTTTGAAGCAGCCCACAGTTCCCCTTTGGAAGGCTGGGGGCAGGAGCAGGATGCCAGCTGTGTGCCTGCAGGAATGGACCTCTGCCCACCATGCCTCTGCCTTTGCTTGCTGGGGGAAGAACCAGGCTGCCTGTGTTGTGCTGGAGGAAAGTGGCATCTGGAGTCAGCTTGTGAAAGTTTGCTTATTAATTACTGCATTGAGGTCTTACCTACTTGCAAGTTTGGTTTAGGGGGGAAAAAGAAAATAAATTAAAAGGGCAGGCAGTGAAAGACTGTCAGTGTTACCCCTGTGTGTTCCAGGTGGTGCTCCAGGGCTGCCTGCAGCCTGTGTAGGTACCTCCCTCCAGAATCAGCTCAGCTGTGAGGGAGTTGAAGCAGAGACAACCACTCAGTGTCCAAGTCCAGATGTGTAGCAGAGACTTGAAGCAAACTACATTAGTGAGTGTAGGCTCACTCTTTGTTCTAGCACTGACACCTGTACCCTGTACTCTCTGTGTAGATCTTAGTGACCACCTGTGAAACCATGGAACTCTTGGGGAAACTGTGCTGGAATATCCTGTTACCATCTCACAGGGATGGAGATTTCTATGCAGAACCCTCAAGCTGTAGAGGTTTGATTTGTGAACTCACTTGCAAAGACCTGTGCAGAAACACTTCCATTGCCACGGAATGAGGTTGGACAGAAGCAGAGGAGAGTGTCTGATCCTGTTTGTGATGTTGTCCATCTTTGTTTTAGCTCGTGATGTTCTGTGAATGCACACATGGCAGTTACTGCTTGCTCCACTGTTGTGAAAAAGTATTTTCAGTTGAAAATTTTGTTGTATAAAAATTGAAAATTCTTTTTAAAAAGCCCCTGGTGTCATTGATGAGTTTCTTTAGACTGCATTTCTTTAGACTTAAATTTCTACCCAGAGCTCTTTGTCCTAGTGTATAAAGCAGTGATAGGAGAGATGGTTGCCAGATCAGCAAAAGTGTAAGTCTTTGAGAATTCAGTGGTTTGGGGTTGGTTTTTCTTTTTTTTTTTTTTT
>VZRH01008415.1:712400-737785 GCA_013397555.1 Urocynchramus pylzowi | reverse complement strand
GTTAAAACCTTTTATATTCTTATGAGTATTTACAGAAAATTTCTAATTCCTCTCTGATTTTTTGCCATAAAAATTTGGTGGTGAAGTTGCCTTTATATTGGAAAAGTGCCTTTATCAGCCCTGCAAATGTAAAAACAGCCTAGTTATAGCTCTGGGAAAACTCATGTTCTGTGGGCTTGGGATTTCTTAGGTGCTGGGGGGACATGTTTCAAAGAAAGGTGCAAAATTGGTATCTTGAGCTGTTCTGGCAGCAGCCCGAGGGAGCAGCTGGGCTTCTCCTCACAAATGGAAAGGCTGGAGGGAGCTGGTCCTTCCTTGCTGCTCCAGGCTGCAGGGATGAAGGGGAGTCAGAGGGTGTCAGGGTCTGCAGGTGACACCAGAGATTCTTTACAGGAGGCAACATAAAAATTCTCCATCTCAGGTGGTTCTGGAATGACACCCAGAAAGTCAGGACACTGAGTATTGTGGTGGAAGGTGGGTGCTCATGAGCTTTTCTGGTTGGCTTCAGGATCCCTGTTAGGGATCCATCACTAAAATAACTCAGTTTTTTACTACAATGCTTCTTGCAGCCTAAATTGGCTTTTTCAACTGCAGTAACAGCATTGCTTACCTCAAAGAGGAAAATTGCAGCAGTGGGAGGTAGGGTGGGAATGCTGGACAGGGCCAGGTGAGGTGACCAGACAGTCTGTGAGCACCAGCACAAGCTCCCCCTCCTGTCTGGGGAACTGAAGCCCAGTTTTAATTCATCTGCAATGTTCAACATCTGCTGCAGCTGTGGCTCCTGAGGCAGAGCAGGACCCTCTGCCTTCAGCCCCTCCATGGGAATGATCTGCTCTCCACCAGCAGCTCAAGCATCAGCACTCACAGCCTGGTCCTGCTCTGCCTTTATTTTGTCTCATGTCCCAGCTCTCATGTTGCAGTCGCTGTCTTGATATGTTAAAAAAAAAACCAAAAAAAAAAACCCAAAAAACCAAAAAAAACCAAAATCAACCCCAAAAAAACCCAACAGCAAACCTCCTTCATTTTCAGAACCTTTTTTTAACTCTAGGAAATCACATCTCCAAAAGGACTGGGGTTGCCAAGTTATGTGTTGGGAAACTCAGAAATGCCAGATTTGAACTGCCCGGGCCATCTTCCTCTGCACCCCTGCCTGTTTCTCATTTGCTGTAGTTTTTAATGGCACAGGCACATCCTCCTTTATCCTGGGGCTAAGGCAGCTTGCATATATTAACTTGAGCTTCCTAATTTCTTGTAGTGAAAGGAATCCTGCTCCTCACCTTTCAATCAGTTCTGGAGAGCAGCAGCCACATTGAGAGCAAGGAGGGCAAAATTGCCCTGCTCATATCCAGGCAGGAAATGTGCCATTTTTCCATCTGGCTGTTGCTATTGTTTGTGTTGAAGCTCAGGGGATGCAGTTTTCCTTGTGAGGATCTATCAGGGAGCCAAAATCCAGCCTGTGCCATTGCATCTGCTTCAGAGCATGTGTGCTCTGCTCTGTGGGAAAGTGAGTGGTTCTGAGCTGTGATCAACCCCAGACTCTAAAGCAAAAGGGTGTTGTGGACAGAAAAACAGCCTCACCTGAACTCTAAACCCTCCTCTACTGTTCTTTGAACTGGGGAAGGGATTTTGGATCCAGCTCAGCAGGAGGGCTGGAATCAGCTGTGGGATTGCTGCTCATCGCAGCCTTGGACCATGGTGGGGTGCAGGTATGGATGGGAATCATTCATGGTGCTACGAGGGATTGCCTTGATTCTAGAGGCAGATTCACTGCAGGTGAGGAGTGGTCTGCTGTGCCCATGCCCTGGATAAAGCAGGATGCTGATCCATCCTCTCTGCACGCTAAGCACCGAGGCTGGGCGCGGCATCTGCGCGTTGTCGGGGCAGGAATTTCCCTGACATTTCAGCAAGGAGTTACCTGAGCTCTGAGGGTGACACCTCCCAGTCGTGCCAGGGGGAAACTGGGAGAAGAAACCCCTGCCACGGGAGGTCGGGGAGCTCCCTCAGCTCTGCCCTGAGCCGGCAGGTGAAGGCGAGCAGCCCCTCCGGGCTCCCTACCCACGGCAGCACCTTCCCACCGCTCGCTCAGCCCTTTTCCTGTGGGATGGTGCTTGCGCCGAGGGAGGGTCCAGAGGGCTGTGCCTGCCCGGCCAGGTGTGCCGTGAGGGAGCAGCGAATGCCAGCCCTGCCTCACGGGCACCCCCTCCTCCCTCCCAGCTGGGATAAAACTTCTCCTCACCTGGGATCCAATCTCATTTATCGCAGCTCCCACCTTTCCTCCCTGCCAGCCCCTCGGGAGGGCGAGGCGGCAGCTCGGGGAGTGAGAACAAAGTGGATTTGTGACTGAGGGGACGGGGAGCCGCAGGGAGTTATGTGGGATCGCGGGCTGGCTGCACTCCCCGCCGGACCGGGACTTGGCGTTTAACCGGAAAGAGAAAAGGGACACAAAATTGAGAGGAGGGAGAAAGAAAAAAAAAAAAATAAAAAGGAAAGAAAAGCTCAAAGCTGGAAATCAAGTTGCAGCGGCGAAGCAGCACGTTCCCTCTCTGCCTTCGGAAGAATTTCTTGGCTTGGTGTGCGGCTGCCTGTTATTCGGGCTGCGGCAGAGGATTTGGACTGAGTCAGACCCAGCGCTAATGAGGTTTGTGGAATTAATTCATCTGTGCTCTGCAGCGTCCAGCTTGCTTGAACTTTGCTGCGTTGATGAGCCGGGCAGTGAATTAATGCGCGGGCAGGTGGGCAGGACACGGAGCGCGGGGCTCAGCCCCTGCCCGCCTGTTCCCTCTGTTTTCCCTGGTTTTTGACTGTCGGACACCGCCCGGTGCCTCTGGGAAAGGCAACGTTCTTGACCGGGCAGGGCTCTGGGGGCTGCACGGGTCCGGGTTTGTCCGCAGGTATTTGGGTGGGGGTCCGGGAGCGGTGCGGGGATGCCACGGGTGGGACGGCAGAACAGAGCCCTTTGGGGACAGTTGTTGGAGGTTCAGGGGCTGCCCTGCTCCTCAGCCCAGTTCCAGGGAGAAAGGCTGTTGTGCCTCGGAGCTGGCACCCAAGGAAGGCTTTCACGGGTGGAAGCGTGCACGTCAGCCGGGCTCTGGGTGCCTCCGAGCCGCGGTGCCGTCAGGGCTGTTTTCCAGACCTGGTGGCTGCCCCTGCAAGGGGGGAGCAAGGGAAGGGCGTTTCCCAGAGGGAAGGGCCAGGAGAGAGTGGGGGGTTCAGGGTGGGCTTTGCTGAACTGCAGCAAAGTGTTGGGGTATTTGCAAATTAGTGGATCTGACATGGACAGGGAGCAGGGCACGGGACAGGAGGGTTGGTATGAGGGGGCTGACAAGAGTGGGTTAGCTGGGGGACAAGGGGGATGAGGAGCACCCACGGAGTGGAAGGAGGAGAAAAGTGTCTTGTGGGGCCAAAGGAGCAGAGAAAGTGGCAGGAAGAGCACATGGAGGGAACGGGAGGGTTCTGGGGCTGTGCTGGCATTTGGGCAGACCCCAGGCAGGGTCCTGCCATTCCTGCTTCTGCTCCTTGGGGTTCCCCCCTGCCTGAGCCTGGGGGCAGCAGGAGGAGATGGAACCACAGCCACCAGCCCTTCTCAGCACGGGCAGTGTTGGCCACAAAGCAGCTCCACGTGGGTGCCCAGCAGGGCTGGGTCCTGCTGTGTTTTGTCCCTGGCTGAAGGGTGCTGGGGGCCAAGTCTGGGGTCTGGAACTCAACCTGGGAGGTGAAAACAAATGGAGACACTCACATGGAGTCTCCCAGCTGCAGGAGCACACCTGGGGGATGAGGGGGAATGGATGAGGAAGGCAAACAAAACAAGACCAGTAGGATTTTGTGTGTAAGAGATGATTTGATTTGTGAGCCGAGTTTTTGGTAGTTTTGGGGAGTCTGGCTTGATAATTCCCAAGCTTTGGAGCATGGTCCCAGCAGCTCTGTGCCACCACATGTGCAGGGGAGAGAACATGAGCTGTGTCTCTGATCCCCTGGGCTGTGGCTGCACTGCCCATCCTCAGCACACACGGACATGTGGATGGTCCTTGATGCCATGGACCAGGGGCAGACCCCTGCACAGCCCACACAGCTCCCCATGGCTGCAGCCATGAAAAGAGCAATTCCCACCCAAGAGAGGGAAGGCTGTGTTTGGGAATTCCCTGCTTCAGCATCTCCCTCGCTTTCCCACTCCCGTGTCCCAGCCTGCCAGGTGTCCCCCACCTGGCAGCTGGGACCAGGCTCCTGCTGTTGTTTTGTCATCACAACCTGCTCCTTGCTCTCTCTCCCTGATCTGCCGTTCCAACCCTGTCCTCTGTCCCATTGCACCAGTGGTTTGTTTGGAGCATTGCCTGGATTTCTGGGGATGAGGTACCTAGCCCCAGCTTCTCCAGACTCAGGGGTTCTTGGCATATTCCTGGAGCAGGTTTGTTGGCTGTGCTGAGGGGCAGGGCAAAGGCTGGGGGAGCAAGAGGAGACCAGGAGGAAACGCTGGAGCAAGTCTGGGCAATGGTGGGAAGTTTATGTGCAGCCAGGAGCTGCTCTTCCTCCTTGTTTTTGCACAACTGAACAGATTTATTTTTTGTTGTTGTTGTTGTCATGAAAACCCAACCAAATCCCGCAGCTTTCCTGAAGTGGAAGTGGCATTTTCCTTTCCAGAGGATGCTTCTGAAAGTAAGGGGTGGCCGCTCCCATATTTTTGCACGAATATTGCAGGCTGCATTCCTCAGTGGCCATGCTCTGTGCCAGCGGGCTGGCATCTGCCCAGCAAAATCCTTGAAGGTTGGTGGCTCACAGGGCAGCAGAACGTTAATGTTGAGCAGGATTTTATGGCCTTTTATCTCAGCACTTGAAAAGACATGATGGTAATTTATGTGCCTGAGGCCCAGGGTGTGTCCATCTGTTTCTTGGTGACTGTTTCCTAATTGGTGATTAAGGGAAGAGGCATTAGGTCCTTGTGAGCTGAGCAGTCTGGTCCCATACTCAGTCCTTTCCTTGTGGCCCATGCCATGGTGGGAGATGGGATTTGCTGAGTGCTCAGCAGCTGTTTTCAACTGTGTTGTCCTTCTACAGGTTCTGAGGATTTCTTCCCTACCCTTTCATTCCACCTCTAATGGCATCTCCCCACATCTCCGTAGCACTGTCCTGGGCTGGGGCAGAGCAAGGGAAAAAGGGATTTTCCTGGCTTCAAAATCTGCCTGTCGGTAGCAAAGGACACAATATTTGCCAGTGAGTGCTGGTGTGAGGAGTGTCCCTGAAGGAGGTGACAGGCATGTCCTGGGTGAGGAATGCTGGCCTCAGAGCCAGAGCTGCAACTGGACTGGGGGGACAGGGACCACCCGAAGCCAAACCTGCAAAGGGCCCACCTGGGGACATGGCCTGACTGTCAGTGTGGCAGGGAGGGAAGCAGAGGAGTTCCCTTGCTCAACTGGTACCTTGAACCATAAGAAAAGCAGCTCATTGGCAAAACAGCACATTGGCTACAGGTCCTGAGGAACAGCAAAGCTTCCCGGGGTTTCCCTGCAGAGATGCTGCCCTGAGGCTCTCGTGTTCCACTTTTAGCCACTGGGCATTAATGGCTGTGGTAAATCCCTCTGGGCACAGCTGACAGGATGAACGAGATACCAATGTCCTCTCAGTTGCTGCCTGTGTACCCAGTGACTCTCACATGGGGCCAAGCACAGCCACCAAGAGCGATGTCCTGTGGTGTCCATGCTGGCTTGGTTGAGCCCTGTGTCACAACAATTTCTGCATTCAATATATTCCCCTGGCTGCAGAGGCCAAGTGTGATCTGGTGCTGTTGAGACCAGGCTGGGTTTTTCCAGGGGTTTCCCTGCAGCCCAGGCCAAGCTGTGAGTGTCTGAGTCTCCATGTGACTGTTCTGTGTGCTGGATGTCCCTCAGGGAACTTGGACATCGTTACTGCATGCTACAACTTTTCCTGTTTCCTTTCCCTGTTTTAAGTGGTTTTCACATTCTTTTCATTTTAGAGTCAGGGCTGACACATCAAGAAGCTATAAGACAATTCATTCACATTTTATATTTCACAATTGTATCTACCAGGAAGGAGATGCTTTAATGATATCTTTACACTGTTGTTTTTTCCTTGACTGCTCTCACTTGCCCTGCTGGGTGTGAGGACGAGCCTCTGGCACAGCAGCTGCAGAACTCGAGTTCCAGCTTTGTGCCTTCTGTTTACCACATCTAAATGCTGACTTCTGGATGGCACTGAGTTTTCTCAGTCACGTGTGGTGCAGGGAGAATGGTTCACTCTGTTTAGGATTTGACCTCTGTGTCCATCAAGGGGTCTTGCTGCCCTGGACAGGACAAAGGGGATCTGCCAGGCTCTCAAAACCACAGATTCATTCAATGACTCCAAAACTCCAAGCCTGGCATTTCCCAAGGCCTCACCCTCTCTTTATTGTTGGCTTGACCATCCTGGAAACTCTTAGTGTGATAGGAAATAGCTGAAGGGAGGGGTCAGTGTTGTTTTTGGGGAGAGATGTGGACAGTCACTTTGTTTTCCTTTTTTTTTTTTCCCTAACCTGCCAGGAAAAGCAATGTCTTGGCCTGGTCAGTGCTCACATGTGTGGATGGTGCTGGGCTCTGTCTGGGAGCCTCCTGTGCTGCAGCTGCCTGCACCTGATGTCGAGCTGAGCACCCCAACTCCAGGCACAGGGGTGGCATTGCTGGGAATTTTGAGCCTTTTGCAGATGCCTGAGCAGAGGACAAACCATCCTTGGCTTTGCTTTTGTGCCCTGCCCTGCAGAGCTCAGCAATTGTTTCCAGCCTGGGATGTGAGGGCTGTCCCACCCTGGCAGGGCTGGGAAGGGGCTCTGTGGGAGCTGCCCTGGTCATGTCCAGGTCCATTTCCCCCTCTTGGCTCTTCTGCACTGCAGCAATCCCTTTATTTCAGGAGGAAGAGGATGAATGTGCCGCCACAGGCGTGTGCCAGGCTGCTCCTCCTGTCCCTGCTCTGCGCCACCAGCACCTGCCAATGGAGCAAAAGTGAGTGGAGCTGTGGTAGCCTTGTCTCCCCTTGGGGACTGTGTGTACCTGTCCTGGGCTCCAGAAACACCACTCTTCATGTGGAGAACACCTGCTGTGTGCTTTTCCTATTGTATTCCATCTCCCCACTTTTGGAGACCCTCCCATGCTACCCCGCTGCTGTTTTGCAGCCAGTTTCCACTAACCAGGCAAAACCTCCATTTTTCCATGGGATCAGCCTTTCTCACGACCTCCCACAGCTCACTTTGTTTTCCCCATCCCTGACACCCTGATCTTTCCTGGCAGACAACCGCTGTGTGCTGTCCCGGGCAAAGAGCTGCACCGAGTGCATCCGGGTGGATAAGGACTGTTCCTTCTGCACCGACGAGGTGAGACCTTGCAGGGCAGCCTGGGGCTCCACTTCCCACCCTGCTGATGGAGGGATCCCACCACCCTCAGTGGGAGAGGGACACAAGAGCAGGGACAGCTTCTGGATCCAGCTTCTCTTCTGGATGGGAAAGGCTGCAACATGGATTTCCTTTTGATGTGGAACATGGGGAGGGAGGGGAGTCCAGGGCAGAATTGCAGCATTACAGGGGTTTATCAGAAAATGTCAGTGCACCAGAAACAGTGTGTGCAAGGGATGGAGGGAGAGTTTTATCCCACACAACCCAGTAACTCACTGGTGATCACATTTCTGTGGCTCTGTGAGAGACCCTGATTCTGTGAGAGACTCATCCCCATCTCTCTGCCCCTCTCCTTCTCTCAAAGGCTCATAATGCTCTAGGCACAGGACCCTGCTTCCTGCCCTGTGTATTTTCCCCTTTCTCAGTGGATCTGGTGCTTGCTGTGGCTCTGATGCTGCTCTTGCTCCCTGGCAGAGCTTTGAGGAGCCGCGCTGTGACCTGCGGGAGAACCTGCTGCGCTCCGGCTGCGGCGAGGCCAGCATCGTGTACACCGAGGGAGAGATGAGGACACTCAAGGTGTGTGCTGGGGACACAGCCTGCACTCAGCTCCTTCTGAAGGGTCCTTCATCCTTCTCTAGGCTCCTCAGCAGGAAAAGTACAAAGCCCAGATTGCTATTTATGTAGGATCTATTCAAAAGCAATGCCTTTGCTAGCTGGTCGACCTGTGGGCCACTGGCCCTGATCGAGGCTGGGGTGCCTTTGCAGACAAAGCAGATGGAAGCAAAATGCTCACATCCATCTGGAGCAAGTGCCTGGCTGGACATGAGTGGATGTGGGGGAGGGTGTTGGACAGTACATGAGGGAAGGGGACGTGCTCATCTCTGCCTTTGTACTTCCCACACATCTCCCTGCTCCTTGCCCACTCCTTGTTGCACCCATGCTGGAGATGGAGTCCATGCCCTTCATGTCACTCTCCTTCACAGAATTCCAGTATCAACATGTCCCTGCAGAGGACCCAGGTGTCCCCCCAGGCCATGTACATGCGGCTGCGGGCTGGCGAGGAGATGAGCTTTGACATGGATGTCTTCCAGCCCAAGGAGAGCCCTGTGGATCTCTACATCCTCATGGACTTCTCCTACTCCATGTCTGATGATCTGGACAACCTCAAAAGCATGGGGCATAACCTAGGTGAGGGCAGAGCTGGGAGAAGAGGGGAGTCTGCTCCTGTGCTGGTAAAGGCAGGCAGCCTGTGACTGCGAGTCCTCTGCCAGCACCAGAGAGGGGGATACAGCTGGTAACTGGCTGAGAGGAGTCTTAATTAGAGCATCTCATTATCTCTGTGCAGCCCTGTGTGGGGATGTCTCTCTGGTCCTGCAGGGATCCTCACATGCTCTCCCCTTGAACCCTGCTGGTGCCCCTCAGAGCTGGTCTGTGCTGGGCCTTTGGCATCATGAACCTGTTGGGCGCTGTTGCAGGAGCTCCAGTTTTGGGGCTCCAAAGGGGGTGTAGGCTTCTGTCCTCTAAAAGCCCAAAGATCTTAAAAGATGACAGTTTGAGGATCTTATCTAAGAACCAGCAGAGAATGCCCACAAAAGGACTTCTCTCCCTGGAGCAGGGAGCTCACAGACATCTCTTTATTTATCCCTTCCTTCCCTCTCCTCCCAGCGGACTTCCTGCAAGCCCTGACTTCCAATTACACCATTGGATTCGGCAAGTTTGTGGACAAAGTCTCATCCCCTCAGACAGACATGAGACCAGAAAAGTGAGTGAGCCCCATGGGTCTCTGAGGTGGGAGCAGAGGGAGTGGAAAGTGCCTTCTGTTTCTCTGTGGCTTTCAGTGTCGGCAGTGCAAGAGCCTCCATCCTTGGAGGCATCCTTGGAGGCACCTTCACTGCCAGTGTCCTCCCTGGTCTCCCCATCCCTCAGGGCTTGCTGTAGCACTGTGACAATGCCAGAATGTCATCCTCTGATTTCAGACCTTCCCTGCTCTGCCACATCAGACTGCACATCTTGTCTTCTCTATCTCTGCCCTCATCCCTTCTCCCTCTCAGTGCTGGTGGCTGAGCCGCTCAGCTCCATGACTTCCCTTGAGGGACTCTCCCCACATTTCCCCTCCTTGCACCTTGGCATCCCTTGGTTCCTGCCCCACACAGACCCCTGGTTCCATCTCTCCTAGGCTGCGTGAACCCTGGCACAACGCCGACTCCCCGTTCTCCTTCAAGAACGTCATCCGCCTGACCAGCAACATCAACCACTTCAGCGAGGAGCTCCGCAAGGAGCGCATCTCCGGCAACCTGGATGCCCCCGAGGGCGGCTTTGATGCCATCCTGCAGACAGCTGTTTGCAAGGTGAGGGTGGCCAGGGCTGTGCATTAATGAGTGGATCTTCCTGATGCCCACTGATGAGCAGAAGAGCCATGCACCGGGCGGCTGACAAGGCAGCCAGGGGGCCCTGGCTCAGCTACAGTTGGTTCTTGCCCTCCCAGCCACACACTCCCAGTGCCAAGCTGTTTTGCATTCCCAATTTTCCCTAAGCCTTAGAATGTGTGTCCTGGTGTTTGATGCCCAGCAAGGAGCTCCTTGCTGGGAGCCCTGTGTGTGCTCTTTCCTCTGTTCCCCTCCATGCCTGTGGTGATGAAACTCTGCTCCCTGGAAAAGAGCCCACTTGGGCTTGGCTGCTTGGCTGAGGGATGAGCACAGCTCCAGACTCGTCCAGGGAAGCATGGGCTTGCCCCCTGTACACACATGTGCCTGGCACCGAGCTGCTGGGTGGAGGACACCCCGTGCTTTGGGGGTGCGGGTGGGTGCTGGGATTCCTGGGGACACGTGGCTGGTTGTGTTTGCTGCCAGGTGCAGGTGGTGCCTCATCCCTTGGGTATCCCAGCTCCTGTCAGTGCTCGCTTGCCAAGGGCTGCAAGTGCTGCACAGGGGTTTGGGAGGCACAGAGATAAAGGTTCCTTCTCCCCCTCCCCGGCTGCAGGATAAGATTGGCTGGAGAAAGGACAGCACTCACCTGCTCGTGTTCTCCACCGAGTCTGCCTTTCACTATGAAGCTGATGGTACCAACGTCCTGGCAGGGATCCTGGCGAGGAACGACGAGCGGTGTCACCTGGACAGCCACGGCACCTACGTGTATGACACCAAGCAGGACTACCCTTCAGTGCCCACCCTCGTGCGCCTCTTGGGCCAGCACAACATCATCCCCATCTTTGCTGTCACCAACCACTCCTACAGCTACTATGAGGTGAGGAGAGCATGGCAGTGATGACACGAGGGATAGTCTTTCCTCCAGGGCCTCTGCCTCAGCTCAGCTGTGAGGAGAAAGCGTTCTCCCATCGCTTGTCCCCAAAGTGCTAAACCAACACCTCGGTATTTGGGAGGGTGCCACACAGTGCTGGGGGCTGCTCTAGGTTGTGGGAGGTCTCAGGGTCTATTACTGGGTGCAGGAATCTGGGCTCCTGGAGGTCTCCCTGTGCTGGTTTCTGCTTCTTGTAAAGCTGTGGAGGCACAGAGCTGGAGAGTAATTTAGGTTGGATGGGACATTTGGAGGTCTCAAAGCAGAGCCCACTCCCATGATAGAGGAGGGTTCTCAAGGCCTTGGCTCAGGGAGCTCCTGTCTCTCTGCAGAAGCTGCACAAGTATTTCCCCATCTCCGAGATCGGGGTGCTCCAGGAAGACTCTTCCAACATTGTGGAGTTGCTCCGCACAGCCTTTGAGGTAACGGTGCTCTCTGGAGCTTCACTCTGGCTCCCAGAGAGGGCAGAGGGTAGGCACCTCCAGGGCAGGAGAGCAGGTAGAGGGCAGGATGTGGCCCCTCTGGAGCAGGCCACAGGGTACTGCTGAAAATGAACATTGTTTTTATCCTCTGACACCCAGCGCATCCGCTCCAAGATGGACATCCGGGCTGACTTCACCCCCAAAGCCCTGAAGACAGAGTTCACCTCCCCAGAATTTGAAAAGACGGAATCTGGCTCCTTCCACATCACCCGTGGAAAAGTGGTAAGTCCTCGGATGGCAGCAGAGGGAAGGCACGTGTGAGGGGATGAGCTCTCCGTGTCCAGCTGGGATGTGGTCCAGCAGAGCTGGCTCATCCCTGCAGTGTGTCCCTTCCTTCAGAGCAAGTTCCACATGCACGTGAAGGCTCTGGAGTACGTTGGTGGGCAGCACGTCTGCAGCCTCCCCGAGAAGGACCGGCACGGAGTCATCCACGTCAAACCCACGTCCCTGAGCGACAGCCTCACGGTGTCAACTGCTGTCATCTGCGACGTGTGTCCCTGTGAACAGGTGGGGTGGTGCAGAGAGGTGTCCTCCTCCTGGCCAGCCTGGGCTGGGAATGTGTTGGCCGATGCATGTGGGTCATGCTGGACCCCTCGGTGATGCTCAGCCTGGCCAAGATCTCCATCACTGCCTGTTCCCAGCTCCATGTGATGTCCTGTGGTAGAGCTTGGTCTTCAGGGCAAAACTTTGCCCTTGCATCTGCCCTTCTGGTTCTTGGAATGGTCTTGGGGGCAGCTGGGCCCATTCAGCAACGCCTCTTCTCTCTTCACTTGCAGCAACAAGAGTTGGACTCGCCCAAGTGTAGTTTCCATGGGAACTTTGTGTGCGGACAGTGCATCTGCCACCCGGGCTGGTAAGGACTGTGTCCAGAGCCACACCCCTGCCAGGGACCCTGCAGTGTCCGGGGACCCGCGGTGACACTCGTTCGTGCCCCGGGCACCCTGCCCAGGACCTCGCTGTGCTGCGCTCTGCTCCTGCCTCTCTCAGCACCATCTCTGTCCCCAGGCGAGGGGACACGTGCGACTGCTCCCCGGCGTCATCCCCCAACAACGAAGCCTGCATCCGCCCCGGGGACGCGGAGCCGTGCTCGGGGCGGGGCGAGTGCCTGTGCGGGAAGTGCCAGTGCTACTCCGAGGACCAGACCCTGCGCTTCGACGGCGCCTTCTGCGAGTTCGACGTCCTGCAGTGCCCGCGCACCTCCGGCTTCCTCTGCAACGGTGAGAGCAGCCCCAGAGCCCCCCAGCTGAGGGATGGATGTGCTGGGCCTGTGGCACAAACAGGTGTCCTGGACTGGTGGCACTGGCACGGGGGTTGAGTGACCAGTGATGGGCTGCAGGGACTCTGTGATTGCAGAGGTGCAGGGAGGATGCTGTGGGGTCTGCCTGCAGCCCCTTTGCAGCCCCTGTGAACCCCAAAGAAAGCGGGGGAGCCGCAGACAGGGCTGGGGGAACGGCCCAGCACTGGAGCCCAGGCAATCCCTGCTCTCACCGCAGATCGTGGCCGCTGCTCCAGGGGCGCCTGCGTGTGCGAGAGCGGCTGGGAGGGCCCGGGCTGTGAATGCCCCACCAGCAACGACACCTGCATCGACAGCCGAGGGGTAGGTCCTGTCCTGGCCCGCCCTCCCCAGGCGGGGCTGTAGGAGTTGCCCCGGTGCTGGAATCTCTGGGTCTGCCTTGTGGACTCCCAGTGCCACTCTCAGGCTGTCACCTCTTCTCTCCCAGGGCATTTGCAATAACCACGGGAGGTGTGAATGTGGCCGATGCATCTGTGACATGGCTTCGCTGTACACCAGCTCCACCTGTGAAATCAGCTACTCCCTGGTGAGTCCCTCTGGGTTCCTAATTTATTCCCATGCAGAGCCTTCAGGGAAGAAAAGCAAAGCAGAGAGGAAGGCACACCTCAGCCAGGAACAAAATCTTGAGCAAGAGTTTGTCTCACCTGTCCTGTGGCCAGAAAGGCCAGAAAGGGTTTGGCATGGGAGCTGCTTTGTAGCCTCAGGCTTTCTTTGCCCTCCTGTTCACCAGCAGCAACTGTTGAGAGTCTGTCTGTGTTTATCTGCATGCTGGTTTGAGGCTCAGCTTGTGGCTTTTTCTGATTTGCCTCAAGATTGGGAAAAACTCATTTCATAGAATCACAGACTGATTTCGATTGGAAGGGACCTTAAAGCTTATTTCATTCCAACTCTCCTGCCATGGGCAGGGATGCCTTCCACTAGATTGAGTTGCTCAGGGCCCCACCCAACCTGGCCTTGAACACATTCAATTTCCCCATTGACAAACATGGACTAATCTCCATCCCAGGGATGGAGAAAGCTGGCTTGATCATGTTTTGGAAAGGCCACTGAAACCCTTGGAGAAGATCTAATTGCTGCCCAAATGAAGGCTGTTGGTATAAGAGATTTTGGAGCCAACTGGGCTTATAAATCCTTCATTAGCTGCTTGTTCTCAGTGACTTCTCTTTTTGACCTTGCCCTGACTCTGGGATGAGGAGCTGCCTCTCCAGCTCTGCCTTTCAGAGGCTGTGTCCTCCCTCGCTCCTGGGGCTGTCCCTGACCACCCCACCCACCTCTGCCCAGGGCTTCCAGGCTGTGTGTGAGAGCATCCGAGACTGTGTCCGCTGCCAGACCTGGGGGACAGGCAACCTGAAAGGGAACTGCAGCTCCTGCCACCTCCAGATCCAGATGGTGGAGGAGCTGAAGAAAGGTAACATGAGAAGCAGAGCTGGGCACAGCCACATGTGGTGTCTCCTGCATGCCCTGCTCCGTGTGGGTGTGCATGTAGGGCTGCTCCCCAGGTCTTTCCTGGTCCTGGTGACTTCACAACCATGTCCCCTCTCCCCACAGAGGAGGCTGGTGAGTACTGCTCCTTCCAGGATGAGGATGATGACTGCACCTACCACTACACCCTGGAGGGAGACCCCAGTGTCCTCCCCAACACCACTGTCCGTGTGCAGAAGAATAAAGGTGAGCAGGGGATGTCCAGGCTGGGACCTCGATCAGAGTGACCAAATCCACGGTCCCCCCAATACCTGCTTTGTCCCTTTGCTGTGCCCCTGGGCAGGGTCAGCTGCAGGCAGCACCTCCCTGCCCACCTTGCTGTGTGACATAGGTGTGTGACACTGTTTGTCCCATAAATTGCAAGGGCTGGAACGTGGCACCCTCAGAGAGACCTTTAGAGATCAGAGCTTTTCCCCTGCTGCCATGGGCAGGGATTGCTGCAAGGTCCTGCAGCCCTTTGGTATGGCTGGGTGTTGATGCCTGGCAGTGACGTTGCTGTCACTTGCAGAGTGCCCGCCTGGGAGCTTCCTCTGGCTCATCCCACTGCTCATCTTCCTCATCCTGCTCCTGGGGCTGCTGCTCCTGCTCTGTTGGAAGTTCTGTGCTTGCTGCAAGGTGAGTGTCTCAGCTGGCTTCCCCAGCCTGGGGAGAGAACCAGATATGGCCAAAAACATGACGAATTTCCAGAATTCACCCAGCTTGCAGCTTGGCCAGATTCACAGGGGATGTCCCTGTGGTATCCAACTCTGCTGTTGCCAACATAAGCTGCTGGTGAAATTTTAGTCAGATTTCCCCCATCTAGCTAAAATCACCTTGAGAGCCCCATCCACCCACTGTCCACACATCCCTGCTGACGTGGATCCTCCCTGATGGAGACTTGGAGGGGTTTTGTCCTTGGCCACAAAGTGATTTTGTCTCTGGCCATTTGTTTTCTAGGCTTGCCTGGCCCTGCTTCCCTGCTGCGCACGAGGTACCAGCCCCTGGCTCTGGGTGGAAGGGCTCTGTGGGGTGCACTGCCTTCCTGGGTTTGGGGGTGTGCTGGGGTGAGCATCCCTCCTCTCTGAGCTGGAGAGGTAGATCAGGGAGAAGGCTTCTAGCAGAGAGCCTGAGCCAAGGAGTCCTGGAGCTGCCGGTCCAGTCTTCTTCCCTGCCCCACCCCCTGGGATGCCCTGCTGGGAGTCCCACTGCTGGCTCTCCCTGAGCTTGTAACGCTTAGCTGGTGAGATGTGCTCTCCCCACTCATGAACACACCTTGCTCCCTCCATCCCACTCCCCTGCTGACATCCCAACACCCTTAGCGTGGTGGAAACCTCAGCATCCCCCAGAACAGAATCTCTGGCGTGGTCCCGGTGTGCCCGGGCTCTGACCCCGCCCCTGGCTCTGCAGGTCGCACCGTTGGCTTCAAGGAGGACCACTACATGCTCCGCCACAGCCTCATGTCCTCCGACCACCTGGACACGCCTCTGGTGCGCAGCGGCTCCCTCAAGGGTCGGGACACGGTCCGCTGGAAGATCCACAACAATGTCCACAAGCAGGGCGTCACCTCCCCCGCTGCCACCAACCCCAAGGACCTCAGTGAGTGTCCCCGTGCTTCCAGCTTTTGGGTGGGTTATTTCTCTGACCAAGAAGGACGGAGTTTGATTTGGGAATTTCTCTTTCCAGTTCCCTACGGGCTGTCCCTGAGGCTGGCCCGGCTTTTCACGCAGAACCTGATGAAACCCGACACCCGGGAGTTCGAGCAGCTGCGCAAGGAAGTGGAGGAGAACGTAGGAGCCTGGGCACAAGGGGGACTCGGGGTGGCCTTGGGGACAGCCACACAGGGGTCTGAGCAGTGCCCCTTCCCTGGGAACCCACAGCTATTAAGAGGAAGGAGCAGATTTTCTTTTGTGAGAAAGCACAATTTTTAAGGTCACAAGTGTAAGAATTGGCGAAGCATCTCGTTGAGATTCTGGGTTAGCTTTGGGGCATGTGATCTGAAGCTCCTGTTTGGCTTCAATTTGCAGCCTCTTGACATGTTCTGGGACGAAAACCTCGTGTGGGAGGGTGAGGGAGGAGGGCCTGGGGTGGTCAGAGGGCTCCTGTGTTTTGTGGCAGCAGCATCTGCTCGCTGAGCACATCGTGTTCAGTGAGGGATACACTGTGAATCTTGTCCCTCTTGATCCTTGCAGCTGAACGAGGTTTTCAAGCACATTCCTGGCTGCCACAAGGTCCAGCAGACCAAGTTCAGGTGAGTCAATGGGGGAGAGACTCCTGCAGGACAGGGTTCCCCCAGGGCACAGCTGATAATGGGGTGGACCAGAGAGCTGGGGTGTGGAATCTGCAATGCTGGGAGAGAATCTGTGAGACATGCCTGGTGTGGTGCTTCACCCACCCAGGACTGCAGAGCAGGGCCCACCCAGCTGTGAAGGAGATTTCAGCTGAGTTTGGCTCTGGAACAGCAGGAACAAGTCCTGGTTGCATGGTGCTCAATGAGAGAATTCCTACTGGCTTCAGAAGTTTCAGCCTGCTGCAAACTTAGGAGTGCCTGGTGCAGGCTGGGAGAAATTTGGGGATGCCAGTGCTGAGCAGGGAGCGGTATCTCCTCCCCACAGGCTGATCCAGATGTGGTCTCCCCTGTGGGCATGTTCCTTGCTGCATTGGGAAACCCAGGGCAGGAGAGAGCAGCTGGGCAGGAGGGAACATGTGCTGGGGCTCTGTGGGATGGGTTGGCACCCGCAGGGCAGTGCTGCAGCTCAGACCTGCACAGGGCTGTGATTCACACAGCACTTTGTCTCTCCAAAGGCGTTAGTCACTCTGATTTGGGTTTGGTTTTTTTTATTCCCCCAGGTTACAGCCTAATTCTGGGAAAAGGTAAGAGGAATTTGCAGCTCTCTGGTGCAGCTTCTCCCTCTTTGTGCAGACACGTGTGGGGTGACTGAGTGCCCCGCACACTCACTGGCCCCCCAGCTGCTGTGTTAGATGAGTTAGCCTGGTCTCAGCTCTCACCTGCCCTTCCCTCCCCCCCTCCCAGGCAGGATCACACCATTGTGGACACAGTGCTCACTGCCCCTTACTCAGCCAAGCCAGACATCATCAAAGCGGTGGAAAAACACGTTTCCCACGAGGCTTTCAACGACCTGAAGGTTGCACCGGGTTATTACACTGTGACCTCAGACCAAGGTAGGGAGCAGAGCCTGGCGCTGGCTCCTGGCTGGGTACAGGTTCCACCTCTCACCCTTGTCTTTTCTCCCAGATGCTCAGGGAATGGTGGAGTTCCAAGAAGCCGTGGAGCTGGTGGATGTCCGTGTCCCGCTCTTCATCAGGGACGATGATGATGATGAGAAGCAGCTGCAGGTGGAGGCCATCGAGGTCCCCAATGGCATTGCAAAGATTGGGCGCAGGGTTGTCAACATCACCATCATCAAAGAGCAAGGTGAGGGGCTGTGGCTGTGTGAGGTGCTTGTGTTTGAGTGTCCTGTGTCCAGTCTGTTGTGGTTTGTAAGGCACAGTCTGCATATCTGAGCACCCCTGGGCCACAGAGCAGAGACTTGCTTGGTGACTCCTTCCTGAAGTCACCTGGGTCTAAACTGGAGCACCCTTTAATGAATCCAAAGGAGGGCCATCTTCTCTGCTGACAGAAGCATTTGACCATCACAAAGATGTTTAGATGCTGCCAGTTCCATGACAGATTAAGGGCTGACCACATTCCTCTGCTGCTCCAGCTCACTGAGTGCTGGCGCTAAGCAGAACTTCTTTGATGTTATTGTGCTGATGTCCCCAGCACTTTCCCTCTGCTTCTCACCTGGTGTTGTGAGCAGGGAGCACAAATGGGAAGTGGGGAAGTCTCCAGCCCGTGGAATGAGACCTCATGCACAGTTCACACCCTGGGGTGACTGGAACTCTGTTTGTGGAGGACACCTGTTTGGGATGTGATTCTTCATGTATTTGCTCTATGCATTCCTTCTCTCCTGCCCTTTCCAGCCAGCAGCCTCATCACCTTCCTGCAGCCAGCCTATTCCCACAGCCGCTTCGACAAGCTGGCCAAGATCCCTGTCCTCAGGGAGATCATAGACAACGGGAAGTCCCAAGTCACCTACAGGACCCGGGATCTCACCGCCAAGAATGGCAGGGTAAGGGTGGTGCTCTGGCCTTGGCAGGCAGGAAGGAGGGGAATGTAGGGCTGGGTAAAGGCCAGCCCTGGGGGTGGAGAGGAGGAGTTATCAGCACGTGGCTGGGACAGAGGGGACCCAAGGCTTGAGGGGTCAGCACAAGGGTAAACTTTCTTCTCCATCCCTTGCTTCCTCAGGAAGGGAGGGTTTGAGAGGATGTCTGTGCCTGAGGCAGAGGGTACCAGCTGCCCGTGGAGCTGTGGGCACTGGGAGGAAAATGAGGATTGACTAGGGGACAAGGGGAAATTCTTTGGGAGTTTCCTCATGGATACTGCAGGCTGTAATCATAGAATCATAAAACAGTTTGGTTTGGAAGGGACCTTACAGACCATCCCGTTCCAACCCCCTGCCATGGGCAGGGCCACCTTCCACAAGACCAGGTTGATCAGAGTCCTATCCAGCCTCACCCTGAACACTCCTCTTTCTTCTCCTCCAGGACTACATCTTCACTGAGGGTGAGCTGGTCTTCCAGCCTGGGGAGACCCGAAAGGAGGTGCAAGTGCCCTTGCTGGAGCTGACAGAGATAGACACCCTCCTCAACAACTGCCAGCTCAAGCAATTTGCTATCGACCTCCTCCACCCCAAGTACGGCGCCAAGATTGGTCGCTACCCCCAGACCACGGTGACCATTGCTGACCCAGGTAGGGGCTGGCAACCGGGCAGTGGCAGTGGCTGCGGGGGCTGTAGGACCTCCTCCCCAGACCAGCCCACCCCGATGCGGTGCACAGAGTTCCATCCTCACCCAAAAAGCCGCAGCGAGGTTCCTCCAGCTCCAACTGGTAGATTTGGGTCCCCCTCTAGAGGCACGAGTGGGAATAGTCAGTGGGTGGGGAGAAGATGGATAGTCTCCCTCGGTAGAGGAAACAGAATGGATTCTTAATTCCTTTTCCTTGGAAAATTGAATGAAAAGCCATAAAAATAAGGGGAGAGGTAGGATTTGCCATGAATGGTGCATGGTGGTTCCTGTGGCTGGACAAGCAAAACTGTCATCAAGTGGGTCAATAACATTAATAATGTATTTATCACAGCATGGCAGGGCAGTGCTGAGAGAGGCACACTTCCTTCTTTTTCATCTGAGGGGGTGGACTGGCACTGATGTAAACTTTCTTGTCTACAGAGCTGGTGGATGGTGTCCCCTCCATGACTGGCCTGGCCCAGGTCCCCCAGTCCCCCAAAGGCCGCCTGAGTGCGCCGCTTAATCCCGATGCCCGTGCTCTCAGCTCCAGGGAAATCAGCTTCAACTGGTTTCCTCCACCAGGAAAACCCCTGGGGTACAAGGTAAGGGGTGAGTGGATCCCAGGGAAGAGTGTGGGTCCCCTCCTGCAGGTGTTTCACACAGACATTTGTGCCAAAGGGGTCCAAGTACACATACAAAAGAGGGATGCAAGTCCCCTCCATCCTTGAGGGACCATTGCTGGTGGATGAGGGATATGCAAGAAAGATTCCTGGTGGGTTCATCTCCAGTTCCATCACTTATCATGAAGTTCCCAGACTGTCCTGGCCTCCCATTTCAGAGGAATGGCATACCACCATTCCCAGAGCTGATTTAGTAAGAGACAAGGATTTTCTCACCCATCATGTGATGTTCTGAAGGAATCATGGCTTGCACTTGCTTTGCCAGGTGAAATACTGGATGCAGGGAGACCCTGAGTCAGAAGCCCATCTCATGGATGTCAAAACCCCATCAGCAGAGCTGACAAACCTTTACCCCTTCTGTGACTATGAGATGCAAGTCTGTGCCTACAACGCCGTGGGAGAAGGGACTTACTCGGACATCATCCGCTGCCGCACGCTGGAGGAGGGTGAGTGACCCCACACCTTCCTGCCCTCCACATGGGAGCAACTTTGTACCTCTGCACCTAGCACCGGGGTCAGGGCTCCAGCCCTGAGCTTCTGGTGGTCTCGGGGTCAAGCACTGAGTGTCTCCCACCGCAGCCCAGCTGTGCTCTGGGGAGCTCTGGGCACCCCCTGGTTCCTGACTTGTAGTGATGGGGACCCTTTGCTTTTGCCCTCCCAGTGCCCAGCGAGCCCGGGCGCTTGGCTTTCAACGTCGTGTCTTCCACTGTGACCCAGCTGAGCTGGGCTGAGCCTGCAGAAACCAACGGGGTGATCACAGCCTATGAAGTCAGCTACGGGCTTGTCAACGAGGACAACGGTAAGAGCTCGGTTTCGGATGGGACAGTCCAGCTAGGCTGAGGGGCTGGAGGGCACTTCTTCAGGCTGGGCTGGTCCCAAACAGCAGCAGCAGAGCCAGAACAGCTCCAGGCATGTTTCTTTTGAGAACTGGGGTTTGGATGGGTCACTTCTTGATGGAAAGAGCACAGAAAAACATCAGTCAGGATTTAACCCTGCAAATGCCAAAAATCTGTTCCCATTCACTTCCATAGTGTTTTATATTGTTTTTCATCCCAAAAACATAGTTCGTAGGTCTAGATAAAGGGGATGGAGTGTCAGGAAGGAGTTATTTGCAACACACCAGCAACAGAAAACTTCTGATGTAGGTTGACTTCAGCATTGGGTTTGAGATTTACTCTGAGATGATGCTGCTTGTTGTGAACAGCCCAAAGAGCTGCTGCACTTTCTCCCAAAGCCAGGCTGTATCCTGACACCAAAATGTGGGGTGTTGTGGAGTCCTCTGTGCCTGGTGGGTGACAGGCATGCCCGTGCCTTGCAGTACCCATTGGGCCCTTGAAGAAGGTGCTGGTTGAAGAGCCCAAGAAGCGCATGGTGCTGATCGAGAACCTGCGGGAGTCGCAGCCCTACCGCTACATGGTGAAGGCCAGGAACGGCGCGGGCTGGGGGCCCGAGAGAGAAGCCACCATCAACCTTGCCACGCAGCCCAAGCGCCCCATGTCCAGTGAGTGCCAGCCTGGGCAGGGGGCAGAGGGACAGGAGCAGTGCTGGGGAGAGCTCCCCATCACCCCACCTGCTTCCACACCTCCAGCCATCCTGGGAATGCTGGGGGCCAGCCTCAGCATTGTGCGGTTTTTTGCTGCTTGTCTAATGGCGCTTTCCACTTCTTCTGCAGTCCCCATCATCCCTGATGGCCCCATCATTGATGCAGAGGGAGGTGAGGACTATGACAGCTACCTGATGTACAGCACAGATGTGCTCCGCTCTCCAGCTGGCAGCAAGAGGCCCAGTGTCTCTGATGATTCAGGTTTGTGTCTCTGAGCTTGAAAAGGTCATTTCGAACATTCATTTTCCTTAACAGCAACTTTTAGCAATAAGCTTCACCGCTCCTTTCCGTCTCTCAGGAGATCCAAGTTTTGGAGATAGTGGAAATCAGCCTTTCCAAAGCTCAGTAGCTGCATCCATGGGAACATGTGGCTGGTCATGGTGTAAATAAGGCCAGTGCCTCCTTATCCTAGCCATGGGGCAAAGAGAAATCTCAGAGTGGGGTGGGAGAGGAGCTTTTCATGGCCCTCCCTGCTCATCTTCCCTTTGTGTTGCCATTTGGCTGGACCATGAGAAATCAGCTAACAAGCACCAGCAAAGGCAAAAACCTCTGAGTCCCTTTGATGCTCAGGGTCTAGGCCAAGCCAACAGGAGGGAACTCAGCAGTGCTAGGAAGGCACTGGCCTCTCTTCCTCCATCCCTTCACTTTCTGAATGAGGCTGACTCCCTGGTCTTGTGCTGGGACACGAGCCATAAGTGAAATGATGAGGTGTGTCTGTAGGATCTTCTCTGGAGGGTTCTCCAGGGCCTGGGACCCAAGAGTGAGTCCCTGGTCTTTTCAGAGAGCAAGGTGATGGGAACATCAGGAGTCCGACCACCCTGAGTGCACATCAAGGATGATGAAAGGATGTCCTCTCCTGAGCAGAGGACAGTTGTTGCAGACTCTTCATGCAGGGACAGGCATGTGGTGGGACTTTGACTCTCACCTTTTGTCACGAGGGACACAGGGCTGGAAAGCAGTCCAGGGGTTGAAGAACCCCCTGCATGTCACACTCCCACCACTCTCCACCTACCAGATGGTTCCACCACCTGAACTCCTCAGCTCACACTTGGAACACAGGCTGTGAACAGGCATCGTCCCCACTGGTGCTTGTCCCTTCCTCTCCCCAGCAAGCAGCATGGAGGTGGTGGGTGGCCCACCCTGACCCCTGCAGACCGTGCCAACAGCAGTGCTTGCGTTGTCCCAAAAGGCTCCAGGTGGAAATTTGTGCCGTTGCTGGGAGAAGACCTGGACCTTCGCCGCATCACCTGGAGGCTCCCACCCGAAACCATTCCCCGGCTCTCTGGCAGCAGCCGCCTCTCCTCGGACACCGAGGGGCTCCTCCTCGAGGAGGACAGCGCTGTGGCTGCCGGCAGTGCGAGGAGGAGCGGGACGCCCCGGCCCCAAGCAGGTGAAGGATGGCTCCGTTACGGCACCGACTGTCCTGTCTCGTCCTGCTTTGAGCCGAGGGGCCCAAGGATGGGCTCTGTGCCCCCTGCCTCCCCTTGTGTGCCCACCCTCGTGTTGGTGTGATCTGCTTCAAAACCTGGTCCTGGTGTGTCTGCTCGCACGGTGTCAAGGTAACCCCCATCTCGGCACGGACTTGGGAGCCTGCTGGCAAGTTGTTTCTACCAAAGGCTGGACCTTCGAGGCAGGAGCAAACTCAGATGATACCTGCTAAGTGCCACCTCCAAGGCAGCTCTTCACCTTAATTAAGTGCCCTGAGCTTCTGGGGCAGATCTGCTGGACTGTTAAACAGAAATCACACTCTCATAGGTGGCTGATCTCTCCTGGCCTGCTGGGAGGGGATGGGGATTTGTTTGTCAAGGACCAGAACAACAGAGCGGAGTTTGTTTTTCAGATCCAGCTGAGATGGGATCCAGAATGAGATCTGGAGAAACCTCCTCCATAAAGGGCCACTTTCCTTCGTCCACTTTCTTTTAAAATACGAAATTATAAACCAGTGCTTGCGTCTAAGGGGAGATGTGAGAGAATGTGGCAAGAACCATAAGGCAGTGCCCCAGCAAGGCCAAGGTCTGGAGTTACCTTGGGCACCACGGGTGTGTCTGGTGCAGGCAGAAGTCTTTGTTTATCTCTTTGTTTCTGCATCTCATGTTGGGTGTTGTAGCTTGCTCTAGATGTAGAATTCCAGAATCATGTTCCAGAGTGGCTGAACCTTGGATTCAACCAAGGCAGGGGGGGCATCATGGTGCCTCCTGCTTCCTCCCCACAGGAAGTGGAGCAGCAGCTTTGTCCCCAGCCACATTCCTCACGGTGTGCCCTCTTCCACAGAGCACTTGATGAATGGCCGAGTGGACTTCTCCTTCCCGGGCAGTGGCAGTGGCACCCTGACCAGGACAGCCAACACCAGTTACCACCAGCTGAGCTCCCACATGCACCAGGAGCACAGGGTGATGGGCAGCTCCTCGCTGACAAGGGATTACTCCACAATGCTGATGGGGCACGGTGAGTACCACAGGGATGGGACCTGCCCTTCCCTTCCATCCCCGTGGCTGTCTTTGGACCTGCACCCTGAAGTCCTCGTGGGGTGAGGACTCTGCTCACAGCTAAGGTGGCCTACAAACCACAGGTTTAGGAGGTCATGTCCCCACCACTGGTGTCTTGGTGCTTTGCTAGGGCCTCTCTGCTTCCAGACCAGTTTGGAAAGGGGTCCCACCCCTCACAGCCAGAGTGCTCGAGGAAGGGAGCTCCATCCTTATCCTCACACCACAAAGCACTCCAGGGAGGGCACATGTCTCTTCTCCTCACTCTATCCAGCAGTGTGGTTGCCTTTCAGCTCCACGTGTGTCAATCAGCTGGTGCTGACAGAAGGTGGTTTAAAGATTCTCCAAACCTGAGCCTTAAAAAGTCACCTGTGCAGAAGCCTGGGCTGAACCTGCTCTGAAATCTCCAATGGTGTTTTTCTCTTTCTTCTTGCACCATTTCTGTAGATTACCCAGGGACACTCCTCCCTCCCATCCATGAAGATGCTGGGAGGACACTCCTCCAGCCCCGGGACGGGGGTTTCAGGAGCAGGGCAAAAGTGAAGGGTTACTACCCCAGCATTGGCTGTCGGGACTCTATAACCATGGCTGATGGGTCGGCAGGGATGTGCAAGTACATAGGTACAGCTTGTCCAGTGTTTCCTCCCAGCCACACATCCCATAACAGCCCAGCCACCGTCCATCCATGAGCTGCTGCCATCCACTGCTCACACCAAACCTTCTCTCCATGGCTTGCTGTGTGCTGTGCTGATCTTCCTTCTGACCCAGCCTGCACCTCCATCACGTCACCTTTCCATTTGCAGGTGAACTGCAGGTTTCAGCCCACCTGGACCGATTAACATTCACCACCACTGCTGCCACCGTGCTCTGATCAACCCATTGTCCCCATTCTCTTCATTCCTAACGAGCTTCTTGTTCTCAGTCTTACTCCACAGGCCTTTGGAGCACTCTTGGGGAGAACGTGTGCTCCTTATGAGATGTCCCTCTGCTAGCTCCTTGTCAGTGAGGGGTTTCAATCCCTGAGTGTCACCTGGGAGGCTGCTGCACTCTCCGTGAGACTTGTGTCCCAGTGGGACGAGCTGAGGAGCACCCAGACATGGTCCCAGGCTGCATGAACAGGGCCTGGAGGGCTGATTTAGCTGTAGATTAGGACCAGTCTTAATTGACCTACACCTGATGAAGTCTGTGAAGCTTCTGGCAGACTGGACAGGGTGCTTAGGGGTGAGGAAGGTCACAGCCAGCACCAGGCCCCTTCTCTGGGCTCTCTGCTACAGGGACATGAAGCTTACATTAACTTGTCCCACCCATGCTTGGCACCCTGAGGCCATGGGACATCCCTGTAGCTGTGCAGAGCCAGCCAGTCCCCCTCATGACAGGTCAGCTTGCAGAATGACATCTCACCACACCCTCCCCGAACCATCAGGACCATCCCATGTTTGCCTGTCCCACCCCCTTCTCTCCCCCATCCCCAAAATCTGCAGCCTGATGTTCCCTTTCTGCCTCAGACTCCAGGAAGGCACTGGGCATCCCCGACACCCCCACCCGCCTGGTGTTCTCTGCCCTGGGCCCCACGTCCCTGAAGGTGAGCTGGCAGGAGCCGCGCTGCGAGAAGGAGGTGCAGGGCTACAGCGTGCAGTACCAGCTCCTCAGCGGAGGTCAGTGAGCAGCCACTGGGGCTTGGCGGGAGTTTTGGGTGCTGGAGTCTGCTCTGGGGCTTCTGGTTCTGGATGACCCTGCTCTGAGCCAGAGGGGGGTTGGACCAGATGATCTCCAGAGGTGCCTTCCAGCCTCAACCATACTGGGATTCAGGGTCCTAAATCTGCTTCTTGTGTAGCTTTTTTTTTTTTTTTTTTTTTTTTTTTGGGGAAATTTTG
>VZRH01008415.1:694062-712277 GCA_013397555.1 Urocynchramus pylzowi | reverse complement strand
TTTTTTTTTTTTTGGTGAGGAAATGTTGCAGCTACCTCACAGCTTTCATTCCTTGTTTCTCCTAAAGGGAGAGCAAGTCCTGGAGTTGTTTGTAGAACCATCTCTCCTCCAAAAAAAACCCCTTTGACTGATTCTCTCCATCAGCCCAAATATCTTACATTAATTTTTTTTCAATACATGGGTTTTGGAAGCAGGATTGAAATGAAAATATCTTATTTTTACATGAAGCTCAGGGCAGTATTAGTGAAAATATAATTATTTTGTCTGAAACTCCTTGAGCTTTCAAGAAGCTGTTTTTTGTCCCAAGCCTTTTTTGGAAAGACATCTTGTCTTGCACTACCCATTGTTGGTGGCAAGGTGTTGGTGGCAAGGTGTGATGCAGGCGGTTGGGGAGGGACCCTGGCTGGCTTTTGCAGGCAGTTTGATTGAGACACAGTTTAGGTGGAAGTTGTGGCTTTGTGTCTGCAACGTGGTGCTGACATCCTCTTCCCTGTGTGTCCCAGGAGAGGTGCACAGGATCACCATCCCCAACCCCAGCCAGAACTCAGTGGTGGTGGAGGACCTGCTGCCCAACCACTCCTACATCTTCAAGGTGAAGGCGCAGAGCGAGGAGGGCTGGGGCCCCGAGAGGGAGGGAGTCATCACCATCGAGTCCCAGGTGGACCCGCAGAGCCCGCTCAGTCCCGTGCCAGGTGAGGTGCTGGGGACAGAAGGGTGTCACTGATGTCTGTGCTGCTGTCTACCGTGCTGGCCTGGCTGTTTCCTCTCCCCTTTCCTTTCCTTCCTCTCATTTTGAAGCAGGATCTTCTTCCCCACACGTTCACGTCACACTCGTTGTCCAGGAAGCTGAGCCCTTCCAGCTCACAGTAAATGCCCTGTGCCGATCTCTCCCAGGCTCCCTTTGCTGTGATTCTGACGTGTCCCCTGTGCCCTCGCAGGTACCCCCTTCACCCTGAGCACCCCCTGTGCACCTGGACCACTGGTTTTCACTGCCCTCAGCCCGGATTCTCTGCACCTCAGCTGGGAGAGACCCCGCGAGCCCAATGGGCCCATCCTGGGCTACAGGATCACCTGTGAGATGCTGCATGGAGGAGGTACAGCATCAGGCTGAGGCAGCACAGGCCCCTTGTGTAGAGCACCAGATACCTCCAGCTAAGGCAGCAATCTGCTTTATTTTGGCTGGGACCAGTAAAAGAGTTTTTTGCTTACATCAGTGCAGACAAAGTGGGGGCATGAGGCCGATTCCAGGCCTGGGAGCTGGTAGCTCCTGACACTTTGTGCCATTGTGTGGTCTGGTCTAACAAATGTGGTGGGAAGAGGAAGGACCTCAGCCAAAACCCCATGGAGGTTGGTTGTTGAGGTTTCCCACTGTAGTGAAATGGGGCTGTTTTAACCCTTAGTAGAAGTGGGTGCAGCCCTACAGTCTGTGGGTTGTAAAGCTCAGGGACAGCTGAGGCAGCAGAGTTGAGGGGGAGTGTGTTTGGAGGGACCATCACTCTGGTCTGTCTTCAGCACTCTGTGTCTCTGGATTAGGGGAGCCCAGGACAATCTATGTTGAAGGAGACAACCTGGAAACCACCCTGACTGTGCCCCACTTGAGTGAGAATGTCCCATACAAGTTCAAAGTGCAAGCCAACACCACCCATGGCTTCGGGCCCGAGAGAGAAGGCCTCATCACCATTGAATCTCAGGACAGAGGTACAGTACCCTTGTCTTTGTGGAGGTGCAAAGAGAAACCTCTCAGAGCAGGGAGCACAACTCCTGCAGTGACTTTCCAGCTCTGGTGGTGACTCCATGCTCCATGAAAGACATGGAGACGGTTTTCCATGAGGGCAGTGCTGTGCCTGGTGAGCACTGTCCCAGTCCTGGTGCATTAAATGAGGGAACACCTGCCAGTGTTTAACTTATGGTGAAACTTCTGCCTGTTTGTACAAATACCTGAGGCAGCTTCTTACTGCCCAGTGTGAGACCTTCCCAGTTCCTCCTGAACCTGATTCTGATATCAGCAAGGGAAGATTCCTGAGCTTGCTGGTGCTCACTGTGCAGTGTTGAGGAGTTGGAAGCTCTTTGTTATTTCTTGACTGTTATTTCTTTTCCTTTTCCCCAGGTGCTTTCTCCCAGTTTGGAGGACAACAGTACATGAGAGAAGTTTACAAATTCCCCTCTGAATACACCACCAAAACCAGTATCAGCCATTCCTCTCTGGATCCCCACTTCACAGGTAGTGACTCCTTGTTGCTTTGCAACCCTCAGAAAACAAAGGGTAGTTCTGCTTGTCCAAAGGTCTGTGGCTGCTTTTACCTCAAGTGGCAAAGGCAGGGGAGGAGGGTCCATCAGGTGGGATTGAAGAGGGTCAGCCCTTTTCCTACACTGTGTCCCTGCTTCAAAATGAAGCAGGGACAAATGAGTTGCAGTAATTTCTACACATGCTGCCCAGTCCTGGAGGGAATGCTGTATTTGAGAGTCCTTCAGCACTATCACTAGGGACCAAATCATAGCTCTTCCTGTGAGGTTCAATCTCTTCAGAGCAGACAAAAACAGAGCAGTGGGGCAAACACCTTTATTCACATCAATGTAGTTGTCCTGTGTTATCCCATTTGAGCTCATGCTCATTTGGGTTCATGCTGCAACACTCAGAGTTTGGGAGCTGTCAGGAGATCCACCCCCTTGGCTGACATAGCAAAGCACTGGATCACTTGGCCTGGAGAGGTCCTTAAATACCCCTTTCTATGATGGCAAACAAGCTGCCTGGAGTGGCAGGGCAGACCCTATTCCCTGTGACCCCAGGCTGGTGCCTTCCCCTTGCAGACGGGATGCTGGTGACCACCCAGCGCGTGGAGAACTCCAGCAGCACCCTCACCCAGGAGTTCGTGAGCCACACGGTGATGGCCAGCGGGACCCTCACCCAGCAGGTGGAGAGGCAGTTCTTCGAGGCCTGAGCCATGGCAGGCCAAGCACCAGCAGGACTTGTGGGAGCAGGTACCAGGATTTTATGGAACAACCCAAAGGTGCTTCATCCAGGTGGTGCCAGGGCAGCTCTTCCTGTGGGCACAGACCCTCTGCGGCACTCCAGGCTCTGGACTGCTCCTTTGGAGCCCAGCACACTCAGAGCTCTGGCACAGCTGGGTGTGTAAGCTCATCCTTCAGGGCAGAAATTGGGGTGTCTCCATGGCTTCAGCCTCCCCAGGTAAATGGAATGGGGTGATTTTTTTGTCAGGTCCACAGTTTTGAGAGGATCTCAGATGTCAAAAACATGATTTATGGAGGGTCACTATTTCCATTTTTGCTCCAGGCTCTCTGGTAACTCGCCTGCTCGCTGGAGTTGTTTTGTTCCATATTGGGGGTTTTTATGAGAGCTGCAAGGTAGGGTTTTGGGGTAACCTGTGCTTTCTTGTTGCACCTATTTGTGTCTGTCCTTTGCTGCTGACATTTGGGACCACGATAGCAAAGACAAACCTTTCATTTGTGTTGCATTACTTGATGGCCTCCAATCCTTTTTTTTTTTTTTTTTTCATACAACATTGTACAGTTTTCATAGTATAATATAAATATATATAAATGTATTTTATTATTTTATAAAAAATGGAGGTGGATGAGATCTATGCTGAATGTGGAGGCTACACTGGGATTGTGGCTGCTGGGAAACATGAATAACTGGAAGAAATGAGTTAAGAGCTTGATTCAAAGGCCACTTGAACCCTGTTATGAGGCTGGTGGGCTCTGCCTTGGACCTTGTATCCTTCAGCACTAGAGGCTCCAGTAGAAGGTTGCAAGGGCCCAGATCCACTCACTGCAGAACATCTCCCAGCTGGAGCACTTGGACACAGAAGGGCTGGGAGCTTCCTGGAGGTGAGGGATGGGAACTGCACTGTAATTCCTCCACAGCTGATATGGAGAGAGTGAGATTTCGGGGCAGAGGATGTTGGGTACCTTTTAAAAGACTTTTTGCCCAGCAGCAACATCCATAAAGGGGCCTGTCATCCATCAGTAAAGACAAAAGAGCAGGCCTGGGAACAACAGGCACTCCCACCATCCTGAACAAGTCTGAGACTCCTTCAGCCCCAGCTTCAGCTCCCCTCACACAAGGCTGGGCTGAGCTGAGACCCTGCTGGGTTTCATGTCCCAGTGTTGGCAGGATCCCTGGAGGCTCCCTGCCCTCTGCCAGGGAAACAAGCAGACTCCCTGCAAGGTTTCCCTGGCGTGTTCCAGCTGCATGGGAGCAGGTGAGGAGCCTGTCTGGAGCAGCAGCTGCCACTGCTCTGGGTTAGAGCTTCCAACCAAAGCAGCAGCTGCCTGGGCCCCTGGCAGCACCACGAGCCTGCTTTGATCTCACAATGAAGCTTGGCTTTTTTTGTGGTTTTCTTTATTTCTTTTTTAAATTCCTTTTTTCTTTTGGACTCTGAAAAAGAGCTCACCACCAACAGTTCCCTCTCCTCTTCAGGCTTTTTATTTCACTGGGGGAGGGGCTATATACCTTTCAGCCAAAGATGGATGTGGGTGAATCAAGTCTACAGGAATCTCCATGACTCTGCAGATGGAGCTGGGTCAGTTTTGAACTTGGCTCAAGAGATCCTTCACCAACCCTGAGGTTTTACTGTGCCTTCAAGAAGCACTTATTTCTCCTGAGCAAGTGCCAGTGGCATGAGGTTGCCTCCCTCTCTCCCTACTCCCTTCTTGCCTGGGGTTGGGATTTTCTCTCCTCCTGCTCAAGGACTCTGGGACCCTTTCCCTGGGCTTTGTGGTCCAGGGTCAGACACTGAGAACTGCCTAAACGGGGAGTTTCCCAAGCATTTTAACCAAAGATGATCCCGTTCTGTGAGAGCAGAGCATTGCCCATCAGCTGCTCTCTAGGGAATCAGGCCTTCCCCATGTACATGCACTAACCCAGGCCTGTCTTTTTAAATTTCATCTGGTTGTTGGAGCTGGTGCTGTTTCAGCCTTTCCAAGGTGGATCCAGAGCCGGTCTTTGATCAGATGGCTTCCTCTTGCACTCAATAAATATCTTCTCTATATTCTGCATCTTTATTGTTGTTTGGTTGGTTGGGTTTTTTTAAGTAAAATAAAAAATCCCTCCATCCCCCCCTGCTATCCTCCATCTACAGCAGATGCAGGGCAGGGGCTAGAGGCAGGAACTTCTGCTGGCTGTCAGTGCCTGCTGCTCCTTCACTGCCCTCCCCTCCTGTGCCTGCAGCTCTGCTGGACTCCACAGCTCTGGTAATGGCTCCTTACACCAGTGCAAACTGGAGTTAAACCAGCATCCTCTGAGGAACAGTCCCAAGTGATTTTGGCCCACACAGGCACAGAACAACTGTGCAAATGTATTGCTTTTATTAGGCAAATGATGCAGACGGACAAACTGATCCCCTTGGGAAAGCCTTGGGGAGGGAGGCAATGCCAGCCCAAGGTTCCCTGGGGAGGTGGTCACTCCTCTACAGGGGCAGAGCCTTTGCCCCTCCCGAGGGCTTGGTGAGGTAGAAGGTGGCTGTGCCACTGTATTTCTCCTGAAAAACACAAGGAGCAGTTGGGGCTGGGGTTTGCCAGAGCTGGGGGGGAAGGCCCTGCTGGTCATTTCCACACTCACTCTACCACCACTCTTCACTGTACTGTAACTCCTGCTCATGTTTCTTCTCTTCCACCTCTGGCAGAGGCCAAAGGTCTCTCCTCATTTCAGACCCCCCTCTGCCCCTTCTTTCCCCCTCCCCCCAGCTATTTTCAGAGTGCACCATGATCTCCTAGAGCAGCAAAATTATGTTCTGCCTTGTTCGCAGGCCTCATGTCCTGACACCCCCATTCTGCTGGAATTTCCAGCTACCTGTGCATGCCAAGGTGCTGACTTAGGGAACACTGGTGATGGCACTGAGATCTTTCCCAGGCTATAACTGCCAGTGTTCAGCTTAGAAGTACCCAAGCTCAGCTGAGATCACTTTTCTGTGGATGCATTTGGCCTTCCTGAAGCTCCCCCAGCACCTTTTCACTCCCTTTCTCAATGCAATGAGGTCCTGGGGCAGGCTCTGTGACTGGCACAGTACTGAACTACCTGCAAGAGCTCAGTGGCATCAACAGACTCAGGGCTACCCTTGCACGGCCATGGATGGGCTCCACCAACCCCAAATGGCTCAGGAGCAGCAGTTCAACAGCATCCCTGTGCTGTGCCCTGAGTGTTCCCTTGGGATCTCTCAGTCAGTCTCCTGGGGGTTTCCTGCCACGTACCTGGATGTGCTGCTGGGCTTTGTCTGCAGCCCCAGCTTCCAGCAGTGTCACCGTGCAGCCTCCGAAGCCTCCCCCGGTCATCCTGCTGCCATAAACCCCATCCACTTCCAGGGCTGCTGCCACTAGCTCATCCAGCTCGGGGCAGCTCACTTCATAGTCATCCCTGGAGAGAGGGGAGCCGTTCTCTGCCCTGTCCTGCACCCTGGGCACAACCACTGCCCCACTGACAGCTCCAGCTTGTGTCCTGGTGCAGCCACCGTCGTGGCAGCGACGTTGGGTGCTGCAGACCCTGGCCCAGCTCTGCCTAGAAGAGCTGTCAGCATCCTCGGCCATCCTCACCTGAGGGAGTTGTGGCTCTCCACCATCAGCCTCCCGAACGTTCTGTAGTCCCTGTGCTGCAGCGCCTCTGCTGCCTGTGCTGTCCGTGCTATCTCGCCGATGACGTGCCTGGCCCGCCGGAACACCTCATCCCCCAGCCGGCTCCTGGCCTCTGCAGAGACATTTGTGTCCCTGCAGCAAAGCCTCACAGCCTGCAGGCTGCTGCAGGGCTGCATCCTGCAACCATCTCGTGCCAAAGCTTCTCTGCCTGCAGCACGCTCCCATCACAGGGCGTGCGCCCACCCGCCTGCCCCAGGTCTCAGCCCACGGGGCACCAAGCTCTCGATGCCCCAGGGTGGCAGAGGTGAGGGGGGGGGCTGTCCCCACCTTCCAGCTCGGCCAGGGTGGCATCCCTGAGGCTGGCCTTGCCAAGAGCCGCTGCTGCCTCCTCGCACTGCCGCCGGCGCGTGGGATACTCGCTGCCTGTCAGCGTGTGCCGCACGTTGGAGTTGGTGATGAGCACGGCCAGGCTGGCATCGCTCAGCGGGACAGGCACCGTCTCCAGGGACCTGTAGGGAGAGCTCAGCCATCCGCCCGCCCCCCTGCCCGCCCCGGCTCTCAGACACCTGAGTGGGGCCACCTGGCAGGCAGATCCTGAACTACAGAGGCAAAGTCCATGTGGTTTGGGATTTCACTCCCTCCCAAATATCAGTTCCATAACAGAGCCTTAGGACGACACGAAAGACAACCCAGGCAAGTAGCAGAAAGGTTGCAGGAGGAGGAATCAAGACCAGGAGGAATTAAAGTGCAGGCTACCCCGCCCCCATGACGAGGTTTTGGGCTGGGTTCAAGGGTTAACCTCTCCCTGCACTCCTGCCCTTGGTTCATGGCCACAGGGCCAGCTCACCCCCAGCTGCTCAAGGAGGTGTGTACAGCACAGTGAGCTCAGCACTCGACCCTGACCTGCAGTCGATGAGCAGTGCGTGGCCCTCCTGTCCCATCACGGATATGAACTGGTCCATGATCCCACAGGGCATCCCAGCAAACGTGTGCTCCGCTTTCTGGCATGCCAGTGCCTTGGCTACCAAATCCCCATCATCTGTGCCACAGCAGAGACACACAGGTTAGCAGCTCCTGCAACTTTATCCCTTGCCTGGGAGCAGGGGAAGCAAACATGGAGGTAAAGGGTTGTTTTCCCACGGAATGGGGTTTTGCAGCTGCAGGTGCTTGTTCCTGCACCACTGCATGGCATCTATGCCAGCCTGAGCCCCAGATCCAGCAGGATGTGATAATTGACACTGGTGTTTCAGGTATCTTGATTTTTGGGGCCATTAGGGTGGGGAGAGGATGCTCCCAAGGGAACTTCCTCTCATACCCCATGCCAGCCCCAGGAGTGGTCCATGGATTTTAGAGGTCTGGGCAGGTCAGGCTGGATGAGCCAGAGGAGTCACACAGGCAGGACAGTGCCAGCTGGGGGTTGTTACCCACTCACAGCAGCGTTTTCCGGAGGGCTGTGGGATCTAAGGGCACCCCCCTGATCCCAGCTCCCACCTGGAAGCAGAGGCCAGAGCCCAGGACAGGCTGCTGCCTTACCTGGGCAGAGCTGCTGCAAGAAGGTGTACGTAGCCACCTCCAGAGCAGCCGAGCTGGAGAGGCCCCCACCCAGGGGGATGTCACTGGCCATGACAGCGCTGAAGCCTGGCACGGGACCAGCTGCAGGAAGAGAAGAAGAGAAGGGAGGAGGAGGAGGGCCATGAGCCCTGCAGGGCTGTGTGTGCCCCCAGCCCACGGGGAATGGCACAAAGAACCCCTGTGCAACATTTCAGAGCACAGGGTGACCCACAGCAGCCCCCCAAGCACAGGAACCTTTGGAGCTGATACTGAGTTTGCTAGAGCCTGGTCCTGGCAGACCCGCAGGATTACACAGACACTAGAAGAGCACCCCCAAAGCTGGATCTGAACACCAGTTCCCTGCAAGGGGGGCTCTGACCCACCCCTCAGCCCGGGCCTTACCCCGGTAGTGCTGGATGACGCCCTTGACGTAGTTGGCCCAGTGAGGCAGCCCTGGGCTCAGGGAGCTGCCGGGACGGGGAGCCAGGAACTGCACCCTGTGGGGCTCGTCCGCCTCTGCCGAGGTGGTGATGATGGAGATGGTCCCGTCCTGCGTGGGGGATCCCACCAGCACCGTCCCCAGCTGCAGGGCCTGGGGGTGGGGAAGGTGGGCTCAGACCCCGCAGCACCCCTTGGAGCATCCCCCATGGGTGGCAGGCAACAGCTGTGGCTGCTTCAGCCCACAGCTGGAGGATCCAAGTGTTCTCATTAACCCCCCAGAGCTCCCACTGCACACTCTGGCTTGGCACAGAATTAAACTTCCTGCCTATTACTGACCCACAGGGTCAGTCTTCCCACCAAATGTTGTGCCTGACCCCCCAGCTCGGTGCCGGGTGCTGCTTGTTGGGCTCCGGGGGAGTGGTAACCACGTCAAGAATGGGAGAGGCTTCGAGAAGTTTCCTTGCCTGCCAGGGAATTCAGCTGACCTGCTCCCACGCTCCTCGGCCTCACAGTAATTAGCTATAGGTTTGATTTAGGACTGAGTGGGGACTTCACCGTTGAGCCAAAGGGGCTCGGAAGGAGCAGGAAGCTCCTGCTGTTCTGAACCATCTCTGCCACTAAAACATCGGTCTCTGGGAACGGGAAGTTGTTTGACGGGGCTGCAGAAAAAATGCTTCAGCCTTTCGGAGAGGTGGTTGAGAAGAGGATCCCATCCCCGTGAGCAGGGGGGCTGCAGCAGCCCTGGCTCCGAACCCCGTGCTCCTGGGCAGGGGATCCCGGAGGATCCTTCAGGGTCATGGGTGGCCTTTCCTGGAGGGGACATCTCGGGACGGGGGTGGGAAGGCGGTGGCCGAGGGCCCCCGGCGGCCGCCAGGAGGACCCGGAAGGGTGACACGGCGAGAGCCCGGGGCCGGGGCGGCAGGGCACGGCCCTTACCATGGGCAGCACGAAGCCGCCGTTGTAGTCGGTGTGCTCTCCGATGAGGTTGCCCCGGCCGGGGGCCCACGCCGCCAGCACCGCCGCACACCCGAAAGCCTCTTCGTGCGCCCGGCGAGCGGCCGCCAGCAGCGGCGACGAACCGGGACCCAGCGGCTCCGCCATGGCCGAGCTGCACCGCCCCTGCTGGGTCCCGAACCGCCCCTGAGCGCCCCGAACCGCCCCTAACGGGTCCCGCACCGCCCCCGAGCGCCCCGCACCGCCCCGGGAGCCCCGCACCGCCTCTTCTCACGGTCCTGGGAATGCTGCTCGTGCGCATCCCTACGGACAGGGCGAGCGCTCGCCCGCACGCACCCCGTATGCACCTGCGGCGGGGCCGGCACCGAGGATTTGTAACACGTATATCCGTATCCCAAAGCCTGTCCTGATACACGTAGAGATAAATATGTGTTTGTTTTGCACATGTGTCTCATATATGCTGGTTCTGCCTACGCAATGTATGGAATTTATATATCTGTAGAGATCAATAGGTATCTGTGTCACCGTGTTACACCTATGTACATCAGCGCCTGTGCTTTCCGCTTAAGTACACGTACACCTGTGTGTGTGTGAGGGCCGGGCTGCTCCGCTCCGCTCCGCTCCGCTCCGCTCCTGGGGCGGGGCCCGTTCCCCATTCCCGGTTCACGGTTCCTGGTTCCCATCCAGCCGCCGTCGCGGGATCACCTGGGCCTGGGAGGTAACGAGCCCATGGCCAGGAAGGAGCCGCTGCTCAGCGCCCTTAAAGGTGAGCGTGGGTCCCCCGGCACCTGTGCGAGCTTCTCCTGCAGCGCTTGGCCGCGCACCGGTACCGGTCGGACCGGACGGACGGCGGGGCCCGCTGGGGCTCCCCGGGCCAGCCCCGCCGCCCGACCTTGGCTTTGAGGAAGTTTACCCCAGCTCCTGCCCAGCGCAGCAGCGGCAGCCGGGGAGGGTCGGGCCGTGCCGGGTGTCGGACCCCCCCGCGGGGCCCCGCAGCGCTGTCCCCCCGGTACCCCCTCCCCTTTCCCCGGCTGGGCACCCACGGGTGCCGCCCTCTCTCCTCCCCGCAGGAGGGGTGCTGCGGCTGCGGGAGGGCGGGGGCCCCTGCACGGACACCTCGCCGCACCTCGTGTCCCTGTGCCAGCTGCTGGAGAGCATCCTGCGCAAGGGGCTCCGACGTGAGTGACCCTTCGTGCCGGGCGGGCGGTGACAGAGTCCCCGGGCCCGCGGCGAGGGGTCTCGCACTCCCTTTCTCCCGCAGAACCGGCCTGGGGCTTCCGCAGCCGGGATTACTGGCACTGGCTGGAGCAGCTTCCCGCGGGGACCAGCGGCCGGTGAGCGTCCCCGAGCCAGACTGGAGGGAAAATCTGAGCTGTGGTGGCGTCTGTGGTGACATGCTCGTCCCAAAAGACCCCAGGTGCAGGGAGGACGCTCCGGTGTGCTGCCAAAGCTGCTTCTGCTCTCCCCAAACAGGCCGGACCCTCTGTCCGTCAGCATCCGGAGGGCCGGGGGCTGTGGGCGGACGCGGACGGCGCAGGGCCGCGGGCGGTACTTCCTGCGCCTGGCCCTGCAAGGGAAGGTGCTGGCGGTGGCCGTGAGGCAGCTGGCACAGACCCCCCGACTCCTGGAGGTGTGCACGGGGGGGGAGCTGCTACCCACGGGCGGTGGGCTGCAAAATGGAGGCGTAACCTGTGCTATTTCACTGGGTTTCAGTTTTATGATCCAGGGAGCTCCATCCTCGGCAATGAAGATCTCCGGGGTAAGATGGTGGCTCACCCGAGGCAGGATGCAGGCACTGCACTGCTGCAGGGGAGGGGGAGTCCACTGTGATTTTTCTAATTCGAACTTAGCACTGTATTCTAAATACATTGCTGCAGTGATGGAAAAAAGCCCCAAATGTGTAAATATTTAAACATCATTTGAATCCGTCTAAGGTTGGCTTTAGTGGCACAGGATAGGGAAATTTCTTCTGAAGTATCTTCCATGTTATTCATTTGTACCAAGGATTCTGGCTTAAGCAGACCCAGTCTGGCTTTGAGGGGAGACCGTGTCGGATTGGCCGGGGCTGAGGGGTGGCACAGGGGTTTAAATGGCCTTTACATTGCCTTGACAGGCTGCAGCACTCCAACCATCCACAGCCAGGCTCCTTGGGGAGCCAGGCCAGGGTGGAAGCCTTTAATCTTTTGATTATGATAAATAACCCCATGTTAAACCTGTACATCAATGGTTTATAAATCACCCGCGCTGCTGGTGCATGAGCAGATTGCAGACCTGGCAGTGTGATTGCAAGGCTTGTGTAGGAGAGCCTGGGCAGCTTTGCTGTGCTTCTAAGGGGAGAAATAGTCAGTAGCATTTGCTGCGAGTCTTCGTCTGAATTTTGGGAAAAAAGGTACCAAGCTGCACCTGTGCCAGTGGTGGGAGCCTGGGATGAGCCTCCAGCAGCACTTGGGTGCATGGTGCTGGGATGCTCTCAAGGCCTCGCTCCCAGGACTCATTAGTTACACTGCAAATGGCTTTATTCTGTCCTCTGCCATGCCCCTGTGAGGTTGTGGCTGCCAGGAACCCGGCAGTGACACTGCCTCTCTCTCCATCCCTCTGCAGAGCCTTTCCTCTCGCTGCTGCTGGTTCTGACAGAGATAGATTTCTCCCTGGACCTGCAGGTGCAGTGGTGAATCAGTGGGGTGGTGACCAGCACAGGGCTGCCAACGTGGGGCCCTGGCCCCTTCCTTGCCGGGACCGGTGGCGCTGACACTCCTTTGTTTGCAGAATTGCAGCTTCTTGGACGAGAGCTGGCTGCTGCCGGTAAGAGCCCATCGCTCCCGGGAGCCGTCCTTCCACCACCTGGCCCTCCCTGAAAAGTCAAATGAGGAAGACAAGGAACGGTTTGGTGGGGAGGGATTGCCACACACCCCGGGGTGAATTGGCTCAGGTTCACCAGGATAAGCAGAGCTGCCTCTGCTATCGAGGTTGGATCCTGCTGAGTACCTGTGCCATCACCAGGAGCAGATCCCAGCATTCCCGGGAGTAAAACCAAGCAAGAGAAATACCCAGGCCTAAATCGCTGATATAAGTGAAGTTTTCCCATGCTCCCTTCCCTGATTTCTTGCCAAAAAAATCCCCATTTCCCTGGGCTGACACAGATTACGCATCAGTTGGTTTCGCCCTTGGTTTGCTCAGTGAAACATTAGCATGTTATTGAGAACAGCAGGGACGCCTTCATGTCTTTTAACGATGAAGAGCATCCCTCCACCACCTTTTAAACCCAAAAGAATCCCCAAAAAGCTCGAGGCAGCTTTGGGACTGGTCAAGGCGTGCACTGAGCCGTGGTGCTGCTGCAGAGCCTGGGATCCCGCTGGCTTTGGGGCGTTTCTGGCAGCCAATGCCCCCGGCCGCGCTGGCCGCGTCTCAGGGCCCCGGCTAACGCGATGTGACAGTAAGTGCTGCTGCAAACAGCAGCGCCTTTGGGGAGGGGCAGCTGCGTCCCCCGGCTGCGTGGGGACATGTGGGGTGAGGCAGGAGGGCTCTTCAATGAGTTAAGGGTTTGCTGTTGCTTGCCATCCCATCCATAGAGCAGCTTTGTCCCTTCAGGGTTTGGGCACAGCCAAATCCTGAGGGAGGACAGAGACAAGCAGCCACTGATTGTTGCATTGTATTTAGCTGTATGGTCCCATCTCGGCCTGGGGCACTGGGACTTGCCTCTCCCTGGGCTCCCAAAGCCCTGGGTTGGCGTCAGTGCCAGAAATTATCCAGGGCATGGGGTCCCTTGGGTGTTCCATTGCCAAGGCCACTGTCACCATCCACTCTCTTTCAGGTGTGCAGTACTTATGAGACAGTCCCGTGCCGAGCACTGGGGATGGTGCTCAGGTAGGAACTCTTGATCCTCCTCTCCATTCTCCAGAGGGATCTGGTCACCACAGCACTGAAAATGCCCCAAAGAGGGAAATAAATATCCTGCTGAGAGCATTGGGGCTGTCTCAGGTGCTTTTCTCCCCATCAGCTCAGCCTTGCCAGTATCTGGTGTCCCTGAGGTGGCTTTTCCCTGCATTCAGTGTATGGGTGAAATGTCATGGATGGTACAAAAGGGGAGCCAGGCAGAGTCTGTGGGGCTGAGTTGAAGCTCGGTTGCACCCCCAGGTATGTGGATAGCCGAGTCTTTGTCACCAAGGTGCTCCCTGAGAGCCAGGCAGAGGTGGACGAGGTGGTGCTGGCCGGTGACATCCTCGATGAGATCAACGGCTGCTCACTGAGATCCGCCTCCCCCGGGCAGGTGGGTGGGGACAGAGGGCTGGGCTGTCCCCCTCTTCTGCCCCCTGCCCCCCTCTGCTCCTTCCTCCCTCTAGGCTGGGGCTGTGCTGCAGAGGATGAAGGGACAACCGCTCACCTTCCGCCTGCTCCGGTGGCGGTGGCACGACGGGACAATCTTTGAGCCACTGCTGCCCTACCTGAAGGCCCTGAAGGAGAAGGAGCCCCACTTCCAGCTCCAGCACAGCCCCCGGCCCAGGGGCGAGGGGGAGCCCCGGCAGCTGCAGGGGGGCAGGTGGGTTTGTGCCATGGGCTGCCCCAGGCTGGGCTGAGGGTCCTGGCACTGGGGTAGCCCTGTGCCCACACTATCCCTGATCTCTGCTCGAGGCTGTGGGGCCAAGGCTGTCCCCATGGCCTGGAGGTGAGGAGGGGGAGAGGGCTGGGGCCATCTTCCTCTGCAAAGAGCAGCAGGAGGGATGTGTGGGGTCCTTCCTCTGATGCCCCCGAGCCCTTTGCTCCCCAGGCTGCTCTACAACCTGCAGTTCCTGGGCCAGACCAGCGTTGGGAAGGTGAGGCTGTGGGGCAGAGACCTGCCATGGGGTGAATCATCTCTTCTGGAGTTCTTTTCATGTGTCCAAGGGTTATTCCCTCCTTCCCATTCCATTTCAGTATGGTGGCAAAGAGGTGCTGGAGGGGGCCATCCCTGCCGTGCTGGAGAGGAACTTGGCAGCACGGGTGAGCAACAGGGCTGGGGACATCCTGGGAAGGGTCTCTGCCACGGATATTTTTTCCAGCTCCAGGTTCACTTGGCTTGAATATTTGCCACTCCATTACCCCTGTGGGGTTTTTTCAGGTCAGAAGCATCTCGGCAGCCAGGATAGGAAAGGGCATTAAGGAAAAAAATGCAACCGGATGCAGGAAAGCACTTGGAAAACTGTGGGAAGGCTAAGCCTGATTCCAGGGGTGGTTTAGAGCTCAGGTCACTGCTGTTTGAGCCTCTGGGGGTTGTTTGTGAAGAGATTGAAATGTGGAAGCACTGGGTGGTGGGGAAAAAAGGGCAACAGAGAGAAAACTTGAAAAAGCTGAGGTTGACTGTGCTTCATCACCTCTGCATTTGGATAATCTCTGGTGAGTGTCTGATTAAAAACAGAGCTCAGGGCTGTGCTGATCAGGGCTTCTTCCCCCTCATTCCCCCTGCAGGAGGTTTTATTTGATGTGAAGGAGGCAGAAGTCCTTGTGCAGGAGAAGGCTTCTTCCAAGGTGAGTGAGTGATATCCAAGGTCTGGGAATATGGGGGCATGGGGATCCCAGCTGGAGGGGTCCTGGGGACAGAATAAACCAGGAATGGGGTCAACAGGGCCTGACCACAGCCCCAAACACCAGCCCCTTCCTGTCCCCTGCACAGCTCCTGTGTGGCCATCCCTACCCCTCCATCTCCTGCGTGGGACGCTGCTCATGGAGCCCCAGGATCTTTGCCTTCTGTGTGGTGTGAGCTGCCTGTGGGCCTGGCAGGGGACACAGGGATGTGGCTCTGGGAAAACGAGCGAGCGAGGCCGGAGCAGCCGCCAGGTCCCCGCTGCGGAGGGAGGCAGGGCTGGGCTCGGAGCTCTGCTGGATAATGGACGTGTTTCCATTTTTAGCTCTTCCCCCGAGAGCCCTGATGGGAGCACGTTCGACTGCCTGGTGTTTGCATCCAGTTCTGAGCAAGAATGCGAGGAAATCATCGGGAGAATTGGTAAGGGAAGGGTTTAGGGCTTCAGCTACCATCAGTCACACCGTGGAATACCAGGAATTCTGTTCTGGCCCACCACACGCAGGATCTGACTTAATTCCTTTCGTTGAGGTTACTAAGATGAAGAGATATTTCGGTATTTTTCTGGTGTGGGGTTTTTTTTAAGGACCACTAGACAATGATTTTATTTTAAGAAACAGCTTCTAGGCATACCCAGATGCTTCATTGTTTCCAGTAAGGACTTGGAGGAAATACCATTTTCAAGGGAAGTTATTTTAAACATACTTTTCTTGCAGGAGCTGAGGATGCTACTGCAGCTCAGCACCAAACCAAGCATTCACAAATGAATCCTGTGACTTGGAATTTTTCATTTTCAATTGGCCTAAATGCAGGCTGTGTGGCTCTTCCTGAATTACATGGGGACATTCCTGGCAGGCAGTGTCCCTGGAGGGAACTGCCCAGGTGATTTACCTGTGATCACTGAGCCTCACTTAAAGTTTGAGCTAGTGCTTAACTTTGTATCTAAGTTGTGAACCCAATTACTTTGTATCAGAGGAATCTTTTCCCCTACAGCTTAAGCAAGGAGAATAGGAAAATCCTTGTTCAAGACCTATCATTCCAGACCAGGATTGTGGGAGGATACTGCTGTGAGCCAGGGGCTGGGTTTGCTCCGAGTGCACTTGGAGCAGTGTAGGACAGGGAGGTGAGGAGAAGGAGGCTGTGTAAGAAGGTGGGTGAGGAGTGCCTGTTCCTCCAGCTGCAGGATTTAAGCAGACAGAGTGGTTTGTCTGAGGGAGAAGCACACCATGAGGCACCACTGTCCCAGCAGCAGCCGAGGGATGCAGGCCCTGCCTCCCAGAGCGACTTGGGATAGGTTTCGTGCTCTTCCTCACCACTGTGGTGGGAGACCATGGACAGCCAGCTCCAATTTATTGAGTCTGGTGGGAACTGCTGCTACTCATCCCCCAGAACACCACTGGAATAAATCCACTGGAATAAATCAGGCCAGGCTGGCTCAACCACTTCCCTGTGTTGCTTCCTGTGACAACTCCAGCCTTACTCGTAGAGCCTGTTCTGGCAGGGCTGAGCAGCCCTGCCCTCCAAGCTCAGTGTTCATTACTGTGGTTCAGGTGCACTCTGAGCACTTTCCTCCACCACAGCCAACAGGGCCTGGCAGCTGAGGAACCCAGCCTGAAGCAAAGGTTTGAGTCCCATCACATTCCATCCAAGAAAGTCTGGATGGGAAAGGAGAATGCCATGGAGCAGCCACCCATGTGCTCAGCAGCCCAGCTGCTCCCAGGGTGTACCATCAGCTGTTCCCCTTGAACACCATCCCCCCGTGCAGATCCAGGACTGGCACAGCCCAATCCCATAGGAACGCTCTGCTCCCCCCAGGTGGTTTTGCTTCAGGCAGACCAGTCACAATTCCAAAATAAACTTTCCCTGCATCCACTGGAAAGGAAGAAGTTAGAGCTAAGCTTGTGCCCTGATTAGAAAGAAGTCCTCCAAAAAGCCACTGCAGCCTCAGCCAGTCCTCCTGGACCCTACACAGCTGTAGGGCTCTCACTGGCCGTAGCAAGGACTCAAGCTGCACAAGATCTCCAAAATACTCCAAAAGTTCTCCATTCTGTTGCCAGCTGAGGTTAAGCAGTCCAGGATTACAGGAAGTTGTAGGAGGCAGAAGCTTCTTCAAGCCCATTCAAACCAAATGACAAAGACTCCTCACATGTGAATGTAAAACATTTAATTTAAAAATGTTGACACTACAATATATAAAATAGCTATTATAAATGCACATAGTGTATTCTATAGCTGCCAGGTTTACGTTTTTAGGAAACTGTAAGTTACACTGTGGTTAAGACTTGTAGTTCCACCCTCTGAAGGAAGTCCACATTTGATCACAGTGATGCATGGTCAGACTAACAGCCCCAATTGTTAAACACTTGGATCAAGTCATAACCAGTTTTATTGCAAAAGGACCCTGTACACATTTATATCAATTCTAGTACCTTACAAGTTTATCTACCCAACAAGTCATTAACATACAGAAACATGCATGAGAAGCAAGAAAGAACACCCATCCCTTCTGCATATTAGCAACTTGTCACTCCCGAGCCCGAGGCTCAACATCACTGAGGTTTATGTGAACAGTCACTTTTAGCATTCATCCTGAGTGAAAGATGGAATGACTTAAGTACAAATGCAACATATTATAAACAATTTCTTACAAAAAAAGTCACAAATTAAAACCAAAGTATTTTACAGAATTAACTACAAAACACCATAAAAACAGCCTTCACTTAAGCCCTCTCTCCCCGTATCCTGCGAGCCAACTGGATATCTTTGGGCATGATGGTGACTCTCTTGGCATGGATGGCACACAGGTTTGTGTCTTCAAACAGACCCACCAGATATGCCTCGCTGGCCTCCTGTTTCAAGAGCACAAGAAACGTTGTTAAAAACCCTCAGCGCAGCTCCCCCAGCACCGCAGCCCTGGCGGCCCTCAGCAGTACCTGCAGAGCACCGATGGCCGCACTCTGGAACCTCAAGTCTGTTTTGAAATCTTGGGCGATTTCTCTGACCAGCCGCTGGAAGGGCAGCTTGCGGATCAGCAGCTCCGTGGATTTCTGATAGCGACGGATCTCACGGAGCGCGACGGTTCCGGGCCTGGACGGAAGAGGGAGGAGGGGGCGGTGAGGCGGGGCAG
>VZRH01008415.1:665775-689821 GCA_013397555.1 Urocynchramus pylzowi | reverse complement strand
GGGGGATGAGCGACCCCCCCCGCCAAACCCCCGTGATGCACCGGGGCCGCCGCGCCTCCCCCGGGGGTGAGGGGACCCCCGGACCCCCGGGTGACATCCCCGGCCCCTCAGCCGCCGGGCCCTCCCTCTCGGGTGACAGCCCCGCCTGGGGTAGGGGTCGGTCCCCTGGGATGCGAGGGCACCCCCGGGCGACACCCCCCGATCCGTTCCGCGGTGGGCGAGGGGACCCGCGAGTGACACCGCTGGTCCCTCCCCGTGGTGTTGGTGGAGCGCCGGGCCCTGTGGTGACACCGCGGCCCGAGGCTGGGCATCTGTCCCACGGGATGTGAGGGGAGCCCCGGATCCCCAGCTCTGACCCCCGCCCAGGCTGGGGGTCCGTTCCGCCGGGTGTCCCCTCGTGGTGCTTTGAGGGGTTGAGGTTTTGGTGAGCTGCCACCCAGGGCTGTCACTCCTGTTCTCCATCCCCTGAGGAGTGTCAGGCGTTCCTTGGCACCTGTGGAGGGAGGTGTGAGGTGACAGGAGGTCCCCAGGGTCGCAGCCTCGGTGCTTGGTGATGGAGCGGGTGCCTCTCAGGGCAGATGTCTTTGGGAATGACACAGGTGTGTGGAATGTCCCCCCTTGGAAGGCTTACATCGAAATCCAGATGAGCGTTTGCCCCGTTCCTGCTTTTGCTGACCCCCAGCGGGTGCGATCTGGCCGTGCGGGGCACACCGTTGGGGTGTGTCACCTCCATCACTGGAGATACTCCCTTAGGGAACACTTGTTGCTGGAATGTGTCTTTCCTAACCAAAAAGTACCACTTCACTGCATTGTCCCAAGGAAACACAACCTGTCTGAGCTGTGTCAAGTTGGCCTGTGATCAGTTGTTGGAGTTGGAGGTTGTGGGGATGATATTCCCATCCTCTTGTGCTGTAGGGATAACGGATTGGGAGCGAGCATTTTATCTGTGTGAGGTGGGCTGGCGATGGATAGGTATGGCTGGAAATAGGTCATGTGTTCCCCGTCCTTAAAAGAGAAAAGTTTGGAACTGCTCTTTGTGAACAAAATACATGTGCTGAGCCGTTTGCCCTTATCATTTTAGGGTGTTGTCCTACAAATACCCTACAAATACTCGTATCTCTGGCTTGTGTCGATGCCCCCACCCAAAGTGAGACGTGTGCTCTGTGTGCTTTTAATTTCCATTTTTATAAGGTTGGTAGTGGACTTCCCTGTGTCCACACTGTGATACCTGGAATAAAAAGAGATTTGAGGAATCCACAGGCATGGGTCCATACAACCTGTGTGCCTGCTGCTGGGGTTACAGGCTACCTGCCACCCCTTTCCTTCAGGCTGCTTGGAATACTATGGCAGAGTGAGGGCTTCCAGGTTTTATTGTCATCATGAAGATCCTGTCATGATCTTTAGGGAGCTGGCAAGCCACAGTCTCATAGGTTGCGTAGTTTCTGGTGTGGCCTACAAGTCTGACTGTTTTATGGGGGAAATGGGCATGGAAGAATCTGCTGGGAATGTTGCTGTAAGGAAAAAGAAGGAATAGGAGCTGCCTGTAGAGGTGGAGTGACACTAGTGATGGAGAAAGAATCTGTCAAAAGTGAGAAGGAGAAACAAGGAGATGAGGTTGAGAAAGTGAGGGCACTGGATGGAGGAAGGTGAAGGTGATAACTTGACATCCTTATTTCCACAGTCATGCTTAGCCAAGTATTGGGAAAAACAGAGGAACAAAGACTTCAAGAAACGGAGGAGATTGGGAAAGAGGACGGAAATGGGACAGTGTGGAACAAAGCTGGTGGTGCAATTAGCTTCTTTCCAGAGGGCAAAACTTGTGTTTTGAAGATGGATGCTATAAATACAGCAGTGAAAAAGTTGTAGAGGAGCTGAATAACCATAAGTGAAAGACGGGTTTGGGGGCTGCTGAGTGCTGACAGTGGGATGTGAGCCATCCTTTGGAAGTCTAGGATGTGTACACTGGGTCACATCAGACTGTAAACCTCCTCCTGATAACATATGGGAACTTATTTGGTGGTGGCTCATGTGAACAAGTTGTATGTTGTCAAAATGTAAATATTTTCTTCCTTTTTTTTTTCCTTAAATACAGTTTGTTTCCATAAAATGACACGGAGGTTACAAGTTGTAAACTCAAGTAAGCTTAATTATCTGCATACTTCGCTGTTCCCTGGGGACAGGCAATCTGGTGCTTGGGATCTCTCAGAAAGTTTTGGTTGTATTTGTAAGGAAATGTTCCAATTTCTGTATTAGCGTGAATTTCTAAACTCTTGGTGTTACTTGCATGAGATTTTTTAGATGCTTTGGACCTCTGTTTTTCTGTCAGGAAGCCTTTATGCTTACTTTAGATGTGCAGCAAAAGAAAATGTGGGAAAAGTAGAGCTGGTGATGCTCTCTCACACCTTTGTCACTGTTTGTTAGCAGAAGAGGCCAAACTTCCATGATTTGTGTCCTTTGGTAGCAGTCGTGGTGTGCAGCTGGATATTCCTGGAGACAAGTTGCTGGTAGATGCCAAAGTTTGCTGTTTAATTATGGATGGTGTGCTCCTTGTCTGGGGATCTGGTATTCCATTTGTAGAACCCGAGGGAGTAACAGAATACTCCGTGGCTGCTGTTGTGTTCTCCCCTGGTTGCTGGATTAGATGTTCCTGCACGTGGCTGCTTTCTGTAATCCCGCAGCTCCTGTAGCAGGATGAGACCAGCATTCTTCTGGGAACAAAAGGGTGAGACAGCCTCGTTCCTGGGGTTCCTGGAGGCTGGGATCAGCTTGGGGTGATGTGCTCTGTGGGGCTGGATGGGAAGCAGGTTTCATTTGGGTAGGATCTGTCAAACCTCAGCTAAGGATTGGTTTTGCAGCATTTCTCGGCTCTGTCTAGCATGTTATTTCTGCAGGTACCTCTGTCTTTAATGTGTATCTACACACGTGGGTAGAGCTTGAGTTGGAAGAAACTGAAAGCAAGTTCTCAGTCAGTGGAGCTGTAGGTACAGAGTGCTCTGGGATAGTTTTGTTTTGGTATGGTTCCTCTGTTTGGCTGCTGGCAGCATGGTTGGTTTCAGTCAGGCTTGATGCCTTAATTGTGAATTGTAAAGATTGTTTCCACTGCTTGGGTGTTTATTGATCTGGCAGAATTTAGATAAGTGAAAGTGGAGCAGCCCTTTGTTCACTGTGCATTCACCTGAAAGTCAGACAGTTTAATAACTCTGCAGGAAAGCAAATGTTCAGGTGGAGATAAATTAACCCATTTAATAGAAAAACAGGGTGTCCCTTCAGTCCAGAGCACTCAGAGTACACACGCTCACAAGCAGCGTTGAAAATACTCTGATTTAGGTGATAAATTCTTTGGAACACAGCTTTGTTGTGCATAACCCAAGTCATTGCTATTCAAGACATTTCTCTTGAGTGTGCCCATCTTAAATGTGAGCAGCACCCTTGGAAGTGACCTTCAGGATTCCGTGTCCTGACCGGCTGTACCCTCACTTGAGATCTGGGTGAGATGCCTGGGAGCACATCCTGTCCTCTTTTGCAGTGCATCAAGATAAGTTTCATGATTATGCCTTTGCAGCATCAAAGGCAAAAAGCTTGTCTTTCCTTTTGCACGAGGAGAGGAACTGTGGGAAGTTCCTGAAGGATTAATACCCTGTAAGTCATGCTGGAGCTGCATCCACATGGTTGGCTGGGCTGTGGTGTAGTGACTGCTGGCTTGTGCTCACCCAAGCTTTGTCTTGCAACCATTCTGGTGCCATTTGGGCACTGAAAGACCATAAGAAGGACATTGTAAATGGGGATGAAAATGGAGCTGGTGCAATACTTTGGCTATAACTGAAATCGGAGACATTCTTGTGTCTGCATCGTGCCTTGGCCTTAAATAGGAACTCAGATTAGGACAGCAATGGAAGGGTGGGTGAAGAAGAAGTAAAAATACCAAGACCATGGGTGTGCTTATTTAAAGTCTTATTTATCTCAAAATTGCACATGTGAATTCTTACTCAAAACCGACAGCACTCAAAAATGCACCTCGGAGCATCCGTAGTAGCAGAAGAGTAATCCTTATCTCCTTATCAGTGGACAGTGTCTTACCACTGGCAGAGCAAACAGGACATGTCTGATCTCAAAGGTGCAGACTTAGTGTCTGTGGGAAGAAAACCAAAAACCAGATGTGTAGCTAACAATTTTTCAGGGTTGCTGTTTGCTCTTCCAAGCCCCATAACATTTGCCTGCACAGTCTATTAGATTATATATTTGATCTGCTTGAGTTGGGTGGTCTTCACACCCTACTGCATGAGTTGAGGCTTTGGAAATTGTTTTTAGAAACCTTTTGTGTTCTTTTTAAACCATCAGGACTCTTAAAATAACAAACTGCTGCCCTAATTCTGCTTCGGTTTTACTGGTGATAACCCTTAGATCAATAAGCTTATATGGACTTATACAGTCTGTAGAAACTAGCCCTGTTGTTTAAACAAAAAAAAAAAAAAAAAGCCACCTCAACAAAACAAAACACAAAACTAAACAAAGAAAAAAAAAAGCCCAAATAACCCAGAAAACAAAAACAACAAAAAAAACCCCAGGTGTTTTTAGGTTTCAGATTTGGTAATACCTTTGGAGAAAGCACAGAAGATGTAGAATAGATTATGTTATTATTGTATTATATACAGTGTAAGGTAATACCCTTAGGAAAGCACAGAGTGAGTCAATACTTTTAAACCTGGGACTTACCAGTGGTCTACTACATCATTACCTGTAAATGTCATCTTTATCAGGAAAGTATCAGCTGGTTATTATTATTGGTATTTTTTGAGTCTGCGTGAACCTCCCTGAATGCACGTCCACTGCCAGCTGTTATTAGGAAGTGTGAATAGTTACAGGAAGTTGGACATATAAAGTGCTGGAGTGTGAACAGGAAGAGCTGCCTTCACAGTATGCTCTCACCACCGAACACATGTGCTGAAAATAACATTTTAGATTTTATGGTTCTTCAAAGGCTGAGTGTTAAAAGGCTCCAGCTTGAGAGAGGGGCCGGCGAGGGCATTTGGGCCCAATGTGTGCCCCAAATGTGTCGGGGCAAAAAGGAGTTTTTCCCTTGTGTTGAAGTGGGGCTGGACCTGTGGTTTGCTTGCTGCATTCCCACTTCTTGAGTACTTCTGGATATCAGTCTGACAGGGAATTCACATATGGATAACTGCTCTAGAGGTGTCATATCAATATTTCGCAGAACAAAAAGCTTCGTGTACTGCTGTGACATTCTCAGAATTAGTTTTGGTCTGGCAGGATTTGGTGTTTCAAAAATCCAAAACTCTGAGAGAGGAGAGGGGTTCAATGGTGCGGAATTGTTTCAATGTGGAAGATGGTTCTTTAATTTTTAATGTAATAAAAAAGTATTATGTTGATGATTAAATGTTGCTTACATTAGCATATAGGACAGTTTTTTGTGGCATGGGAGGCAATATTAAGGTTAATAATTGTTCTAGAAAGTCTAGGACTTGCTGGTTCTGTGGGTCCCTTCCAATTCCATCTATTCTATGATCCTGAGAACCTCAGAGCTTGGAGTTTCCCACTATATCAGTTTTTCTAATTTTGTAAGTTTATGTATTGTGTACAATTTTTTACATCATGTGGCTTTATTGTAAGGAAAATTCTGTTGGAATTCCAATATTTTATTGTCTTCAGAGCTATTCTTCTTCCAGAAAAAGGTTTTTTTCTAGGCATAGCTAAAACTCTGGTCCTACTTGTTCCAAGGGGTCTGACCAGTGTCCTCAGGAAAATCTTCCTGCAGTGCGTTCCAGCATCCCTGCCTGGCTGTGTGTCCCTGCCCCTGTGACAGCGTGGCAGGAGGGAATGTGGCAGGACATCAGTTAATCACACTTATTGTGTGGCATATTAGCATGAGCTGTCACTGGGGACTGTGTTAATGCACCCGGCTGAGCCTGGGCAGGGACACAGCCCTTCTGTGGTCCCTGTTAAAGGAGCTGTAATTTCCGAGAGAGGAGCAAAATAAAGAGACAATAATATCTTTAATTGCTGTGTTGAGGCTCGTGGAAACGTGCTTGTCAGGACATGAAGAGCCATGTTCACTTTCAGAGGATGCTGAGGAGAGGTTTTGTTCCTTCCATTAACTTTCTGCTTTTAAAAACTTCATAAATCTTTTTGAAAGCAGCAGAAATAGGCTGAAAGAGATGGTGAGAAGTTACCTGGTCGCTTTGCCCAGGAGTCACCTACATCACTTTACCTAAGATTTTTTTGGGGTCTAATTGTCATTGATTTTTAACATAAAGTTTCCACTTTAAACTGGATTTTGGTGAAATTGTGAATTATAAGAGGGAGTAAATCACAGCAGTTTCTATCTTATAAAGAATTTATGTACTCTAAATACTTTCTGTAACATTCAGCAGATCAGGTACAGAGCTGTTCCTGAAAGCTGTGTGTGCACAGAGCCATCCAGCAATTCCCCCCCAGTGTCCTAAATTAATGGGTGATCACATGCCAGCAGGCTGTGGAGCAAGTGCTATTTCTTAGCTACCTTTTGTCCCCTCTAATTTATTGAGAGAGAGTTTGTCTTTTTTATCAGGGCATCAAATACACGGAGCCTCAGGAGAAGGGTGCACAGGGAGATGCTAAAGGCTTGTACCTTCCCAAACTCCTCCCAGTGATGACAGCCAATTTAGATGCTTGTGATGATTTTCTCAGCAATCTCTTGTCTTGTGTATTTTGATCAGTGCTTGATGCAGTTAATACCAGCTTGACATTTGAAATATCAGTTGGAATGAATGTTCCCTTGAAATGAATACCAACAATTCTTCCTCTCCTTTAGTTCTGGTGCAGCTTCTGACTCAGACCCTCACCCTGCTGTAGTATTCATTCAGGTTTAGGAGGTGATTGTTACAACAAGGAAAGTTCTAGGTTTTATTTGAAATAAATATTTTAAGCAATTTTAAGCACTAAAGTGCAGTGATAGCAATAAAAGAGCCAGATCACTGAAATGCTCAATACTGGCCTGATTCTTATCTCTTGTTAGAAGTCAGAGACAATTGAATGAAGTTGTCAGAACAGTGGTGGAGAAGAAACTTGCACTGAATTTGCAGTCAAACAAGAAAAATCTCATGCTATCTCTAACTATCTGTTGGTCAAAATGGCAAATCCATTTCAGCAGAGCATGTATACTGCCTTCTAAGACTGATGGCACTGTTAAGTGCAGCTAAGAAATTAAGGTGGGATGGCTTTTTATCATTGTATGCCTAAAATTTGTTTTGATTAATATGCAGCAATCGCCATATGAAAAGGTAATTAGTTTTTTGAAACTATTCTGAATGAACTTGGAACCAGAACTTGGGGGGTGGGACTGGATGAGCTCTAAGATCTTTTCCAACTCAAGCCATTCTATGAATGGCTGCAAATACGAATATCTGCAAAAAAAAAAAAAAGAATTAAAGTCAGTATTATTTGCTATCCTTTGTCTTCAGCATGTCAGCACAGCTCAAAAACAAGCTGTCAGTCCACACCCAGTGTGCTCTGAGGTGATTTCTTTTTCTCCTCTAAAGTTTTCAATAGACCATGAATTTTCATTGATGGCACTTGACTGTTACTGTCATAGCAGAAATACAAACAGCAGATGCCTGAGGACAACTGTGCAGCTTTCCAGCAACAAAAAAAATATTGTTTGCACATTTAAAATATCATGAGAGTGCTACCAGATTTATCAGTGCATTGATTAGTCAAAGTGGGAAGTGAGAAGCTGTGGCACAGCCAGGCATTTGCCTGCTTTCCCCTTGGAGGAGAGGTGGTGTCAGCACGCAGTGGAGCTCCTTTGGACACCAGAGTGTGCAGGACTTTTATTCAGAGGTGTGCCTTCTGTGTGGAGTGTTGAATCGAGTCCACTGGGCCACAGCAGGCACAGATGAAGTTTGATTTGAGTGCTGAGCGGAAAAGAAAATCGATTGAATGGTTGACATTGATTCTTCAAAATCAGCCAGTAAGGGTTGGCTTTTATCTTTGTGCTGGCACATGTGTTATGGATGCAGGTTCATGCTTGTTAGATAATCACTGTGTTTTGTTTCAAACTCACAGGAGAAAATGTCTGTTTCACAAATGAAAGCTTTTCCAAAGAGGCTGCTGCAAATCTGGTTGGTGTTTAACCTGAGAAGAAGCAGATGCTATTTAATTTCCAATGGAGATTGGGCTGGGTGAGAGCACTATAGAGCTGTCATGTCATGTGGAGCTTTGGTTGTCTGGTTTTGGTCCTGTTTAATACAGCCCTTCAAACAGCTCATGTTCTGTCTTAAAACTGTTGTGAGTGTGGGGCTGCAGCTGATCTATGAGCTGTGTGTCAAATCATGAGGGTCTTGGCGTGGCCAGGAGAGGGAAGGCTACTGTGCTCTGTTTCCAAAGCACCTCTTGTGAGACAAGATGTTGAGGCTTAGCTGGCTAAAAATGCTCATAACAATCTGCAGCTGAAAGCCTGAGCTGTGCAATGGCTTGTATGGAAATAATATTTTTCTGAATTGGCCATTATGAATTCTTGCATGTGGGATGTTTTGTTTTAGGGAACTAGCAGAGTGAGTAACACAAGTTTTCAAACAGCCCAGCCCTGTTCCCAGCCTTCCCTGGTGTTTCTACAGTTGTAAGCCCTGGGTAGGCTTTGTTAGTGCTTGAATCAGTGGTGAGAGAAGTACAGTGTGGAAAAAACCTTTGCTGGAAACTGGAACTTTAATTTTTACAGCACAGGACATCAGGGTGTTATTCAGACTTTAATTTGTTGTACCACACCTGGTGTGTGTTAACTCCACTGGGGCTCTACCTTCCTGAGGCTACAAACACTAATGCTGAGATAAAGAGGCATCATCTATCCCATCCATAAGAGATGGGATAATATAAATTAATTTATGAGTTAATCTAAGAGAGAAAATTTACCTGGCTATAAGCTGAATAAATGACCATAAGAGATAAGTCTGGGGATGGATGTTTTTTGTGAATTAATTAGTAGTAAAATATTTAACTGCTCATATTTAAGCATATGTTGATACATTGTGCTGACAACTGAAGCAGGTACAGACCTTCAGCAGTGTGCAGCTGTCTGGATGCTGTGAGCTCCAGTGTTTGCCCTGCAACAGGCTCAGCCCACATTACTGAAAATAATTATTTCCATATGATCCTGTTTTCATAGATTCAGCACTTACTCAGGTGCTGTAGGGAAGGATTAATGACAACTAAATACTTGTGGAGGAAAAACCAGCCCAGAGAGGGATGAGGGTTGTCTCAGTTGGGATGATCCATGTTTGAAAACAGGAAAACGTGCTTTAGGCACAGTTTACATAAACTAAATTGCAAATATGTCATTTAAACTTGGAAAAATGGGCTGTGTGTTGAAAACATTGTATGAACTGCCTAAATATTGAGTTAATTTCGAGGTCATGTCTAATACATATTCATTGCCAAGTAATTTGGGAAAAAAAGGATAACTAACTCAAGGAAATATAAATGTAAGTTCAAGGCTTTATGCAGAATTGTGGATCTTGCTGAATGGCTTTTAAGGAAATGCGTCTGAAATGTAGCCATTAAGTGTTTGCCTTTGCCAGTGCTTGGGTTGTTTTAATTAAAAAGGTGAAAGCTCTGTGTAAACAAATACTTGTGTTTGAAATAGATGTCATTGGTATGACTTGGTTATATACATTTCATGGTCTGCTGATACAACAAGTGCCTGCTTTTTGAAGGCAGCACACTGCCAAAAAATGACTCAAATAGCTTTATTTTGAGTGACACAACTCGAGGGGTGCTAAGCAAAGGGATGCAGAGCTCCTGGGAAGTCTGAGCAAGGAGCTCTTCCCCGACACCCATGGACAGGAACACAGTTGTGACTCGTGGAGCTCATGTCTTGGCTGCTCACAAATGTGATAAATGTGTGTTTTATCAAGTGAGCTCTGGCTTGAAAGCCTTGATTTTTGTTCCTCATCAGGACAGTGTTGATGAGCTTCTTGGCTGCAGCATGGCATTTCTCTCCAAACAAAGCCATTTTTGCTATAACTGTGGAAACTGAACAGTGTTTTGCCTGAAGCTGGTGCAAATCTGTCTTCCCGTGATGGGCCAGCACCACACTTCTCTGTTTTCCCTTCGTTTTTCAGTGTAGACAAGGCACAACTGTTTGTCTGACTTTTTCCTTCTAATTGAAAAACATCCTGATGGTTTCTGATAGTTGCCAACACGTGTTATTTTTAGCCTGAACTTTTGCAGTTGCTCAGCTATCTATGAAGTATTGGTAATGCAGAATTCATTCATCATGGCTGAAATAAATTCACTGTGTTCTTGTCCAGCCCATGGTCTCCTTTGAAATCCAGAAATGGAGCTCCAGTAGGGATCAGGTTACAGTTGAATGTGACTGTGTGTATTTTGGTGTGTTATTCTCAGTTTCCTGTAGTCTGGCAGTTTGTATTTTACCTTCTGCAGTACGCTCTGCATTTCCATTTATTTGGAAGCATCCAGCTCAGCTTTGCTTGCTAAGTCATTCAGATGCTGAGAAAATGGAAGAGTTGAGTGCTGCCTACCTATTTCTACAACAAAAACTGGTTGAGCAATGGGTTATGGATGTGAGCAGTTGTCATTTTGATCACTGAGGTACACAATGAGTTATATGAAGTCTTAAAACAAAAAACCTCCACAACCAAACAAACCCAACTCCATGCATCTGTAATAAGTCTCTCCAACTCTCACTTTCTTTATTTGCCCTTAGACTGACATTGTTGTCAAGCTCTAATGGAGGAGGGGAAATCTAACAGCTTTAAAATCACACACTGCTGTCTGTGTGTGACCTTTTTCCAGTTGATGGTTCAATTTATTTAGGTGATAAAGAAAACACTGAGGCATGTGAAGTCTATCTTCTTGACAGATCTGAGCTTACTGAAACTTTTTCCTCATCCTTTTCTCCTTCCCCACATTCACAGTCAGCCTTTTGTTTTTATAAAGTGATCCATATGTTTTTCTTTGAGATTTTAATGCTTTCTAATCTTTTCAAGGTTTACAGAACTGCACCTGGCTACTGAGGGTGTGGAAAGGCAGATGGACTGATGGTTGTGGAGATGTCTTGAGAGAGATGTTTGCCTTTTGTGCCAAGTGGTGCATGGTGTATGCAAAAAGCTTGGTGTGTGAAGTGTGAGGGCTTGGTCAGGTCTATGATGTTATTTTTCTAAGTACCATTAAATGTGGTAAAAGGGGAAATATCCAATGTTGGTGAGCCACTATTGCTGATAGACCTCATCTGGTGGATGAGCATCGCTGCCCATGGCAAGAGGTTGGGAATAGATGATCTTTAAGATTTCTTTCAACCCAAACCATGCCTTGACACAGATTTCTGTTAGAACTTAATGAGAATTTTTCCCGAAATTATGGTTAAAACTTTTAAGATTGCTGCTAAACGTGTTTGTTATTGTTTCATATTCAACAGGGATTCATGTGAGCCTCTGTTTCAATATTAAATTACATCTGCCAGTAAGTAAAAAATATTTATTGAAACAGACTTGTCTTCTGCTTTTACTAGAAGGACACTAAACATTGCAGAGTTGTAAACCAGGCTGCTGGTGGTCTGCAGCTACTGGTTCAGGCATTTGCTCAACTTGTGCCACCCTTAGGAACAAGGAACTACAACTCCCATGAAGTCAGATTGTTTCACATATTTCCTCCCAAATTCCAAGAAATCTTGAGAGTTGAAGGTTCTGTTCCCTGTCAGGAAGCTTTGCACTGAAATGACAGCATTTCCTAAGACATTGTGTGAGTTTTGGTATNTTGCTCAACTTGTGCCACCCTAAGGAACAAGGAACTACAACTCCCATGAAGTCAGATTGGGAGGAAAGATGTGAAACAAATTCCAAGAAATCTTGAGAGTTGAAGGTTCTGTTCCCTGTCAGGAAGCTTTGCATTGAAATGACAGCATTTCCTAAGACATTGTGAGTTTTGGTATAAAACTCTCCAAATTATTTTGGAACCATCCTATTCTTTAACTCACTGTTTTTATCTCCCTTTTCTGAAACATCTCCCTTGCCCCAAGAGCAAAACCTGAGCAATGTCAAAGCTGCATATCATGGGTTTTCTCTATCAGTAATATGTTAAACGAAAGGTGTATTAGTAGGATTTTTATTGAGTATCCTGTTGGAATAAGTAGATTCTGTCATGCACCACTGACTCATTTCAATTGGAATACCACAGTTCAGTTAAAGAAAATAATTGAGTCATGGGTTTCTTACTTAAAGTGTGTCTGATATCATCTTTTGCAATAAAATTTTATGAGGGTGAAATGAATTCAGAGAGCTGATTTAATATGGACAGCTCTTTTCCTCTTGTGTTGAGGTGGCTCTCTGAGCTTAAGAAGAAAATAGCGGTTTTGAAAATATTCCTAAAAGATAAGCATTATTGAATTAGAAATATCAATATCTATAGTTAGATATTTTCTCTTGGGTTTTGCAGTGCTGCCTACTGAGCAGTCTGTTGGATAAGCACACCCTGGTTTGCTTCAGATAATTTTATCTGTGTTAGCTCTAACCACTAATTTAAATTTTTAAGTGATGCTGGTGGGATATATATATATGTATATATATGTGTGTGTGTATATATATATATATGTATGTATGTATGTATAAATAGATGTGTGTGTGTGTATATATGTATGTTTAGGGGTGTTTGGTTTTGTTTTGGGGTTTTTTTTTAAACTTTTCCTAACCTGAATTAGGAAAACTTTCTCCATCCTGCTGTCTGGACAGATCAGTGCCACTCAGAGCTCCCAGAGGAGGAAAGCTGATGAGCAGCTGAGAGCAGTGACGTCTCAGGCTGCATTTTTCAGGAAGGATATGAACTGGAACCACCTGAGACTTTACAGAGAGGTCCATGGCCTCATGTAGTCCTGTCTGAAACAGCAGGACACGAATGATAGAAAAATGCCAACAAATGTTCCCAGCATTGCTGTGTACTTTTGTGCCAGTGAAATGGCATTTTTGCCAGTATAATGCTTTGAGAGAAGGCACACATTACTAAAATAAGTGGTAATGGCAGAAGAGCATTTCTCCCTGATATCTGAAATCTTATCAGGAGTGTAAGACTTGGTTTGAAGAAAAAACCGGAACAAAACAGAAATAAAAAACTGTAAACCAAAGGCCAAGACAAAATACACAACCTAAAAATTAATTTGTAGATTTCTTGTTAGATTTGCCTCTGGGGGCTCTTCTGGACAAGTGGCTGAGAATCTCTATACAGCCCTGAACTAGTAATTTCTAATATTGATGCTAAAAACAAAGTGAAGTGCCCACAGCAGACTGGACTCACAGGAGCAGCCCAGGCCTGGGCTGCCCTCTCTGGGCTGGTTTGCTGTGACCCAGGAGCAGCTGTGGGAGCGAGCCCCAGTGGCCTGAGTGAGGACCTGGTGTAAAAGCTGCTCGTAGTTTACACTTGTGTGGCATCAGACAAGCAGTGCTGCCACAGCCTCTCAGCAGAAGCCTTTCCCCAGGTGCCACAGCAGAGTTTCAGGGGTGTAAACACACCCCCACCCGTGTGAGGAATGTAGATGATGGTGGTGTTAAATCTCACTACTGCCCTACATTGCAGACAGATAGGCTGGATTAGCCAGACTGTAATGGTTATATTATCTCATGGTTTTCTCTCTAGTGTCATTCTGCTGCAGAAGGTTCAGGTCCTGTTTGTGAGCCTCTCTTTGGGTCCAGGAGGAATTTTGGCAGAAAGGGGGTTGACCTGCAAGAGCAAGAAGGGCTGCAAAGGAGAGGAGCTCGTCTTGGGACCTACATAAAGATCTCAAACAGTGTGAGGGGTGTTGGAAGTAAAGCAGAGCCTGGCTTTGCATCACAGAAGCCACAAGAGTTTTGAGGAGTTGGTTTTAATCTTTTAATTTCCTTGCTCCTTGGTATTGTTTCTCTCCCCAGTCTTTCTCTTACAAAGCAAAGGCTGTCTTGGCATCAGTGTGCATCTTCCAGTGATTTCTGGGAGCTTTGGGTCAAGGCTTTTATGAGGAATTTGGAGCTCAGCTGTGCATTACCAGCACATTTTCCTGAATTGAGCTCACTCCACTCATGTGTGACATGGGTCAAGCTTGACAGGAAGCTGCAGCCCTGGAAGCAGGATGGATTCAGGAATCCTCTCATGCCCAGTTGCTTGAGCACACCAGTGGGAACCAGAAAAGCAGGAGATCTTTGCACTAGGTGGCAAGGAGGACACCAGGACACAGCTGCAATTGTGGAGGATAAAAATGAAACTTCTACGTTAAAAATTCTTCTTGGGTTCTCGCTTTGGTTTTTTCCCCTCCTTTTTCTAGGTTTGAATTTTTTTCTTCTTCCCCCACTGCACCCATCTTTTTCCCTGCAGCTCCCAGAGCTGGTTCCTGCTTCATTCCTCCAGGGCAGAGGAGGAACTCCTGCAATTCCAAGCTGCAGAGGTAAACACTTGCTACCCTGCCCTGGAGACTCGATCTGCTACTGGCAATTAAAGACAGCAAGCAGCTCCCCACTAGTGTAGATAATTGCAGAATAATCACTGCCCCTTCCCTCATCCCAGAGGAAGTGGAATTTCAGCAAAGTAACATTGAGGTTTTTCTAATGCTTTGCTGCTCCTGTTGGACTCCGGGAATTCCTAAAACTACTCCAAGAACCTCCTCTTGTCTTCCTAGGGAAAAAAACTTTCATTTCCAGCAGCGTCCATCCTGTTTGACAGCAAGTTCAGCTCAGCCTGGGGACTTTGATCTGCATTGTTCTGGCCAGTCTTGTCCTATTTGTTTAGAATTGCATTCATCTTTGTTTACTAGGGCTCATAAATGGTAACATTTCCTCCAGGAATCTGGGTGTTGCTGTTGATGTTAATGTTGTATCAGAAGACAGTGCTATCTGCTTACCACTTTTTAAAAATTACATGGGTATGAAAATACAACATATACTTACTTTGTTTTTTTACAAAAGAAATATGGAAGTAGTTCCAGTATAAAATAGAGGTAATAATTCTTCTGCCCCTCAAGTCAGGGCTATAGAGTTTCCTGAGAGGAGTTGAGAAATGCAAGTTATCGTTGCTGGATTTCCTGTTCCTGTACAGACACAGCATTTGGCTGACATGCTGTGAAATGTATACCAGTCATCAATGTGTTTTCAGCTTTGAGGGTCGTTCTGAAATTGCTTTTTTCAGCTGTTCTGGGGGAAAAAAAAAAAAACTACGGAAACTATTGACACCAGAAGGATCTGTCATGACAGTGTTCTCTGCGTTTTGTTTAGAGCCTTTGCAAAGAGGCTCCTGAAATATTAATGGCTTTCTGATTTGTGAGACATCACATTGTGGTGATGCAGGCTCTGTATCCTGTCTGTGTTCCCAAAACACACGTGATTTAGAGGCCTTTTATATATTTTAATACTAAGTGGCTGGTTGAGTGGTCCATCTTCTCCCAGAGGAGCCAAAACTCACTTCATGGATCAAGAAAATAAAGGGCTGTAATGCAATTCACCATTCAGGCTATTGTGGAGGAGGGTGATTTAAAACATTGTAGTGGCTTGGAAAAAAGGAATACCCAAAGCAGTGATTGAAAGGCTTGAAATGACTGAGTTAATGTGACAACTCTACTTCACTCAGTTGGGTCTGTTGCAGAGGTGACTGTGCACAGTTAATGCTCAGTGGTACCTGTTTGCAGGACTTGCTTTGAAATTAAGAGTGAGACATCATTTATTTAATAGAGACCATTAAAGAACGACTTTCTGATGAAGCAAGTTAGGTGTTAAACACTTTTCAGGTGAACCATTTACTTATGTAATTATCTCTCATTAACACTACAATAAATGTTTCTCCAGGGAGTTTAGCCAATCATGAAATTAATTTTCAAATACTCTTCAGCAACAATTGAGACACTAGAGAACAAAATCCCTAGTTAGTGTGTACGTTTTTAAACTTCCCTGCTGAAGGGAAGCAGCTTCAGCTCAGCTGATTGTGGAGTTGTTAAACTCTCAGATTTTTTTCACTTGGGCCTATCACAAGTGTGGAGTGCTTGGCTCGATACCCAGGTTGTGTGGGCCTGGTATCTCCCCTTAGTTTCCAGAGCACTGAGGAGGGTCAGGATGGTGTTCTTGAACTTAAGCCCAGCACAGGGTGAGGATGGAGGAGTTAAAATGCCCTTGGTTTCTGTCTGGGATTCTGGTTGCTGTGTGATACTGCCTGGGGCTCGTAGCCAGCTGTGTTGCAGTTTGTCCGTGTGTAAAATGGGAGTAACACAAATCTCGTGTCTCTAAGGTGTACGTGGAGGTGTGTAAATGGAAACGACTGGTTGGTGATTGTATCGTCTGTGGACACCATCGTTCTGCTTAAGGTTACTTAATTCACTTTCTAACCAAAATGTTGTTGCAGTTGCTTTTGTTCCAGGTCTTCCTAGTGCGCTGATAAGATAAAATAATCTGTGGAATTTCACCTTCTACAAGTACTTGGTCCAACAACTTAGAAAGCTTTTTGAGAATGGATGAATTTACTGCAGCTTTCAGTTTCCAGATTAATTGTTGGTGTGGCTGAAGTAGGGATCTCTGCTTGAACAGAGCTGTGTTTTTAAATGGGAAAAGGAGCAAAGTGATGTTATTAGCCCTCGGCTATGCCAAGCAGACCTGGTTCTGCAACTGGCTCTGGTTTGTCTGCTGTTAAGCCTTGGGCCCCAGTGCAGATACTGTTCCAGGCACCCTGGATTGCAGGGGACAGATGGGCTTGGGTAGAGAAGGGCTTACACCCGGCTGTGGAGGCTTCCAGCCCCGGGTGTTAGCAGATCCCAGGCAGTGGAACCTGCAAATCTCACGTATTTAGAGGTTGAAGAAGAGGAAGAGCTTTTATCCTTTCATGCTTGCAAAATCCAATGTAGGAAAACTCTTGCCACTGATACTGTCTCTTCATAGCAAACAAATGAAACCACTTCGGTTGAATCTGTGCATTTTCCTGAGGCTTTCTCCTCAGCTGGGGTAAAGAGGAAAGGAGGCTTTATTTACAGATGTTGCTTTCAGAATGAGCCTAGTGCTGTGATATTATCTGTAAATAACATCTTTGGGCATCAGACATCTTTCTGTTTATTTAGAAACAGCAGATAAAGACTGTCTGACATGGGAATTAATTCCTACACTCCTTTTTGTTGCCTCGGAGTACATACGCAGTTTAAAATGAGTCCGAATCTGCTGTTATATCACCCTGTTGCTTCCAGCAGAATAGTTGTAATTTTTTTTTTTGACCTACAAATCTTGGTCCTCACTGTTTACACTGACCTCTGAACATAAAAGACCAGAATGCTCCAGGTTTTCTGCCTTGTTCTTGGATGTGCCTCTGAGACCGAACTTGGTGGGATTCGGGTCTGAGCTGCTGGAGCTGTTTGGATGTTCCCTGTAAATACAGGGCAGCCCATGGGTTTCAGCAGCGTGGATTTTGTAAGCACCTACACACAGATCACAGTCAGATCATTATGTTGATCTAAACCATTTTGTAATCCTCTACAATCTGGGTTTAGAGACTGTTATTAGTGTCACAAATAAAAGCTTGTGACTTCTTTAGTTCTCGGGATAAAAGAAGCCATGTACTTTCAGGGAATTACATATTAAAATTAAAGCAGCATAAACATGTGGGAGTTTGAGGGTAGTTATCCCACTTTTCAAGACTGAGCTCTGAATTCATATGACTCCAAGAGAGAAATTGGTTAATTTTTATTTTGTAATTGACCATGTACTGACAAAGCAGGGCTAAAGCAGGAGGATAAGGCATGACAGGCTTTTAAAAATCTTTCTTTCTCAGTAACTTGAAGCTTTACATGTGGCTCAAAGAAGTGTATTCTATTTGGGTTTGTTTTTTTTTTTAACTGAACATGTAGGAAGGAAACCCCTTTTTGCCCAGATAGGTCACAGATTTAGAAAGGGATAGAAAGGTACTTAAGAGTTCTATTTTCTCTCAAATGTTTCCTAAGCTCATGAAAAGCCTCTTCAAAACGATCCCGACAGAAAGTGATTTCAGCTCTTGTTACATTCCTGTGTGTAATGGATATCTTGCCGTGCTCCCAGCCTCCATCCTGGGAGGGGGAGCAGGGAGGGTGTGGGAAGGACAGCAGGCATCTCTGTGATGGGCACGGCTCGGGGCTCTGCGGGTGGCTGGATCTGCCGTGCCCAGCAGCCCGGCGCTCACAGCCCGTTCCCGCAGGTACCTGAAGGAGTTCCGCACGGAGCAGTGCCCGCTCTTCGTGCAGCACAAGTGCACTCAGCACCGGCCCTACACCTGCTTCCACTGGCACTTTGTCAACCAGCGCCGGCGCAGGTCCATCCGCCGCCGCGACGGGACCTTCAACTACAGCCCCGACATTTACTGCACCAAGTATGACGAGACCACGGGAATCTGCCCCGAAGGAGATGAGTGAGTAAAGGCTGCACCCTGCTTTTCAGGCATTAGGCTTTTGGGATCAGGCCAGGTGATGATTCCAGGCGGTTCTTGCAGAGATGAGGCAAGTCAGCAGTAAAGCAGCTTTGTCACATACGTAACATGAGACCAGATGTAAAATCTGGAATAACAGCCTGGGCTCTAGGCCTGCTGCAGAGACAATACTGAAGGTGACTTAGATGGGAATTCAGCTCTTGGGAACTCGCTGTGCTCGCGAGCTTCAGCATCTTCAGCAAAGCTGACGTGGGAAAACAGCTCAATGAAACAAATGAGTTTGGAAACACTCTGTTCTCTGAGTCCCTGACTCTCAACTCTTGCTCACTAGCAAGGTAACTTAGTTTTTCACAGGTTGAAGAAAGAGGTGGAACTTTGTCCTCCAGTCTGCCCCCTGTGTTATCTGTCTCAGCTTTTTAACTCATGTCAGTTTATTTTGTCTTTCTGAACTTTTAAGAAGCCAGTAGAGAACCAAGAGGTACCCAGAAAAAGGCAGCATGAGGAAGAGTTTGGGTTTTTTGAGTGTTCTCTCCCCATGACTGCAGTAGGTTTAACTGGGGCAAAACTGCAAATCTTTCTGCTGTGTGTGTGTGGCAGACCCCAGCAATTAAGGGGTTAAGCCGGTAATATAACTTTAGCCATGTGACAGATGTGGGATAAATAGTGTAGCCAAACTGTGGTCAAATATGGAGAGTGTTTTATAGAGAGATGCTGTAAAAAGATGGAATTTCAGTTTCCTTTTGTGGTGCCAGTATAAACATACAAAAATGCTATTTATTGGCAAAACCTTTTTTTAATTTATTTTTTTTTTATTTTTCAACTCGATTAAGTAAAGCTTTTGTAACTACAACAGAATGGAATAGTCCCTCAGGCCTGAGGCTTCAGTTTCAACACTTTCTTCCTTGATAGAAGAGATCTGTAGGGAGCTGGAAATAGGATGTTTGTGGGCTTTGGCTTCTAGATCACTGGTTGATACATGGCTCAAACTCAGTAAACGAAAGCCATTGTCATCTAGGAATCTTTGCTCATTTGTATTTTTACTTTGATGCTGCAATATCTGAACTTTGTCCATTCCATCTTGTTATATTTCTGTTTTATTTCTCAATGTAGATTGTTTTTCTGCCTAAAAGGGGAAACAAAACAAATTTAAGTGGTAGTTTTAAATTTTTTAAAATTGTCCTTCCTCGTCCCACATCCTTGCTGTTTTTCAGATCCCTTGCAGCCACTTGTCCTGAATAATAAGGTGCTGCTGGATTAATAATTCAGTTTTCTTTTAGGGAGGGAAACTCTTACATCCGTTGTAGTGACAGGTTTGGGGGTTCTCTGAAGTGTTGGAAGGCACAGCATAAGAGAAGGGGCAGAGTTAGCAAAGATGGTGTCAACTACAGCATCTTCTGGCAACAAAGTGTCTTTTGGTAGTTGAATCTCTCACCTGTGTGACTACACCTTGTCTGTTCCTCCCCTCCTTCCTTCCTCAGGTGTCCCTTCTTGCACAGAACTACTGGAGACACAGAGAGGAGGTATCACTTGCGCTACTACAAAACTGGAATCTGCATCCATGAGACAGACTCCAAGGGAAACTGCACCAAGAACGGAGTCCACTGCGCCTTTGCTCATGGGCCCCATGACCTGCGCTCACCCGTGTATGACATCAGGTCAGTAGAGCCTGGGGCTCCTGGGAAAAGGGTCATTTCTGTGCTCAAATGAACAAGGAGATGATGGAAAAGATAATTTCTGTACAAGTGAAAAGTGAGATGATTGAAGGACGGTACTGCTTCAGCCTGAAATGAAGTGATGGCGAGATGGCCCTTCCTAATAAGGCAAATATAAAAAACCTCCAGGGAGGATTCTCAAAATGGGGGAAGGGATCATATTTTGGAAACTGATGGAGGGGGTCAAAACACTGCATCTGGAATTCCCAGGGAGTGAAGACTTATTTTTATTGCAGTTGCTGTTCGGCTAAAGATGTTCTGACAAAACATGCATGGCTGAAATGCACCCACTTAGCAAATGCTCCAGTATGTTAGTTTTTATACACATTTATCTGACTCTTCCTCTGCTCAGTCTGTTTGTTCATTTACCTCTGACCTCTGTCCCTGAAGAGAGCTTCAGGCGATGGAAGCTTTACAGAATGGTCAGACAACATCTGAAGGAGGCATCGAGGGTCAGTCTGCAGTTGCTGCCAGCCATGCCATGATAGAGAAAATACTCAGTGAGGAGCCAAGGTGGCAAGGTGAGTGTCACTGAGGGTCTGTGGGGCTGGGAAAGTTTGGTCTCTGTGGAGTGCCTGCTCCTGTCCAAAACTTTTCTGTAGTAAATACGGATTGTGTGCATCTCTCTTGACTCATTGAGGTTTTTTTGCAGATACAACCTATGTGTTGGGAAACTACAAGACAGAGCAGTGTAAGAAACCCCCCCGGCTCTGTCGCCAGGGTTATGCCTGTCCCTACTACCACAATAGCAAAGACAGAAGACGAAGTCCAAGAAAACACAAATACAGGTACTGTGATCCTGAGTATTGTACTTTCCAGCTGAATGGTGCAGGGTATTGGAAATCTGTGGTGCAGGAGGCAGGATTTTGACTACTAGATAATTGTTTTTAGGGTATCTCCAAGCTATGTACTCAGAGATATGATGAACTGTTATTTTTTCCTAGCAGAAAGATAACAAACTAAACAAGGAGTTTTCCTGTATATAGTAACCAGTACTCTAATAAATGAATTGTTAAATCATGTTACAACTCTGATTTTGTAGCAAAGAGAACCTGTGTCTGGCTTTCCCTTACCACACAAACATCTGCTTTAGAAAGCAGTGCAGGGTAGAGAAAACAAAAGAAGGTTTTAATCCCCATCTAGAAACAAACTCATACAACAATGTGTTCATGGTAAAGGATTCAGAATCATCAGGCTGCTTGTTGTGTATGCCTGGTGATGGGGATCATGAGGTGACTGTAGCTGGACATGCATTCTTAACCAGCTGCTAAAGGCTCTGCTTTTGAGGCACCAGGGTGTTCTGTCACTCAGCTGTCACTGGATTTTTCAGTGTGCTGTGTCTCCCTGAGCACATTTTATCCAAATTATAGGCCCTCATTTCCTCCAACACAACAGAGCTTTTGTTGTGGTCTCAGTGGGGCTTTTCCTTCGTTCCTTTTAGAAAAACATAGGAGCAGACCAGAAAGCCAGGAGAGAAAATACCAAGGATGTTCTTGCTTCTCTTCCCCACCCCCAACATTCGCAGAAATTTTTGAATTGGCACTGAAATTCCATATTTAAAAAAATTAAATAGGCAGTAATCAAAAGAACATTAATTTTAATGCTTTAAGGAAAAATAGAACCACTAGGGCAGTCTTTAGCAGCAGCCAGGTGCTTTTTGCCCCTCTCTGGGCCCTTTGGGAAGGGAAGAGGCGAAAGCTTCGTTGCTGCTCTCCACTCACTTCTGTGTTTTCCCCACCCCAGCTGATGTGGCTCTGCTGGTGCTGCTATCTGCTTCCCTCTGCTGTTGTTTGAGGGAATGGTTAAGAGCATAAAGAGCAGGGGAAGTAGGTCATGGCAAAAATTCGGATCTGGGAAAAGGAACTGTTCCTGGCTGGGAGAAAGAAAACGGACTTGCCTTTTCCCCAGTGACCTGACTCAGCCTCTTTTCCACATGGCCACACTATAAACCTGGAAACATACTGCTGTAAGGGTATTATGTGTTTTAGGATTAGCCAATTAACTTCTTAGCTTTCTATGAAGGTGCTGTTCCAAAACAGAAACCAGACCCAGCGTCTCTGACACTAATCACATCAGCTGCTAATATTGTTATGCTGGTTCAAGTTGTATTTTGTTTCAAATGGAGAATTAAGCCATGTTTTTTTCATTGGGAAATTGGAAGAAGAGGGAGAAGATGCAATAGCAGCTGGGTGGGGGCTGGGGAAGCAGGAGCCAAGCAGATTATACAGCTGAGAGTGGGCAGCCAAACCTGCCCCCAACTGAGGAATTGTAACATCACAGAATGATTTGGGTTGGAAAGGAACCCAGCCCTTAAAGCTCATCTTGTTCCACCCCCTGCCATGGGCAGGAACACCTTCCGGTATCCCAGGTTGCTTCAAGCCCCATCCAGCCTGGTTTGAACAGTTCCAGGGATCCAGGGGCAGCCACAGCTTCTCTGGGCAACCAGTGCCAGGGCCTCACCACCCTCACAGGGAAGAATTACTCCCTTGTATTTCATCTAAACCTATTATTTTTCCATTTAAAGCCATTCCCCCTTGTCCTGGCATTGCAGGTCCTTGTTGAAAGTCCCTCTCCAGCTCTCCTGGAGCCCCTTTAGGTGCTGGAAGGGGCTCTGAGGTCTCCCTGGTGCCTTTTCTTCTCCAGACTGAACACCCCCAGTGCTCCTAGCCTGGCTTCAGAGCAGAGGGACCCTCAGAGCACCTTTTTGGCTCTCTCTGGACTTGCTCCAGCAGGTCCACATCCTTCTGATGTTGTGGGACCCAGAGCTGGATGCAGTCCTGCAGGAGTGGATCAGAGGTGAAGAATCACCTCCCTCCACCTACCCAAAGTAATCAAAGCTCAGAGCTCATCAGACCTGTGAGTCTGAAGCCTTCTCCTGCTTCCTTATTTCCACAGATCTTCGCCATGTCCCAGTGTGAAGCACGGGGACGAGTGGGGAGATCCCAGTAAGTGTGAAAATGGAGACTCCTGCCAGTACTGCCACACTCGCACAGAGCAGCAGTTCCATCCAGAGGTACAGTAACCTCCTCACTCCACTTAGAAAAGCAAAAGCACTCCAGTCTTACAAAGGAAATCACTGTGCCAGGTGGGAGAGGATGTGGGCTGCTTGTAGTGTGGTCCTGGGATACAGAGAAGCTGCATGTTGGGAGTAAGCTGCAATTCAGCTGCTTGACAGAATAGACTGTATGGGAGGAGGTAAGAAAAGTGTGGGGAAAACTCAAGTATAGGAGCAGTGTCAGGTATGGGGGTCCTTTGGAAAGCACAATGTGGGTCTGCATGTGAGCAAAAAGCATCTGTTTCCTTGCCTAAGAGTTTGTGGTTCGTGTTGATAGCACTAAACACCACCAAGCTCTTAGTTGTGAGCATGCCCAGAGCATTCCAATATCCTTACAGAAAGTGTAATTAAGACCTTTTCGTAGTCTGCTTCATGTTACAGTGTTGAAAAGCTTTGTGGGGCCCGTATCTGCACAGTAACCATTGTCACCGCCTGTCAAACTGGGGGGAGAGGGAATAATCCATTTGCTACAGTCCTTGTCAATGGTTTGTTATTTTCCTTGCAAACATGTGGCTGCAACTTTCTGTGCTGTCATCTGTCAGCTGTTTCCTACCTTTTGCCATTTGTAATGTCCATGGAGCTTCCAGTGAGTCTGAGGGACTTCATGGCAGATGGTGACCTTTGGGTGAGCTGGTGTGTGGTGGGTTGGTCTTTGGGCGAGCTCTAGCTGTCATGGGCATATTTTGGTGTTTCCAGAACTATAGTGGGTTTTCCTTTCTTTGAAGCAAAGCACTGAAATGGTCACCCTGAGCTCTGCTGGCCTTTGCACCCTTTTATCTGTGTCCTTACCTTGCTGTCAAATTTCTTCATAGTACTTCTGTACCTGGTGGTCACTGTTATTTTCTGTTCATTTCTGTTTGGTGTTTTTTTTTTTGTTTTGTTTTTTTTT
>VZRH01008415.1:634576-665668 GCA_013397555.1 Urocynchramus pylzowi | reverse complement strand
TTTGTTTTGTTTTGTTTGTTTTTTTTCCCCATCCTTAGATCTACAAATCCACCAAATGCAATGATATGCAGCAGTCTGGCAGCTGTCCCCGAGGACCCTTCTGTGCCTTTGCACACGTAGAACGTACGTGCACTACTTCTCTCATCTTTCCTGGATGTTTGAGCTATGGAAAGCTTCTGACCAAGAGAGTTTAGAGCTGCAAAACCAGAGCTTCTGTGAAGGGGTTAACTTTGATTTCTATAAAAACTGTGCTGGTGTGGGAGGTGTTTGTAGATCTGGAGGCAGTAGGTAGCCTGTAGGACTCAGCCTTTAGTTCTCACTGCTCTGTCTCTTGAAGGATCTCCCTCTGTTCCTTCTCTCCTGCTCAGTTCTCTGATTGTCAGTTCAGGAGGATGGAAGTGGAGAAAGCTGCTTCTCTTCTGTATAAGGATGAATTGTACCTAGCTAAATTGCCAAGTGTCATATCTTAAAAAGCTGAAGATAAAATTGCTGATTGCAGATAATTTATTGATCCATAAAAAAAAAAAACAAACTATTTTACTCTTTATGAAGTTTTACTTAGAGTTTAAGTCTTTAAGTCAGGTTGGAGAAGAAAAATATGCAGGGTTTTTTTTACTGCTCTATCTCAAATCCTCTTTCCTCAGTAGCTCCCTGACTTATAGGGCATTATTTCAATCCTCACTTTAATCAACTATAAACTAGTGATGCAGGTTTGACTGTGGAAGTTCTACCTGCAGGTGGTCCTAACATTCATAAATAACGGTTAGTTCCTGTCCTAGGGCTCCTCCTCAGTTGCTGCTCTGCAGTCTCACTGCTGAATTTGCAGTGATTAGAGCAGGTTATTCACTAGATTTCTTCTGATACTGACTCACTACATGGCCTTGAGAAAATCTCTTTGTTATTTGATTATCCTTTGTAAATGAGGGAATTAGTAATTGCTGCCTTTGACAAGGAATGGGGAGAGTAAATTCCCTACAGGTTATGCTGTTCCTTTTATAGGAATCCTTGTTGACAAGCAGTAATTATAGCTGGAGCTGTGGGCTGTAATGTCTCCAAAACACAGCAGTGCAGCTACACAGTGGGATCCAGTGAGCTTTAGAAAATGAAATCTTGATAAAGGAACAGTGTTTAGCAAACTTCTTTGGGTATAATATAGTATTTTTGTTTAGGGGTGCCCTACTCCTAATAAGATTACTACACTTGATATTATATTACTTAGAGTAACATCCTGTGGCACTTAGGTCATTCCAACTTGGTAATTTCTTGTGCTGTCTTATGGATTTTTATCTTTTAGTCCTTCTTACAAGGTCAACAAGGACAGGCCTAATGCAATTAAAATTTCAGGAGTCTATTTATCTACTCTTAACCTGAGTTTTACTGATTAATAGCAAGAAACCAGCATTTTGAGGATATTGAAATATAGATGTAGTGTCAGTTCTATAGTTTTTGTGAAGATGCTGAGTGTTAGATGTAAATCCTACAAATCTACAGCATCTCTGCCTTCCAAACCAGTGCCACTTTTTTTTTTTTTTGGTGATGATGCGTACTGAGCACAGATGGAAACTTTAACTCCCTCAGCTAATTATAATGCACCCATCAACTCTGTGCCAAGCAAAGAAGGAAACTCTGCTTAGTTCAAGAGAGCTGAATGAATAACACACAGTTCATGCAGGGAAGATAATTTTGGAGCAGCATAATGAGCTAAAGAGCAGCACAGTGTGTATGCGATGACAGTAAAAACGTGAGGAACATTAGATAAGCAAACAAGCCAAATAAGGTTTCTCCTTACTTCTGCAATTATAAGTAGGTGCCTGTGGAGTATTTTTTCTCTCAAGAATATCTGGGTATTCTTGTTCCTAAATGTTTTGTGCTCCATGGCAATTGCTGAGCTTTGAGTGGTGTTCCTGTGCTTTGTCTCCCGCAGAGCCCGCGCTCAGTGAAGATTTGCAGCAATCCTCGGCCGTGTCCAGCCCCACCCAGACAGCACCTGTGATGTACATGCCCTCAGCAGCTGGGGACTCTGTTCCAGTCAGCCCTTCCAGTCCACATGCCCCAGACCTTAGCAATGTATGTAGCCAAGTGGAGAAGCCTTGTCCATATTGTGCAAATCTGTGTTTCTCTGAGTCTCTTGTTCTTTCTCCTGAGAAAAGTATCCAAAAGCCCAGAGGATACGAGATTTTTCTTTTAGTTCTCAGCCCCACGCTTTTTAGAGAGATCTGGGGTTTTTTTGAACATACATTCAGTGGCTTTAGTATTGTCCTCTCACATATAAAAATTCCAGGCCTTCCTTTCTGTGCAGGGTTTGTTGATGTACTTTCAGGAAAGTGGAATACATCCGCACATGCAGTCCAACTCCTTCCTGTTTGGAGGTACATATTGGGCTTAGCTTCCAAGACCTATAATTAAAGGCTGTGAGCCAACAGCCTCTAAAGTACATAACTACAATTGAGTTTGTTTACATATGTAATCTCAGAGCCTTAGCCTGTGCATATTGTGTGTTGCATTATAGGATATCCTTAGTTCCCTCCCTCTTGTACTTCTGGAGATAGCTAAACTCTGGGATATGTTTCAGTAATGCCCCCAGATTGTTGGTAGTTAGTTGTCCATACAAGAAAGATGTCTAAGTGCTGAACAGATAGTCAGAGTCAGATTAGAAACCCTTGGAATGCTAGACCACATTTTTACNTTTTTTTTTTTTTTTAAGTCTTTCCTGTTTGTACTGCACTTGATAAGGTGTGTAACCTTTTCAAATGGTTGGCTGAGATTTTGAGAAGGTACAATGACATGAATTTAACTCATTTGAAACTGGTCAGAATGAGGTGAACTCATTTAGGACCTCTGCTTTATTTTATTCCCTCTCTTTGAAAAGAGAAGCTGTGTTTGAGCCAACCCAGCAGTTCATAGCTGTCCTGAATTGGATTGCAGGTAGAATTCCAAACAGATACTGAAAAGTCTGGACATAATATTATCTCTTACTAATAACACTGGAAAGCAATAAAAACCAAAACCCCTCCATCTTATGAAGGTATCATTTAAATTCTCTGAAAACTGCAAGGCAGTTGAAGTTATCTCCCACTTTTAGGCTGTTTAGGTCTTGTCTATCTCAAGCTCTTAGTTTTTTAAACAGTCTTTCCTAATCCTTGGATTTGTGCCAAATGGCAGCACATGTCTGTCTATGACTTCATCACTCCACAGGGCATCTGCATGTAGCTTGCAAACAAATATGGCTTTGCTGGTGATCATTTTACATGATGAATTAATCAGAGAAAAAGGTCCCTGTAGCAGCCAGCCTCACATGGCCTGTTCTGTTTTGTATTTGTACTGTAGGTGTGGAATAAATCAGGAACTCTGCCAACTAGCCCCACCTCCACCACAGTGAGTAGTTATCTTTGTGACTGTAGGGAAGCGTGGACAGCAGAATGTCTGTATAAAAATAAAATAAAAACATTGTAGGCTGCTCCTTTTTTTTTCCTAATGCCAGCCCAGACTGTGCCACATTTGAATCTGTGATGTCTGAAGCACAGTTGTGCTTGCCAGTGGAGGCAAATAATTTCTTGTCCCAGAGAAATGGGATATTTGTGTTCATCCAGGTGGATGCATTCTCTAAAACTCAACTTCCTTTGCTGCTGTCTGTGGCTTCATCTACAGTGCAAAACTAGCCTTGTTGCATGTGATTGTGATCCCTGGTATTAGTCCAAAGAATGGAAGTGTTGGAAATCATTGGATTTTTTTAATGCAGCTGTTGATACCTGACTTGTGTCTGCATTAAAACTTGGAGATTTCCAACTGGAAAGCAAAAAATAGCGTATTACATATAGCTCAGATATGCCTGATTGTTGTGACTGCCACAGCACCTTTCCAGGTTCCACACCACTACCCAGAGTCAGACAGGACCCACTGTAGCCTAAGGAAAGGGAAGAGTGTTATGGTCATGTTGGGAACTTGATCAGTCACCTCTGAGGCCTCAGAAAGAATAAATGTCGCTAGAGCTGTAGGTTAGATTTTCCAAGACTGCACTCCAAAGTAACACAAATAAAACCATAATTGTGGGACTGTGTAAATTCAGTGGAGCTTTTTCCTGTTTTTTTAAGAGGAAAAATGAGTGTTTACTGGAAGCTTGTATGGTTGTGTTGGCTGTCAGTGTAATGGATCTACAAACAGTGACGTGACTGAGCACTTCCATGGATGCCTCTCTTTGAGCAGTTCCTGCTGTCTGGCTGTTCTTTCCTGACACTTGTTCCCTCTGTTAGATTCTTTGTAGGAACAGCAGTCTTGGAAGCCCATCTAATATATGTGGGTCTCCTCCTGGTGCCATTGGGAAGCCCCACAGCTTGGAGAGCATTGGTTTTCCTCCAGACTCAGTCACAGCAGCTGGCAGCTACAAGAAAGCACCGGGGTTTGAGCGAGAAGATCAGGTTGGGGCCGAGTATTTGAAGAGTTTCAAATGCCAGGTTAGTGGGGAATATTGTCTGGAAGAGTTGGGGGGATGAGAAAGAATAAGAAATTGCCCAGTCTAGCTTGAATGGGGTTTTGTTTCTGATGGAACAAAAGTGGGAAAGCACTTTCTCATAATGAGCAGTTTCTGGATCTCTGCTCTTGCTTTCAGTCTCCCTTCCAGCCTCTTTCATCTCACATCTGGTCTTGTCTCCCTTGCTGCCATCACACACCCAGTTTGTAGAAGTCAAGCTGCTGCTTGTTTTCCTAACCCCTCTCAACTTCTGTCTTGTGTTGACCCTGGGTAGCTTCCCACATCACTTCTTGCTCTTTCTTTTTCCATGTTTAGGTCCTTGCCAGGAGTTGGTGTGTCTTTTGCTGTATTGTCTCATGGAAACTCATCCTTCCTTCTGTCTTCCCACTCCAAACTCTTACCTTGGTCTCCATGACTTGGTTTGTCCTCTGTTCACCATTCCTCTGGTGTATTGAAGATGTCATGTTAGTTGTCTCTTGCTTCTGTGGCTGTATCATTCTGATCCTTGACTCTCTCCTGTGGCTTCTGTATTAAATTAGAATTCCTCATTCTTATTTGAAGAACCCTATGAATATTACCCGACCCACATCTCTTAATGACATTCCCTCTTATCCCTTTTGGATATCCCAGTCTTGCCTTGCTGCTTCCTCAGTCTTCTTTCTGGTGTCATGCCTTATTCATGCTGCTCTCTAGGCCTCCAGGCAATCTCTTCCAGCTCTTTTGCCACACGTGAGCTTTTCCACAGTCAGTTTCTTGCTGTGAATTTCCTTTCTTGGTGTGACAATTAATAGTTTCTCTGCACCACCCCTTCCAACCTGAGCCCAGCCCAGAGCTTGGGTTTTTATTTCAGTTTTTATTTCTCACTAGGTTTGTAATTTTATCTTGATTTAGGGGGAGGGGAATAGCTACTTGTATGAGGAGATGCCTACAAAAGTATCTCCTACAAGTTCTTTTGGACAAGAGTATAAAAAGGAGTAATAATACCAGGTCTGTATTGCCTGAGAACAGAGAGGACAAGAAGTGCTGCTTTCAGCATGACCATGTTTTCACTTTGGTCTGTGACATAAAAGAAGTCAGTCTTAATGAGCCTGTACTGCTGTGAGAAAACTGTGGAAATATCCTGTCCAGACAAGGTCTTGCATAAAGTAGTTGAATTTAGAAGCAGATTCCATGGGTTTTATTTATTTTTATGGCTTTGGGAAAATACGGCCAAGCTTTGCAGTAGGGCCAGTCTTGAGCACTGTTTAGTCTAATTAAAATGATGCAGTGACAAATCCAGATTAAGCTATATGCATGTGTGCTCTCTTATCAATGCCCCCTTTGTCTGGCCTAAGGGGGATGTGCCTTAGGAAACTGCAAATTGATGCAACACGTCTTTGGGGGTAAAGAGCAGAGCATGCTGTGATCTTGGCACTTCTTGCAGGCACAGCAGCTTGTAACAGTTGTTTAGAAACAAAAGGAAAAACATGTCCTCGTTCTCTGTAGCCTCTGCTGCAAAGGAGGAGTGAACCCAGAGCTGAAGGACTGAGAGAACCCCTGTCTGCTGCCAGCAGAGGCAGGGTGCCAAGGAGGCCCTGCTTTGGAGAAAATGGGCAGCAAGCCTAAGCCAAGGAGAAGGGGGATGGAGCATGAATAGGACTTCTAAAAGGAGGGCCAGATGATGAGCATTTGTATCTGAAGTCAGATCTGTGCTACAAAGATACTGTATTCACATAACTGCTTAATTATGTGGCTTTAATTAAGCAAAACCTGTGTTAAATAGGAATAAATAGCTATTAAGGTATAGACAGAAGTAATCACAGTTGCCTTATGCTAGGCTTCTACAGAAAAGATTAGGTGTCTCATAAGTGTCCTGATTTAATTTTACTTCAATCTATAATTACTTACTTTTAAAATTCTACTGTAATTCCCTTTGGCTGCAGTGGGCACCAGAGATTCTCAAATACCCTGTAAATTAGATCAATAATTAGGCATTTAACTTTGTCAGCTCCTGTGGAAACATCAGAGGAGACACTCTGGCTCAGTTCTGCAATGGCCTTGTCATTTTTCCCCTGTAGAATCAGTACAAATAGTTTCTAACTTATTAGAATGAAAAATGCACCTTCAGTCTTAATAGATTCCACATAGTTTATGGTAAGGCTGAGCCAGCAGTTAAAGCTAAAAATACTTTCCCCAAGTCCCAAAAGATTTAGCAAGCTGGAAAAATGCTGGCTGCACTGGAAGGACTTGAATGCCACGACCAGGAGGTGTTCCCAAGTCTTGACACACAGCATAGTAGGTTTGTTCCATGCTGGTCAGAAAACATTTAGTTTCACTCAATTTATGTCCCTTGTTCTCTTCCCTGACTGCAAAAGAGGGAGCTGGAGAATTTCAGCCTGTCCTTTGAATGTCTGTCTCGATGTGTGCCCTTTCTAATGTTATTCAGAACTAAAGGAGACTGGCTTAGTGATGACATTTTGTTTGCTCTATTTTTCCCTTGTGTTGTGTGAATTCCAGGCATTGGGAATTGGGGCTAACTTGGAAATATGTTCACTTTTCTCCTCCTTAAAGAAAAAAACCCACTTCCAGTAAGACTTCACTGCAGCAGAGCCAGCTCCCCATGCTGGCAGGAAGCCTCTCAGTGGGGGCACGGCTGCGTGTGTGCCCTCCCCTCAGCTGCTGACGTCTGAGGTAGCACATTTTGTGTTCAGCTGAGTGTCAGACAGGGCAGGGCTGTGCTGGGTAATGCAGCAGCAGCGTTATCAGACACTCACCAGACACTCACAGAGCACAGCTCTCTCACACAGAGGAGAGTCAGCCCATCATGGGCTCCTGTGTCGTGAACATGCTCAGGGAAGTGTGAGAGAACAGTCCCCACTGCAGGAGGATATTTGTGTCCATCTCCCAGCTGCCTGTCTGCCAGGCTGTGACCTCTCTGTCTGCCCACAGGCAAGGAGGGGAGCAGAGAAAATTATTTAATGAAGTAAAACCAAGGGAGGAATTCTTGCACTGCTCTTTTGCCTGTCTGGTTACGTCACCCCTCTCCAGCTCTCATTTATCTTTTTCATGAGACTGTTCAGCCAAGAAGTCAAGGGGTATCACTTCAACTCAGGGTGGTGCCTCATGTGCTGCTTTTGCACATCATGTCTCAGTTTCCTGCAGAGATGGTGCCTGCCTGGATTTGGGATAAAAATCACGCTTGCTTTATGGCTGGAATATGTCTGTGTTTCACACTGGGGGGGTTGGGGAGTGGGTAAACAGGCAGGGCTGACTCCCAGCACTTTTTTGCTGCCTCTCTGTGCACAGAGGGTGGGATTGATCTCCCTGTGCCATGTCACAGCACGAGAGGAAGGGAGCAAGGCCTGCAGACAGACTGACAGGCTCCTGAGGCCACTTCCCAACTGAATCCCAGCAGAACTGGCTGATGTTGCAAGGCAAGAGAGTTGATATCCATTAAAGATATAATGCTGGAAGGACCTTAAGATGAATTTTTAGCCTGGATAGTGGGATTCCAAATGTGTATTGGCATTCATGCAGTTTTGCAGTTCCAGACAGCCTTGGCCTCACTTATGTTTTCTACCTTTGAGCTCTTATGTTAATAGATGAGGGGAGGATTTTTTGTAAAGTTAGTTTGGTGATGTTCCTTTGAAAATTGGTTAGTTATCACTGTGTTTTACTTTGCAATCATAGCTGGGAGCTGGAAAAGTTTGAGGGAAAACATAATCTACATACTTTTATTTTCCCCAAACTGAAAAATATTTGCATAATTTTACAATGCAGTGTGCCTCCCACCTTTTCTGGCCCTTTCTGGGCATTAGATGCAGTAGTGCTGATGAGTTAGTTATAGTAAGGCAAAATAATTTGGTTTTGATCTTGGTTCTTAGGATGTGCTTCGTGCTAGCAGGGGTCTTACAGCAGCATTAAAGGCAAATGTCACTGTGACAAGTCTCTGCATAACTCTAGGGGTGATGTCTTGCTATACAGAAATCAAATTACTTGGAATGTTTTGAGTTTGCTGTGCTTTTCCTCTCCCCAAATTCTCCAGTGCCTTGAGCAGCCCAAGAGAGGAGTGGACTGTGTTTCCCATGGCCTCTCCAAAGCCAGCAGCCAGCCATTTTTAATTTTGCTAAATAATCCCTCTGCTTATCTTTTGTTTTGTTTCTTTACTGCAGCAAGCAAAAATGAAGTCCCACTCCCTGGAGCACAGGAGCCAGGAGCAACCTTTGTTACAGCCCAAACAGGTACGGAACTGCTGGCCAGGCTCTGAACCCAGCTCAGGGCTTCCAGCACCACAGAGAAATCTGTGGATCCAGACAGCTCTGCAGGGAGTAAACAACAGTCCAGACACCATTAGGGATGCTCAGCTGGAGGGATTACTTTATGAAGATGGGATGATTTGCTGGAGGTGTTATTTGTGAGTGGTTAGACCTGAGTGAATTCAGGGTAGATTCATATGGCTGGACTATGCAGGAGAGAGTCTTCAAATTACAGAAAATTGAGCTGGAATGGATCTCTGGAGTCATCTAAGTTCAAGGATTTGGCAAAGGGAATTTAATATCAGGTTCTAAGTCGTGTGCTGAACTAAGTCTGAGTGAGTGATTGTGTGGCCCGTGGCTGTGATTGCATGCAACCTGTGGGTCACAGGAGTTAATTCTGGGGCAGCCTGAAAGATGTTTAGAATACTGGGGAGGGGGGGGACATGGAATGGAGAGCAGTTGACAGAAATTAAAGAAAAGCTGTTAATCTCTCCCCACCCCCAGCCCAGTGGAGCAGTAGCCATCTGTCAGGTTGGAAGCAGGCAGGAAACAGGTTTGCTGCTGGCATTTGGCTCCTTCCTGCACGTTTCTGGAGGGGTTGTTCTATAAAGTTGTTTTATTTCCTACCTCTTTCGCTTTCCACACTCTTGTTTCAGGACATCCTGGGCATTCTCCCAGTGGGGAGCCCACTGACATCCAGCATCTCCTCTAGTATCACCTCCAGTCTGGCTGCAACCCCCCCGAGCCCCGCCGGCACCAGCAGCATTCCAGGCATGAATGCCAATGCCCTTCCCTTCTATCCAACCAGTGACACCGTTGAGTCTGTCATAGGTAACTCTGCCTTTTTCACTTATGAAAATAGGGCTTCCTCAGCCATGGATCTCCAGGTATGAGACTTGGAATAACGTGGGTGTTCCAGTGACCTCCAGTTTTCCATGTCTGTCAGTGCTGGCAGATTCCTGAAGCTTGTTCTGTGACTGTGACACATCTGATGTTTCCTGCAGGTCATTTTGGATGAAATTCACCCACGGGACCAACTGAAGGCCTCTGAGCCACTCACTCAGAATGTCACATGGTGTAAAAGGGCCTTAGTTTTAGCTTTGTCAAAGTGACAAAGAGGTCTTGAACTAGGCAGGAAATCACAGGGGCATTTTCCACAGTTACAACCCCTCAGTTCTAAATGACAATTTTATAGCCAGAGCTACCACCAGGTAGATTGTAAGGACTTTACCCTTTGTAGAGTGTTGGACAGAGGCTGTAAGAGAAAGGAAAATAGGAGAGTCCAGAGAGTGGAGTCACTCTTAGATAGGCACAGGCTTTTTGGTCACCTGTTTTTCTTCTTCCTTTTTTTTCTTTTTTTTCCTTTTTTTAATTAAATGTAACGTTTCTGAGGTGATCTCACTAATTTGTTAAAAATAATAATAGAAATGAGTGGGCATGTGTGGGATGGAATTATATTGATCATCATTAGTGATGAGGCATGTTCAAATAGATGTAACAGTTTCAGGCATTAGTAAGTTTTATTTTACCCAATATGAGAACCTTAGAGATGTTTTTCAAGTGTTCTCCCCTTCGGGTATTTCTTTTCCAAGTGGCTTTTCAGGAAAGCAGGGACAAAGCACAAACCAGACCCAGACATGCCATAAGCCAGTGTTCCTGTACATAAGGGACAGACTTAAAAGAGCAGTTTGGGGAAGACTTATGGGATCTGCTGTTAATTAATCTGCTGTTAATTAAGATTTTTATTTTCATATACCATTTGGGAATATTTTAAGACAAAAAGAAACAGGTCAGGTTAAAGAACCTGAACTGAAAAGCTGCCCATGACACTTCTGCCAAATCATCTGAGAACAGGATGGAGAGTAGGGCCCTGAGAGGTAGCGAGCACAGGCTCCTCTGCATGTAGGCTCTTTGGGCCATCCTATCTCTTGAAGTTGTTGGTCCTTTATAACATAATTGGTACCTCTGTGTCTGGCAGAGTCTGCCTTGGATGACCTGGACCTGAATGAATTCGGAGTGGCTGCCCTGGAGAAGACATTTGACAGCAGCACAGTGCCCCACACGAGTGGCATCATGATAGGTACATGAAAGCAACAGAGCTTTCCTTATCTTCTGCCAAGCAGTGTTGCCCAGTCACCTCAGTGGAGCCAGCCCAACCAAGCTCTAAAACCAGTCCCAAAATTACATTGGTTAAAACAGCAATTACAACAAACTCTGGCAACCCCTGAGCATCTCTGAAGTGAGAGCTTGCCCTTACTGACTAGCAGAGCTGAGCTGTTGCCATTGGGCCCAGCTGTCTTGGGGATATTTCTTGAGACAGAATGGGACTTGCCTGATGTTTTTTCCCTCCTTTTTTCTCCTTTTTTTTCCTTTCTTTTTTTTTTTTTTTTTTTTTTTTTTTTTTTTTTTTTTTTTTTTTTTTTTTTTTTTTTTTTTTAATGTGTAAGTGGACTCCAGAAGGCATTTGATGCATTTCAAATCAGGCCAAATTATAACAATTTGCATCTTAAGCAGAAAACTCTCCCTAGCTGTAACAGGAAACTCACTGACCTGGTAATGTCATCCATCTGTCAGAGTGTCATCATGGTCTGCTGATTTAGTTCCTGTAATGTCTGTCTCATTTTGGTACATGGAGGTAGGCTAAGGCCTCTTCTACCTGTCTCCGATGGGTAAAAAGAAATGTCTTGTAACTTTTTTGGAAGTGGTTGTAGTTTCTGGCTGCCCTTGCTGTGTAAAGCAGCTGTTTGAACAGGAGCTAACTGGTTGTCTGAAGGTTTCCAAGGGAACTGCACTGCCTGGAGCTGTATTGAGGTAGGAAAGGACCTGTGGAAAGAATATCACTTCCACTTCCCTGCCAAAGATTAGAGCCTGTTGGAGATTTACTGTCCCTGTCTGCTGCCAGCCCTGCTGCTCCCCTCCTGCAGTGCCTTAGGGATCCTCCCCTTCTCCCTCTCTCCACATCAGGCCTGGGTGTTACCTGGTGACCTTCTGAGGAGGGACATAGATGAGGAGAGATCAGGGCTGAGATCTCCCTGAATCTGTGAGTGGCAGGCAGAACAACCTCTGGTGTAAGGGAAGTTGATGTCTTTTGTGGTTAAGCTTTTGTTAATTTGGGGTTTTTTATTACTGATACATCCAGGCACTCAGGTATGTGTAACTACAGCTAGTCACTGGTTTTTAGTGGTTGAGATCATGGTGGTCTTCTCACTACAGGTTGTTTGGAAGTATAAAGGCAGAGGCACATGTTTTAGAGGTGAATTTTTTGTGACAAAGTATTTCACCAGATACCAAATTAATCTTCTCTAGACTGACAGGGACGGAACTCTGCTCAGAAAACCTTTTGTTCCTTTGGCCACTGAAAGAGTAATCCATTGAATTGTGGAGGGTCTTAACCTATGTGGGTCATGGGATAGCAGCTTCAGTGCTCCTCTTAAAGGCTGAGAGGGGAATGAAACCTCAGGAGAAGTGGAGGGAATCCCGAGGGGCTCAGGGAGGAGAAAGGGAACCTGACATCTCCTGCTCTGAACTCCTGCCTGTGCCCACACCTCATGGTCATACATAGCCATCCTCTCTGTGTGTTCTTTGTCCAGGTGGGAGTTTGCTGCAGAGTTCTGCTCCTGTAAATATCCCCGGGTCCCTTGGAAGCTCTGCCTCCTTTCACTCCGCCTCTCCTTCTCCACCGGTCAGCCTCTCATCGCATTTCCTCCATCAGCCCCAGGGACACTTAAGCCAGTCAGAAAACACGTTCCTGGGGACATCAGCTTCTCATGGATCATTAGGTAAATGCAGTGTGTGTATCCCATGTACATGCCTGTCTGTGCCTTGTAAGTATTTTCTTTTCAGTTGGCTTTAATTTCACTGTGTTATTTCACTGCTGCCATGTATTTCTTCTTCCCATGAGAACAGCAGCGGGACTAGAAGCTGTTTTACCAAAAGTCAGCTACTGCCTCATGAACAAGGGAGCAGTTCCCTCTACTTCCCTTGGTTCTAGGCTGGGGAAAAGGGGCATTTAGGTTAATTGCCTTGCTCTGATGATGCCTTTCAGGGAAAAGAGCTCTGTCTTTTCCAGCACCAGCAAAGCGGTGCTTTGCTGAGATTTCATGTAAAACTCAGAGCTGGGTCCTCAGCTTAGCTTAGTTTAGGTAGGGATTGCAGTTTGCCCTTGGGATTGGTTGTGGGTCAGATTGGCTTCTGGGAGCTCTAGGGCAGGCCTGGGCCACTGGAACTTTTTCTCCTGCTTGACACTCTGCACCAGTTCAGCAGTGTGGACTTTCCAAAAAGTCAGTGTTTCAGTTTTGTCCCCTTTGCTCCTTCCCCTCCTCGAGGATTTTTCTCCTGCATGAGGGACTGAAGGAAGAGAAGGTACTTTGGAGCTTCAGCTGTATCAGGAAGAACAGGGAATTTAGCAGACAAATCTGTTTTGTTATCAAGATGTGGGATTACCTTGAGAAATAAAACTGTTTGGTTCCCAGGCTACAGGGACACCAGTTCTGCTCATTTTTGTTTGTAACAGTAAATATTAATTCTTTCTATTGATGCTAGACATAAATGCCTCTTAAAATCTGAGATACACTTTAATCTTTAATATTCAGCTTAACCTAATAAAATTATTACATGCTTGTGTAAGCTATTTCTGCATGCACTTATCTATGTAACTGCATCCCTTGTTTGCACAGCCCAAGCCCATGCTTCCATGCTTGCCATTGCTGCTTGTTTGGCTTTAACAGCTTTTACAATTACTGTAATAAAAGATATCAGAGGCCATCTCTGCTCTTAATTAGGTTGAGGCTGGCTGTTTGTCCCAGATTTTGTAAGGAAATTAAAAATTGCTGTTTCAGAAGAAATGAGTTATGTTTATCTTGACTGTGTATTTATATATAAAAAGCCAAAAATTGCAGGAAATTCACAAATGCATTTAAATAATTTATTTATAAAATATGTTTTTCCATAAACATAACAAATTCTTTGCTGGGGTTTTGAGAAGATATTTAAATAGTATCTTAGCAGTTGGCAATCATTTGTTCCATTTAACTTAGTGAATGCACATAACATGTCAAGTGTGTAGTTATCACTTATTTGTATTGAAATTGAGTTAAAAATACTTCTTAGTTCTGGGCTGGTTTCCACTGTGCTAGGTGCAAAATGTGCAGAGAAGGCTTTCCTGCCCAAAGGGGCTTGATACTTCTAATGTGAAATGAGAACAGCAGATGGAAAGAGGGAGTTAAAACAAATTACAAGATCAGCCTGGTCAGCACTGTGGCAGAATTTGTGGCTTGCCAGCATCCTGCTTAATGCTGGATTCCCATTCAAGAAAACTGAGGTTTAAAAAATAAAATGTGAGTTGGGATTCCATTAAAACTTCTTGCTTTCAACTGAGCACCCTTCAGAGCAGCTGAAATGAATCTGTGGTAAGTGGCCTGAGCCAGCAAAGGTCCCTTGCTGCTCTGCTGAATGAGTTCATGTGCCTGAGCCCTTGGTGAAGACAATTTTGTCACTATTTGTGTCTTGGCTGGGAAGTCAGTGGTGCTGGGATAGACCTCAGTGAGAGGCTGTTGGTTCCAGGGTTCACTTGCAGGCACAGTTTAGCTGTTGTCAGATCAGAATTATCAATTGCAGCTTGATTTAGGAATATTCCCAACCATTGGTGAGCACCACTGCATGAAAATGACTCCACATCAAACTGGAGCAAACTGTGTGGGTGAGAGTCCACACTCTGTCTCAATATTACCTTTTCCTACTAGTTTCCCCCTGAATGCTAAGTGTGGGTACCTATTTTAAGTGAATGTTATTGAAAGAGTACAAATATTGGACTCTGGAAAAATAGCCAGTTTTGTCTACAACTGGTATTCTACTCCTTTGTTTCCTAAGCCTTGAATTTATTCCTGAAAAGAGAGTTTATTTGAACAAGCTAAAATAGGGAAATGGCTAATTAGTTTTCTTTGATGCTGTTCACTAGCTCAGTGCTAGAACTAGTGCTAGAGCTAGTTCTAGCTCAGTGCTAGAACTCTGCAGAGGATGAAGCAGATACAGATACTATTGTCTCTACTTGTTTATAAGCAGGATTTTCCAATTCTGTTCCTTGTGTATGGAAACAGTAATGACTTGGAGCATTTTTGTGACACTGTTTGGAAGTGATGTTCCTTTTCTGAGCTCCACACTGAGGAGACAAAAGCAGAAGTTTCTTAGGGTGTATGGTGGAGGAAGCAGCACCTGAGCTCTGTGAACCAACTCTGGTGGCTGTGCTGCACTGAAAATTGGGAGGTAGAAGCAGGTCAGGGGTTCCCCTGAAAGAAGGGACATTCAGGCTGACAGTCAGCTCTGCTGTAAAGGTGATGCTTCTGAAAACAGCCTGATTCAAGAGTTGCTTCCACTCAGTGTCATGGTTCCTCCCTGTATCACTAAAATTGTGTGAAATTTCCCTATAAAGTCCCTCTATGATGGACTCCAGGCGCAGGGGGATGAAACTGATTCTTAAGATGAACTTTTTATCCTATTTGCACATTTTTGAATCCTGGATTTCACAGGGTTAGGGAGAAAATGGGGGAATTGCCAGCACCTGTGACATAACCCTCTCTATTTCCCTGTGAAACAGGTTTAAATGGGATGAACAGCAGCATATGGGAACACTTTGCTTCGGGGAGTTTTTCGCCCAGTACCTCACCTGCATTTCTGTCAGGTCCAGGTGCTGCGGAGATGGCACGGCTACGACAAGAACTGGATGAGGCCAACGGCACAATAAAGCAGTGGGAAGAGTCTTGGAAACAAGCCAAGCAGGTACTTGGGCAAATCCTAGGATTAGGGAGTGTAAAGGAGTAGAGGGTGTCAGCCTTTCAACAGGCTCTTTCTGGACGTGGAGGTGATGGACAGAGCTGTAGGTTTTACAGGTTGTTAGCATTCTTTCCTCTCCCTTGGAAATCACCAAATCACTTGGCCTGGTGTGTTCAGGTGCTGGAATTGCAAGGCCAGATGTCACAACAGATGCCCTGAAGTGTTTGACAGTCTCTCAGACCTTTGATCCATGATAATTTATCAATTATGCAAAGTTCATCCCCTGAATGCTGCGAGCCAGATGAGTAGAACCACAGCCCAAGCAGATGGGATATGTGGAATGAGCAGTGCCTTGAAGTAAGGCTCCAAACGTATTTCAGAATTTGAGAACAGGCCAGATTGGTCAGAACTGACTGGTGTAAGGAATGTATGGAAATTGATAGTTTTGCCTGGGTTTCTCTTTGGAGACAGACCAAATTTTCAGACTGCTTCTTTTACCCTCTTTGTTGGGACTTGCAGGCTTGTGATGCTTGGAAAAAGGAGGCAGAGGAAGCAAATGATCGCGCCAACACAGCTAACATGGAATGTGAACTGGCCCGGGAGCAGAGGGAAGCCTTGGAGCTGCAAGTGAAGAAACTGCAGGAGGAGCTGGAGAGGATCCACACCGGGCAGGACCCACAGTTCCTGCGCTCCTTCTCTGACCTGGAGACGCTCTCGCTCTCGTCGCTCTACACCCTGCAGAAACAGCTGCGGGCAAACCTGGAGAAAGTGGACAAGGTGAGTGCCAGGGCCTAGCAGGGCAGGGCTCTGCCCTCTCTGCTCCTACAGGTCACAGCTTTTCCCCTTTTCTTTATTAGACTCAGAAATCAGAAGCCTGTCAGAGCACTTCCAGGTAGATGTAATCAAAGTGAGCTCTAGCTGGCTCGCAGGAAGATAACTCCTTCTTCTTTGTGCTTAAAGTACAGAGTTTAAATCAATCAAAGCTGCTCTGTTGATCCTAAGGGTCCTGCAAGGCATCACACTGTGCTGCTTTCCTTTTGCTTCAGGAGATGAACAGGGTAGACAGCTGCAAGCCCTCCCTGCCCTTGCCCAGGCCCTGGGCCGTGTGTGTGACGCTGACGCTGTGCCCTGTCCCCTCTCTTGCAGGCGGTATTTCAGATGCAGTCAGTGAAATGCCTTAAGTGTCAGGAGGAGAACCGGGTGGTGTTACCGTGCCAACACGCGGTGCTGTGCGAGACGTGCGCTGAGGAGGGCGAGTGCCCCATCTGCCACCCCAGCAGGCCCCACTCTCTGCAGTCGTGACCTTCTGAGGACACTCCTTCTGATCATATCCTAGAGAACTTTTTAACTTTATACATACGTACATATATATATGTATGTGTATATATATATATGTATATATGTGTGTGGATGGGCGTGGCTGTGCACGTGTAGGGACGTGCACACGCACGCACATGCACACATGAAAACAGAAAATTAGTTGCAGAGCACTTTTTAATATTTTACATCCCGTATCTAAACTGCCCCTCACCCGTGCCCCACTAATTCTAACTCTTGATGAACTTTGAGAGCTGTTTTTAATACAGATCAAAGGGCCATTTGCAAAGAGTCTGTGTTTCTCCTCTTTTCTATTTAGGTGATAACAAATTTTTGACTATTTCCAGAAGGACTTAGAGTGGGCAAGAGGGGCTTCCACGTGCTTTCCAGAGGAAGAGTTGAGATCACGGGGAGGATCGAGGTGGTTTGAAATGGCTCATGCCTTCGGTCCCCCTGCTCTTTCACTGACCCAGCTTGGTTAAAGCCGTCCTCCCTGATGGGAGCTCTGCCAGGCTCCTGCCTGGAGGGCCTCACACTGCCCATCTCTGAATGTGCAGGAACTTTGTCTGTCATTTAATCAGCAAAGTTCACTTTTTAAATTTTTTTACACTCTTTGTATATTTGTATGAAAAGAAGAAAAGAGGGAAAAAAAATTTCTATTGGACCTAGAGCAAGCCAAGCCCCAAAATTCAGTGACCAATGTTCACTGCTGATGCAGCCAACATGTTCCAGGTCTGAGCAGCCTTAGAAGTATTGCCCTTGGGTGAGCCAAAGCCCTTTATGAAGGAAATTTGGATGCAGAGGTTAGTTCTCTCCAGGCACCCCTTTGTCTGGTGGCTGTTTAGAGACTTTTTACTGTTTCAGACCAGATTAGTTTTGTTTTAGCCACAGGGACCTGATTCGCAGTCACTGCTGAAGTGCATGAACCAATTCCAGGTAGGCTGAGGACATTTTTGTTGCCTGTGTCAGCAGCTCAAGGGTGGTTTGTGGATTGCTGGCTCCAGAAACCCTGGTGCTGGAGATGTGTGGTGGTAGTAGTCCAGCAGGACAGAGAAATGCCACCAGCTCAGACCTGCCCAGCAGCTGAGCTTTCCTGTGACTTTCCTTACCAGCATGTCCATTGGATTTTTACATCAGGTGGATTGCAGTAACCTGCTGGGATCTCAACCAAAAGGCCACTCAGTTGACTAAACGTTTTTATTTTGCACAGGAATGCTCCTGTGCTGCCCCTCCATGACCTGGAAAAGCACTGGAACCTCCAGCAGCCCACTATTGTAGGAAAACTGAATTTTTACCAGAGCCTCTCAGAAAGCTTCATATTTAATACAAACACATAATTAGGTTTGTTTCCATAATTCCACCTTTCCTCTCCATGGAAGGGGTTAATATGCATTCCCAGATGATCTCTTAAGTGCAGCTCTGTGTAGTTCTTTTTTATGTTTTCCCATTAACTTGTTTTTGGGTTTTTTGGTAAAAATGCTTTTTTTCCATGTGTATTTTATTGTAACTAGCATCAGTTTTTTTAAATTTTTTTAATGGAGAGACACTGTTGAGTGACTATTGTGGCTATGTTGTTTGGTTATAGCCTTTGAATGTCTGTGCCATGGGGCAGCACATCTGCCTTGGTCTGATCTTAAGGAAAGACCTTTTATTAAAATACATGAACATTTCTCTTTTTTTTAGGAAAAATAAAAAATTTAAAAAAAAATGAAAGTGGGGGGGAGGAGGAGGAAAAAGCCCAATTAAGAAAAAAATTACTAAAAAGTTTTTTTTTTTGTAACTAACTTAAATCATAGGAAATAAACTCTTGAATCAAATCTTTAATATTTATAAGCAGCAGAGCTGATCAGCCCGTTTTTGGCTATGGTTTGTAACACTTTTTATGAGCATGGGGGTTTCTCTGATCCTCTGCCTCCCCGGGGGCTGCTCAGGGGTGATGCTGCCTTTTGCCAACCCTCTTTTTCCAGTTCTGTCCAGCAGCAGCTCTGTGATTCCAGCAGGGAATCCCTCCACATGGAGCTTGTCCCCTGAGGGCAGCCTGGGTTGTCTCCTGGGACTTGCAGTCACGGGGTGATGCAGGACTTGGGGGGGTTAAGGGCAAAGAGCTGTTTGCCCCCAGTTTCCCTGGGGTACGAGCAAAAATTCCAGGCCAGAGAAAATGTGTTTTTCCCTTTTGAGTAAAACAGTTTCTCTGTTTTAAAACTTACACTGAAGGACCAAAGAATTCAGAATTTCACCTGTTTGTGGCCCTTAAATTTTAACTTTCCATTGCCACACTGCACTCATGGCAGAGCAGCCTGAAGGAATTAGCACTAGACCCTTCCCTTGACCCCACCCCAACCTCTCTCAGCACTCTCTTTGCACAAGCACATAGACTTTCTCACTTTTCTCTGGTTCTTGAAGAAACACTTCCTAAATTTAGGTTTCTATCAATTTGTTTGCTGCTTTAAAAAAAAGGAGAGGAATATTGAAATGTGAATTTATTTTCTTAAGCATCAGATGGAAAAGAGAACTTCATCTTTGCATATTTTGTGAATGTTCTGGTGGGCCATTTAAAGACAATTTCCGAACCAAATGAGGTTGGAAAGGGGGAAGGAGCAGCATTCCTGACCCACTCCAGCAGTTGTTGCTGCCTGCTCCGTGCAGGAAGGACAAACCATAATCACAGCACTGCAGTTGAGGCTTAAGAGTCTGTGATCAGCTTTTGTATGGTGTAAAAAGAGCTGAAATAAACCTGGTGCTAATAAGTGCAGCCCCTGTCACGTACTGTCAGGCTTCCTTCTGAAGCAGGAACTCCCTTTACAGGACACACAGTAACACAGCAGAGCTGAGGGGGCTTCAAAGCAAAAGTGGGGTCCACAGGGTTCCTGGGGGAGCAGCCCAGCTGAACAGCCCCGAGCATGTCTGGGTCCTGCCTCCTCATACAGACTCCTGAGTGGATAATGACATTTTCCTCCCCAAATTTTTGGGAGCTTCAGAAGAGCTGACCTTGGTGACGAATTGGGCAGGTCGGACACTTCTGTGTTGAGAGCTAGGGCAAGGAGTTGTGGTTGTGTTATGAAACCACAGCATCCTAAAGGTCAATAAACTTTTACATTATTATGGAAAACCAACCTAGAAGCAGCTGGCTTGGGACAGCACTAGCCTGGGTAGATCCAGAGCAACAAGCAGGGTCAGAGCTGTAGGTGAGAGCCAGGAGCTGAAGGATTTTAGCATTTTGGGCTAACAGGACCACTTTGAGCTCCTCTCCAGCCTTGGGTGCCATAGCCATGTGCCTGCAGTGGCACAGGAGGGACCAGGAAAGGTCTCGGAGCTGGAGCACATTTCCTAAAGCAGATCCCACCCCTGGGGGGTCCCTGCAGCTGATGCCCTGCCAAAGGGTTTTACACTTTTGTACATCTCTGAAGCTGAACCTGAGCCACTGGCAAGGCTTGTGCAGCTGAGACAATGAAGAGAATTCCTTACCCTGGGAGGAAGCCTGTAACACTGAATGGACTCAGTCATCCCTTGCTGTTCCACCAGCCTCCGAACCTCCTCTCTTCTTCCTTTTCCCCTATCTGAGAAGGAAGAATATTACCAGTGTTTTCCTCCAGAGTTATTATAATCCTTGGAGTGATGGCCAACAGCAAAATAGATGTTACTGATGTAAAACCTAGTATTTTAAAGGTGAAGTATTCCTGCAAAGTAGTGACTGCATTGGAGAGATTTCTGGGGCTTCCCCACTCTGTAGCTTCCAATGTTAAAACAAAATAAATACAGTATACATTTAAAAAAAATAATAATAATACACACTGCAGTATTTCTGGTGGCAATTCTTGCCCAGTCCCTTCCCTGCTTTCCCCAGGAGGAAGGGCACTGGGCAGAGGCGCCCCTAGTCCGTGTAGAAGTTGGCAGAATGGTGATCAGTGGTGTAAAACGTGTTGTTGATTCCATGTATAGAACTGTGATTTCAGCTGTCGTTCTCTCGTACTCTGTAAATATGTGTTTTGGCTGTCGGAAACCTGGTTTAGACTCTTTTCTTGGCAGAGTGAATTTGCATGTGGGGCTGGAAAGAACTCAATCTGTGTCACAGTTTCCAAGGGCAGGATGGATTTTTTTTTTTTTTTAGATGACAATAAATTTTTATTTTTTTGCTAAGAAAAAAAAATACAAACTGAAGCGGTGTGTGCGTGTGTGTGTGCGCATGCGTGCCCGGGTGGATGTGCAGCCCCGGGCTCTGCTCTGGGCCTTGGGAGGGTGGAGAAATCTAGGCTTTGGAGCCCTCCAAACAACAGATCTGTGGCAAATTTTCACACAGCTAAGAATAATTTCTCTCTGAGCTCCCTTCCCTTTTTGGGGTGTTGCAATTCACTTTCCTGATGGAGGTGTGGTGAAAGAGGGGGAACATCAGTGCAATGTGGTTAAGGTGGGGCAGGGACCTCTCTGGGAGTTGCAAATCCAAAAAAGTCTCACCCAAATTCTTGGTCTGGATGTGGATTTATGTCCTGGAAGAGCCAGGCTGGGCAGAGGTGAGCTGTGCCTGCACTGTGGGTACAGTGTTTTGTGTGTTGGCACCCAAAAGATCACACCTGGCCTGTGGATCCAATACCTGTTAGTTTTGGTCTAATTAATGCTTCAAAGATGCATCAGCCACTTCCCATTAGTCCAATCACAACAACGATCTGAATGGGCCCATTTGTATTGCAGATTATTGGTAACTCAATAAAATCAGTAGATCTAAGTGCTAGCCCCGTCCCTCTTGTGTTCTGGCCATCCACCTGTGTTGGGTTCTTCACCAGGATTAGGAGGATAATGATGGAGACTTCTTCCTCTTTGTCATTCTTGCATTTGCTAGGAGCTGGTTTTGTGTGCTTCAAGCCTTCTTTTTAATGTTTGGGCTGTTCTGCTCCATGGGGTTAGTTGTGCTCTGACTGATGAAGGTTTATTAGTCTTTCTCTGTAAAAGGTGGGATTTCTTTTAGGGTGGGAGAAGACCCACACCACTGTCTGTAGCTGAGCAAAAATTAAGCTAAAACACCTTGAATAATACAGTGCAAACAACCTCAGAAGAAGTTGTGGCCCATGCCACCTGCTCCCTGGGACACACCTGGCTGGTGGCAGCCCAAGGCAAGGTGGGTCACAGTGATTTTTTTAAAAATAGCTGAAGATTAGCTGAGACCATATTCAAACCTTCAGCTACTTTTTTTAAAATAGCTAAAAATGAGCTGAGACCATATTCAAACCTCCAGCTTCATGTAGTAAACCTCATAATAAAGCGTGAGGTGGCTGCCAGCAGCTGCCAGCCCCAGATGAGCTGCGGGGTGCAGGCACAGGCTGCTGGACCCAGCTGAGATGACACCCCGAGACAGCATCCCCACAATCCCAGACCCAGCTCTGGAGTATTATTTCTCTGCACTAAAACCTAAGCCAGCAAATGGCTTCCTTGAGAGCCTGCAGGGCCTTAATCCCTCCTGCTGTGGGCTCTGTCACACAGATACCAAAGGAGCTTTTTTCTTTTCCCACCCCCGCATCCAGGATTTGACCTGAGCTGACCCAGCGGCTGCTCTGCCCACCGAGGGAGCAGCTGGTGCTCAGGCACCCGGGAGGGGGATGCTTTTAATTCCCTGGTCCTTGGCAGCTCCCAGGGACCTGCTGCAGCTCAAACACGGCCACCCCCGTGCAGGGTGGGGGTAGAGGGAGCTCCAGGTGTAAAATTAGTACTATTTGCAGAGAAAACAAGCTCCAAAAAACTCAACAAATTGTTCAAACCACCTGCCTTGTCAGGCATTTTTACTGTCATACTGGGTCACCCCACAACCTGCAGAGCATCCCACCACTTCCAGAGGGACCCAGGTCGCTGGCACAGGCTGGGAGTGATGCCAGGGACCTGCACCCCGTGCCTGGGCTGTCAGCTGCCCAAAATGCCTCCTGGTTTGGTTGTCAGGGCTGTAATGCTCTTTATTGCTGCCCAGGCTCCAGCAAGATCCCAGGCTTTCAGGAGGTCAGTAAAATTGGTGGTAAAATAAAAAAAACACCCAAACAGACCCATGAGCTATACACATTTTAAAAAAGGAGAAAATCAGCAGCTCCCACCAGACCTCAAATGCCTTGTCCCACCCCACTGTGCTGCTGCTCCCCGCCCAGGGCCACTGCCCCAAAGCACACAGCCCACGCATCAGCTTTGTGGCTTTTCATTGAAAAGAAGAGGCTTATCCACAAGAAAATGAGGGGGGAAAAGAAATTTAAAAATGTAAAGAAAAACGAAAAATGAAGGCAGGTTTGGCCATGGCTGTCCCCAGCCTGAATCAGTCGTGTTGCAGACAGGAGGGTTGGGGACATGGCCAAGAGATGCAGCACTGGCAGTGACAAACTCCGGAGGGACAGACAGGAACAGCCACACTTTCACATCCCTCGTGTAGTGTTACTAGTCCAGGCAGGCAAAGAGATCCCCTCCAATCCACCTGCCCACCCAGCCAGGCTCACGGGAGCGTTGCTGCTCGAAGGTGGGGATGAGTTGGGTGCGGGGAGCTGCGGTGGGGCAGGCACAGGGACCCCTCTGTCCCCTGCAGAGGGGGTTCTGGCTGCATTCCTGCAGGTGGTTCTGGCTTCAACACCACCAAAGTTCCCCTTTCAGGGCCATCTTCCTGCCCTTCCCTCACTCTGTCTCCTTGGACTGCTTGGTTCGTTGCTTGCGGAGCTTGACGAAGGCCTGAGCTTCTTTGTCCCTTTTCCTGGACTCCAGCAGCTGCAGGATCTCATCTGCCAGAGAAGAGGGGAGTGATGGTGGGAGATGCTCCCCACAGCCCCCTCCCCACTCTGCAGGGGCTCAGCCTGGCTGTGGCACCGCGTACCCGTGGGCTTGGGGTGGGTGAGGGGGAGCCGGGTCTGGGGCACCCGTGCCATGTCAGCCTCGTCCTCCTCGGCGTCGAGGCCGGGCAGGTGGCAGAGGGGGAAGAAGGCTTCGCCCTCCAGGTCGTTGGCCCCCAGCACGTCGTAGTCAAACACGGTCAGCAGCAGACAGGCCCCCTCCTGCCGGCACTTCTCGGAGGGGATCAAGCTGCAGGGGCACAGGAGCAGGGCATCATCACATCGCACCCCCTCGGCCCCTGGGCCACAACCTTCTGTGCTCCACGGGCAGCCACAGCCCCACACTGACCCAAACCCCTCAAAGCTCAGGGTCCCAGCACAGCCCCGCACCCTCCAGGGGTTTGGGGGACCCCGCTGGGGGTGAAATCCCTGGACACTGGCAGTTCCTGGAGCAGCAGAGGCTCCTCAGCCTGAGGGGCTGTGGGGATGGGGGGGTCCCGGTGGGTGTCAGCCCCTACGTACAAGTCGAAGGCTTCGTCGAAGAGAGGGTGCAGCTCGTTCCTCTTGCACTGGGTGGTCCGAGCCACCACCTCGGGGAACTCGTGCCGGGGCTCCAAGGTGAGCTGCACGAAGGGGTCGCTGGAGCCTGGTGGGGTGCAGACATCAGCCCCCTCCCCTGGCCCCTCTGCCCCGGGATGAACCCAACCGGGGGCGCTTGGACACACTGGGGTGGCGGCGAGGGGGGTCAGGGCAGCCTCACCACAACCCCCAGCCCAGCCCGGCTCCTGGAGGGTGCGGGAACATCCCTAAGCCTGCCCGCACAGCGATCGGCCAGGGGTGGCTGCAGGAGCAGTGACCTCTCCTGGAGAGCTCCCCAAACGACAGCAGGACCCGGAGAAGGTCGCTGCTCACCTCGGAGTATTTTTTTTAATCTGTGACTGCTTTGCATGATGAAGAAAAGCCACCTGCCCTGGCTGCTGGCTTGTGCCACAAGCAGTGGGGTGTGGGCACTGTGTCCTGCTTGCTCCAGCCTGCCACATGCCACTGAACCACCCAGAACCAATGCAATAACCCCCCTCTTTCCCCAAATCCACCTCCTTGGATAAAAAAGCAAATCAAGAGAGAGTCCAAGCATTGCCAACATCTCTCCTGACTGGGGCACACCAGGGACCAAGGACAGGGGACCCTGGGGCAGGGTGGCTCCCCTGCCCACCCACACCCACCGTTGGAGTCCAGCGGGATGAGGTTGGTGGCGTTGAGCACTTCCACACGGAGTTTCTGCTCCGAAGGCCGGTACAGAGCTTTGATGGTCACGGCCCCGTACTTCTCTGAGCTCATGTCCAGCTGGGCAGTGGGGTACAAGGATAAGGACACTGTCCTTCACCCCCATCGTGGAGGGGATGCACAGGGTCACGAAGAGGCTCAGCAGGAATTTTGGGGTACCAGGGTGTGCTGGAATCCTCTGGGATGCATTGAGCCCCCTCCTGCTCGACACTGTGGCAAAACCTGCCCCAACAGCCCCAGGACTGGGAGGGTGGTTGGGGAAATTCCACATTTCCACAGGCAGGGCCTGTGAGCAAGAGTGGGATGTGGGAAGGGGCTGGAAGCACCACCCAGACTCCTACCTGCTGCTGGATCCTGTTGCTGAAGTATTTCTGGATGAGTTTGCGGCTGGTGGCGGAGCAGAGAGCCAGGTGAGTCTCCAGTGCCTGTGGGGAGGGGGAGAGGTGATGGTCAAGCACACAGGCAGGTCCACAGCCCAGGGATGTCCTTCCTGGCTTCCCTTCCTCCCACAGGAACCCACAGGGACTCCCCATCCCCATCTCTGTACCTGGAAGGCTGCACTGTGGAGGGTCTCCAGCGGCAGCCCACAGCCCTCAGCGTGGAAGCACAGCTCCAGGCTCTGGGGACAAGGATGCTGTCAGCCACCAACCAAACCCCTGTCCTTGCCAGGGACCCCCTGCTTCCCCTTGGTACCTTCAGGGCACAGAACAGCCTCTGGCAGTGCTGGACCGAGGGCACCTGCGGCCCCCGTGCTGCTGAGAGCATGGACAGGGTGTGGTGCCACAGGAGAGTGAGGAGGCTGCAGGGGAGAGGGAGGCTGTGAGCAGGATCCAGAGGCTGGGCTGGAGAGATGGTCTTCAGCTGAAGGGCTTTGCAAAGCCCCAGAAGGAAGTGCCTCATCCTGCCAGCCCTGAAGTGGGATGGCCCCAAGGCCCATGGAGCTGAGGGGACACTCCTGCCCAAGGGATGGTGACTCTGGTGGCCTCTGCCACAGTGCATCCCAAGTGCCCTGGTCACCTTTTGAAGTTCTCCTGGACCAGATGCTCATTGAGGTACTGCAGCTCCGACTCCAGGAACTTCATGAGCGGGATGATGGACTGCAGTGAGAGGAGAGGGGCATTGGGGAGGGCAGGGGGGGTACCCAGCAGGGCACAGCAGGCCAGGGAGGATCCCAGAGAGGCTCCTTCCCACACGGGCAGGCTGTGCCTGGTGTGGTCCTGCTGCTGACATGGGCATCAAGTGAAGAAGTGTGTGGAGGTCTGGGCCCCATCACTGCTGTGTCTGTACCCCAGGCGTGGGCATGGAGCAGTGATGGAGGGTGACAGAGGCACCCACCAAGCAAGCAAAGACCATCCATGGCTGCCCAAAAGAGATGGTCCAGGAGAGGCTGGACTACTTACATCCTCGGGCTTCTGGGTGTCACTGGAAGATGAGAGTTCCTGGATGTGTCTGGCAATGCCCTTTTCCAGCTGCCAGGGAGAAACACAAGAAGAGACTTGGACTTTGGCCTCTGCACCAGCCTCCCCATGCCCAGCCCCACCTTGTCTCCATCCCAGGAGCATTATGGGCTTCAGGACACCTCGGGTGAAACTGCTCTGGGCCAGGTGAGGGCCAAGGGGGCATTAGTGGCTGGTGGTCACCTTGGTAGCCAGGGCTTGCACCACGTCCTGGACCTCGTGGTCCAGGCAGGCCACGGTGCTGTCACGCTGGTTGTGCAGAGCATTCTGGATCTGCTGTGGGTCGATGATGCCCCTCATGCGCTGCTCCAGCTGGGCCCAGTCCAGCTGGGATGGCAGCTTCAGCATCAGCAGCCGCAGCTGCTCGATGTTGTTCACCACAATGCAGAGCTGGGGGAGGTGGGTCTGCCTCAGGGTCCACACCCTCCAGAGCATCCCACATCCCCGTCCCCAAGGCAATCTCCATCATTATTCCCATTCCCATCTCCATCCCCATCCTCATCCCTAGCTCCATCTCCATCACCAGTCTCATTTTTAACCTCACCTGTGTCCCCATCCCCATCCTGCTCCCCCTGCTCACATAATTGCCCTCCTGATTTTCCAGGATTATGGCCAGCTGGTCCCTGTGGAACCCAAACTGGGGATGTCAGCTGGGTTCTCAGAGCTCAGCTCACCCAGAAACCAGGGCCAAATCCTGCCCTTCCTGGAGCAACCAGGACAGGTTCCAATACCAACCTTGTTGGCCGCCTCGCCCTCGTTCTGCTTGCTCAATGACAGAGCCTCAGCCCTCTCCTTGATGAGCTTGCAGTACATCAGGGAGATCTTGCACATGTCCTGCAGGACAGAGAGGAAACCAACGGGACTGAACCAGGCAACACGAGGACCACCGTGGGCTCAGGGAACCACATCACTGGGGGTCTGGCTCCTTCATGGAGACATGTCCCCCAGAGCAGGAGGAGGAAACTCCAGGTGCTGGTGCCCAGCTGTACAAACCTCCAGGAGATTGACCATGATCATGAAGGCTTTCTCAGGGTCTGGCCAGTTGAGCTGCTGCCAGGTTGTCACGATCTGGGCGTAGCAGGTGGACAGGTCAACAGTGGATGTGCTGTGCTTGTGGTACCCGTAAGGCTTCAGCTGAGGGGCAGAGAAAGCAAACACAGCTTGAACAGAGATGCCATCCCAGAGAGCAGAGCTGCTCCTTCACTTTGGGGCTCTCTGGCTCATCATCAGCTCCTTATATCACAATGTCATCACACAACCACTTTGGAGAGTGAGGAGATGAAGATGGATGGAGCAGCACGAGCTCCCTGCTTCCCTCCATACACCCACCCAGTGCTGCTGGACCCCACTAAGAGCAGCCTGTGGCCCCATGGCTGCCTTCCCTTCCCTCTTCAGAGAGTTTGGAAGCAAAGGGGATTCTCACAGCATGCCCAGATGCAGGGTCCTCAGATCACAAGGGCTGCCAGGGAGCAGCAAGGAAAAGGACACAGGGACATTGTGGGGGGCCAGGGTGGGTGGGATCAGCTGGCCCAGGGGACCACATATTTTGTTATGCATTTGGGAGAGGAACCAGGCTGCTCCTGGGCTGCCAGAGGCACCTATGTGGTGGTGTCAGTGCTGTGAGCCAGGCACAGCAGCACAGCATGGAGGGCAGCTGCAGTGTCCCCAAAGGGAGGAGGGAGATTTCTCCTCCCCACATTACCTGGTCCATCTGGATGGCTCTCTGAGCCCTCTCCAGCGTGGTGGTGTAGGCTTTCTGCAGCCACAGGGGCAACGCTTCCTCGAACCACTGGTGGAAATTGCTCAGAGCCAGAGGTCCATCCCTGTGGAGGAAGGCACTGGTTCTCCAACCACACAGGACCATCCCCCACTCCTGCTCTCACACCAACCCCACCCAGAGATGAGCCCAAAACCTTCCTGGTGATGCTCCCATTGACACCAGACACCAACAGCCTGCTCTGCCTGGTGTGCAATTAGTGATGAAGGATCCGGAGATCCTCTCAGTTAACTGCTCCATCCCTCCCTCTGGCACCTCTCCCCTCTCAGGGCTGGATACCTGCTTGGGAGGGAATCCTTCATCTGATAGAGCTCCTGCAGTTTCCTGTAGAGATCAAAGAGGCTCTCAGCCGTGGGTCTGGACATGCTGCTGTCAACCTTGTGCAGCTGCTCCTGGACATGCTCTGCCACCTGGATGGGAGCAAGGCCAGGGGGGACACAGTGAGGTCCAGCCAGGAAGGCTCTTCCAACTCCTTCTGGAGTGAGGGTCAGCTCAGGGGACTCCTCTTCCTTTTGGGTGGCATTTCAGGAGATTTGTTGGGTGAAACAGTCCCCATAGTCACTCTAAGGGCACACAGGGATAGAGGGGGAGTTTCTCTTGCTCCCCTTCCAAGCTTGCAACAAGCAGTTGTCACCTGAAAGCCAAAAACCTCAGCCTGGCTTTACACCTTAGTCCCCCGAGGGCAGAGCAGCCCAGGCTTGCTCACCAGGCTCTGCAGCTCCAGGTAGGCAATGGAGAAGATATTCAACTTCAGGTTGCTGCAAGAGAGAAACATGGAGCCAGGAGCCTGCCAACCCCAGCCCAGCAAACCCTGCCAGGCCATGTCCTGGGTGAGGACAGCACAGCTCTGAGGGGCAGAGGTGGGACCAAAGATCCCACCTGTGGAGCCCAAGGGCCAAGGAATGAGGCATCAAAGTGCCCTGCCACTCTTGATCCCAGGGAAGGTGGATGGGGGTGAGATCAAGCACTGAAACCTACGTGCTGAACAATTTATTCCAGATCTTTTGGCACTGCTTGAGATCTTCAATCACCTCCAGGAGGAGCTTGGACAAGGCTTTGCTATTCTCCTCTATGCTCTGCAAAGGAAATAACAGCTTGTTTTGGATGCTCAGACATTCTGAGGTGACTTTATCATGTCGGAGGGACAGAGATGGGAACTGACCTTCACCATGGGCTTGAGGTGCTGCTTCTGCATGTGGAACCACTCTGTTGTGCCTGACTGCAAGAGAGGAGTCCTGGTGGGATGACAGGGAAGCAGGAGGAGCAAAGCCAGCTCTGTGACCCCCTTCACTCTCCCTGTCCCCTGGGTGAGGGGAGAACCTGTGGTGGGAACCACAGGCTGGGGCCACCAGCTTGAAGGGGCAGGTATTTCCCATGCCATGGTGATCCATGGGGATTTGCTGAGGTGTGGGCATTGGGCAGAGGGTGGAAGGAAAGGGAGACCCACAGGGTCCCACCCTGCAGGGGTGGGAAGGTGAGACCCTCAGTACCTTCAGAGCTGTGGAGACCATCTGGGGGAGGTCAGGGCTGGGTGTGCACAGCTCACGGAAAGCTTTGGTTTTGCACATTTGGACAAGGACCCTGCAAAGTGAGAACCTGGAGTGAAACCCAGCACCTGCCACCAGAAACAAGCACCTCTCCCCTCAGAGACCCTGCCCAAACAGCCTTCCCCTCCCAGCAGCATTCCCCACAGGGAGGCCAGGATGAGGGATGGGACAGGACAAGTGTCACAGCAGCCTAGACGGGGAGAAAGGGCTCACTCTGAGTTTTGCTCGAGCTCAGGGGCTTGTCCTGAGCCACAGGACCCCACATGCAGCTGGCACCAGTGACTGACTCACCGGAGCAGGGACTGGAGCCTCTCCGTGGACCTCGGGACAGAGAGGGGGAAAATGATGCGGAACCTACGGATGAGGGAGAGCCCGTAGGTCAGCAAGGACTGGAAGGACTCAGCCAGCTCTGCTTTCTGGGGAGAAGAAAGGAAACATGCATTGTCCTCCTCAGTGACAGGCAGGTGCTGGCAGGACCATGGCACCACAGAGGAGGGAGCTGCTGCTGCCATTCCTTTCCAGCCTTCTCCAGGGATGGGAAAAAAAACCCCTGATGTCTGGTAGCTTCTCCCTGGAGGGACTGAACTGAGCTTTGTGCTTAAACCTCATTGCTATGCATGGAAAATTCAGTGTCTCAGCAGGGTGCAGGGATGCTCTGGGAAAACAGGCTGGGAGAAGCAGAAATTGGGTCACATTTAAGTTTTGCAGGGGGTTGTGACTGACCTGATGGCAGGGATGGGGGAGGGGGATGTCAGTGCAAAGGGTAAGGGGCTCTCCACAGACAGGGGGAACAAACCACTGGAAAATGCCCTCCAGACACCCTGGCACCCCTGTACCCCACAGTCTCCTGCCCTTCCTGGAACACTGGACTGAAACAGCCCCAGGGGCTGTGGGAGGAGAGGTCAGGGTTGGGTGCCTGGGGCACCTTTCCCTGATCTCTGCCCTCACCTGCTCTGGCCTCAGGCGCTCCTGCACCCACTGGTACTCGATGCTGGTGATCTGGTGGAGGAGGCAGCTGCTGTTGAACTCCAGGCTCTGGTAGAGTTTACTGTAGGCCAGCCACTGCCTGGGGAGGAGGGAGGGCTGGGTTGAGCCCCCAGGGGCTGGGGGGCACCCAGGAGCCAGCCACAGTCATAGCCAGGGTCACAGGGGGCACCCAGGTGTCCTGGGAGCAACACCTGAGCTCACAGGAAGACCAGCTGTGGCCAGAGGGTCCCAGGAAGGCCCCAAGTGCTGCACTGGGGCGCCCTGGGTGTGGGGTACTCACGCCATGTCCTGGTGGAAGTCAGAGAGGTCCTTCTGTGTGGCGTGCAGGTACAGCACAGTGCTGGCATGGCTGCTCAGCTCTCCATCCCAGGAGGTGCTGCCGGCCTGCCAGGAGGGAAAGGGGGAGGAATGTGTCCTGGAGCAAGACAGGATGAGGAGGAGGAGGAGGAGGACAGGCGTCATGGTGG
>VZRH01008415.1:600501-634552 GCA_013397555.1 Urocynchramus pylzowi | reverse complement strand
GGGGGGCAGGGTGTATTTGCAGGAGTGGGAGCCCCAGAAGGATGCCAGGCATCATCCTGACCCTCATTCCCATCACACAGTGGGTTGGGGTGTGGGTTGCAAAGGAAGGCCTCCCCAGCCCAGGTGCTTCTGGTGCTGGTAGCAGCCCTGGTGGTACCTGGTGCTGGAGGATCTCGTGGGACACCAGCTGCTGCAGCAGGTGGCGGTGCACGGTGTAGCTCGGCTGTGTCCGGCTGCTCGTGGTGGCCCTCTGCAAAGAGACAAGGCAGAGAGAACCATCACCTGCCCAGACACACTGGGATGCTGTCACAGTGGGGACACAGGACCCAAAAAGTGGGGCTGGAGAGCCAAGGGCTACAGGTGCACCAGGAGCAGGGTCCTGGTGCTGGCACAGAGCTCAGAGCAGGGCCCAGCACCTGCAGACCCTGGTGCTGGCACCTCTGCTCCTGGGGCAGTCACCTGCAACCCCCAGACAAGCCCCAAGGGACAGGCAGCTGTCCCATCCTGCCAAGGCGATGGAAAGGACCTTTCCACATCCCATCCCACCTTCTTGTGAGTCAGTAGGAACTGCAGGTGACAGTGTCCCCGCTCCGGATACGTCTCTGTCCGAGGCTCCAGCTGGTACCACTGGTCATTCCAGCAGTGCAGGTCCTGCAGGCACAGAGGGACAAGGGAAAGTCCTGGGCAGCCTTCCCAGGAGAAGGATCTCATTCAGAGACCAGGGGATCTTCATCAGACTGCATTCGTGGGGCAGGACAATTCTACAGGATGTGCAGTGACTGAGTGTGTTGGAATGACTGCGGCACAAGGAGGGACCTGACATCAGCTTGTGGCTCTGAGACGGGATCCTGGGTGTGCCACGGGGTGCTGCCACGGGGCTGGGATCCTGCCCGGATCCTGCCCGGATCCCGGGAGGTTTCACTGGGGAAAGTCCTGGGGAGTCCCTTGGAGGAGGGGAGGCACCGCGGCGCTCACCTTCAGGCGAACGACCACGTTCCCCAGGAAATCGTCCTGCCCTTTGTCTTTGCGAGCGTCTTTAAAGATCCTGAAAGGCACAAACAACCGAGGGGGTGGGAAGGTGTCCTGCAGCCGTGACCCGCCCGTGTTCGGGGTGGAGAAGGGTGACACAGACCTGTCGCCCTCCCTCCCTCCTTCCAAGGAGGAAGGAAATTAAAACCCAGCAGGCAAATAAACATTTTCCACCCCTCTTTCCTCAGCAGCCTTGGGGCCACAGCAGCACCAACCTTTTGAGGCCGTGGAGGTCCGTCAGCTCCCCCAGCTTGTGCCGCATCGACTCCACCACGTCCGAGTCCCTGCGAGGGCAGGAGGCAAAACCCAGGGCGGGGAGAGGGGGAAATCCAGGGGATGGAAAAACAGAGCAGGGAATTGCAATGACGGTGGAGAAGGGAAAGCCCAGGAGCAGGGAAGTGTCAGGGTTGAGGCCACCCCCAAACCCAGCCCAAATCTCCATAAATAAAACCCGGGCTTAGCACCAGCCCTGCCTGGGCACAGCCAGCCTGGGCTTTCCCTGCTGGCACAGGTCACATCCTGCACTGAGCACTGCTCCACATCCAGTGATGGGAAATGGGTTCCCAGCTGGCTTCTGGGAAAAGCTGCAGACTGAATCCCAGGAGGCAGCACCCACTTGGGCATGGTCCTGGGCTCACTGGGATGCTGTCACTCACCACATGTCCAGGTGGAAGCTGGCTGTCTCCACATCTTTAAACTCCCTGCAAGGCAACAGGGGATGTTGTTACTGGAGTAACACAGGAGTGGTGAACCCCCATCCCCAGCCAAGAGCCCTGCATCCCCCCAGAGAGCAGAGCAAGGGGGTGGGGGTGGATTACAGGATGAACGTCTCGTTCCACACTGGGCTGAGGGTCTGGTTTATGACTTGGGTGCGATGGATTTGGTCTTCAGGGATGAGGTCTTTGACCACAGCCTTCATCCTCTTCTTGTGGTCAGGGTGGGCTGGCTCCTGGCTCCTGGCCTCGATGCCCAGCAGGCAGTATGGGTCACTGAGCCCTGCGAGGCCAGAGCTGTGGGAATTCCACTCAGGAGCAGCAGCTGCCCCTCCTCCCAAGGGACACCCCCCCTCCACTTACCACTGACATCTTTACCCAAAATTCCCTTGGCTTCCTTCACAGTGGCTTTCAGGCAGTAAATGGGACTCTGGAAAAATGAAAAAAACCAGCTATTAATGTGAGGGGTCACCAAACCTGTGAGGAAGGATCACCCCTACATGGAAGGATGGGGCTGGAGCAGGACCTTGCCATCAGCTCATGCCCAAGCAATGACAACCCCAGGGCATCCCAAATCCCAACCACTGGGGCTCAGGGGCACTGCAGCCCCCCAGCAACACCCCAGCTGCACACTGGGGACACTGTACCTCCAGCTCCATGACCTGCTGCATGATGACACTGTGCTCCTCCGCGTTCATGCCAAAAGCCTGTGTGGATATTGGGGCTGGTGATGGATGCTGCCCTGTTAACAGGGGCTGGAGAGCAGCCAGGGGCTTCCCTCTGCTCCCTGGGAGCCAGCAGCAGCCCAAGGGGAGAGGAGAGAGGCAGAGTCCAGCAGGAAGGCTGGGGACCAGCTGAAAGCTCTTGAGGGAGAGCCTTCCTCCCACCATCCCCAGCCTAAGATAAACACTTCTCCCCAGGGCTAATATTTCCCAGCCACAGGATGATCCCAGCCCTCCAGCTGGATGCTGCTGCTACATCTTTCATGGTGCTTGTTAAAAGCTCCCTCTGAGTGACCCTGTAGGGGGCCAGAGGAATGATTATTGGCTCCAAACAACCAGAGAGAAATTGTGCATGGTGGGGATCAGGGCAATTGTGCATAGGTGGGATGGGGCACTTCCACATCCTGGCCCCTGGAGCCTCTGGTCCAGTCCAAGACCCTGGCACACGGAAAGCCCAACCTTATTCAACACTAATATTCTCAAGTTTGCAAGTAAAAGTTTGTTATTCAGCCTCCTGAGACTTTTGTGGTCTCCTGTGAACCACAGAGTAAACCAAAATCCCTTTAAAAACTCACTGAGCAAGCTTGGGACATAACAGACCCCTGCCATCCCCTGTAGCTGGGATGATGGACATGTCAGGGGACAGGTTTTGGGACCCTGTTAGGAAGGGGATGCACCTTCTGCACGTAGGAGTAGAGCTCCTGGGGGTCCCCGACGTGCTGCTGCTCGGGCTTGCCCAGGCGGTGCCGGATGGTGTAGAGAACCTCCTCGTAGAGCAGGGCCAGCTGTGGGGGACAGTGCTGACACCTCTTGTGGGGACAGCCAGCAGGGACACGCTCCAGGCATCCCCCAGGATCAGCAGGGTTTCCATGCATCCCCCAGGATCAGCAGGGTTTGCTCCTCACAGCTCCCCACGCTCCATGCCAGGCCCTGCCACCCCCACCACCGGCTGTCCCTGGGGAGCTGAGCCACGTCCCCAGGCCCCTGCAGCACTGCCACCCCCTCCAGTGCCACCAGTGGGGCCACACTTGTACCTCTTCCTTGGAGAACCGGTGGGACAGATCCATCTGGGGAGAGAAGAGAAGCAGAGAGGTTTCCCATCAAGAGCATGGCTTGAGGAGGAAGTCGTGGCCGGACAGGGCAGGGCAGCCAGGGTGGGGTGGCTCACCCACAGCACACGAGGGTGGGATGTCCCAGACAATGCTGTGATACCCTACAGACACCCCATGGCCAAGGGACAAGGTCCCCCATCGCCCACCAGCAGGGCAGCACAGGGGGCTTCACCCCCAAGTCCCATTAATTGAGGAGGGGGCTGCGAGGGTGGCAACAGCAGCTTGGGGTGACCCCCAGGAGGCTTTAAAAGCCAACCACCCACCTCTCACCCCCCAGAGCCACTCACTCCAGCAGCACCAGGCTGGAGAGCAGAGCAGCTGAGGGACAGGGCAGGGGGCCAAAGCACTGTGAGGAGCCCCAGGCTGGGCAAGGAGATGGCAAAAGCCACCAGGATTTGGTGCACTGCTACCAATCTCTGAAAGCTGCAAGGAAGCACTGCTCATCCCCCACCTGAAGGACGCCCAGTGACAGCACTGACTTTCCAAACAAGAATTAAATCCAAGCAGTGACACTGCCAGAGGAAGGGGACCGGTCCCTTTGCCATCTGTCATGGGTCCTGACGCTGGAGCCTCTGGGAGCACGAGGGGGGTGACACCAAAAAATGCAACAGAAGTCTTTAAAATGAGTTTGGGCTTTTCTGGGCTGAGGGGCGTTTGCAGAGCATGGTCCCAGCACCTGCTCATGCAGGGCTGGTGGGGATGGATGGATGGATGGATGGATGGATGGATGGATGGATGGATGGACAGACAAATCCTACCTGTGGGTCAGCCCAGGCCCCAAAGTGACCTTAGGAACCCCTAACAGAAAAAAAAATAAACCAACCCTGAGCTTGAACATTAACATTTGCTTATGGCAAATCTAGGGCTGGCATAATCCCCTGGCCATCTGGACTGAATTCAACCCTTCCAGCCCTGGTGAGTTTAACCCTTGAGCTGCTTCTCTCCCACCTGCCTCCGCATCCCTTCTTGCACCTACTGATGGCTGCTGGGGGCTCTGGTGGCTCAGTAGCCCCCTGTGAAAGGATTCCTGTTGCAATCAGGAGGTCCCAGCCTGCCCCTGCCCAGGTTTCATGCACCTTCTGCTGCTGCTGGCACTGTCCTGTCTGTGCCAAGGCACGGGGGGCATGGACCCATCCCAAATCTTCCAGCATCCCCACAGTCAGTGCTGCCCCATTGCAAGGTCACAAGCACAGAGGGGACAGAAAAAAGGACTTTATTTCTCTGCTGCTCTTGTTTATTATCAGCAAGACATAAGCATCTGTTCCTTGCCTGGTGGTGGGGTAGCCCAGGAGGGCAGGGGGAGGAATCCCTGCTGGTTTTGGGGGCAGCTCCCTGCTGTTCCGTTCTGCCCATGCTGCAGGATCTGCTCCATGCTCCCACGTGCACACAGGACTGGTTAAGCTAAAGCTGAGCTGAGCCACCAGGATGTGTTTTCTGCTGCTAATTCTCGTGCCAAGAGCCCAGCTCAAATCCAGGAGTGTTGCTTAAATCCAGGTCTGGATCCAGCCCCCAGCATCAGCCCGCCCCAGCAGCTGCAGCAGTGGGGAGGCAGCAGGGACAGGGGTGCCCGGGGGGGAGGACAGGTCCCTGGGAGGGGGACAGCCCTGGGACAGAGCATCCCAGTGTGGGGCACCTTGCCCTCGTTCTCCCAGCAGCATTGGGCAGAGCTGTGGGTCCCACCTCACGGGGACGGACACGGGGAGCCAGAGGGAGTTGGTTGTTTTGGGATGGCCTGGAGCAGGGCTTTGGGGCAGCTGCAGCAGCACAGAGCCCAGAGGGGCTCAGAGGGGACCCTCAGTGGAGGCACAGAGCTGCAGCTGAGCCTGTACCCACCCTGGGGTGCCCAGGGGTACGGCACCCCCCTCTCTCGCTCACACCCAGGCCTCAGCCCCTTTTCCCTCATCCCCCTTTCACAGCCTCAGCACCCAGCGCTGTCCCCTGGGCCCAGCCACCCTGTCCTGCCTGCTGCCACCACACCTCCAACATCTCCCCATCCCCCTGAGCTCAAATCCACCTACCTCGGGGCTCTCCTCGCCGGGGAGGGTCCCCGGGGGGCTCTGGCCAGCAGGATCCATCTCGGGGGAGGCTGAGAGTGGGGCAGGGCTGTGCTCTGCCTGCAGCTGCGGCCTCCCCCGCTGCTCGCTTCTGGGAGGAGGAAACCACAGCCCTTATCAGAGCGTGGCCATTTTAACAGAGCGGAAACGGGCTCGGGGCTCCTTCCAGAGCACCCCGGGACGCAGGCGCCCCGGCCCTGCTCCCCAGCAGCCCGGCCGTGGGGACCGCGGGGCCCACACGGCATGGCGGCAAAAGGAAGGGGCCTGCTAGCACTTACCAGCAAGGAATTGGGAGCAAGTAAAGAGAAATAGTCCTGAGAAGGTGTTATAGATGCATATTATAATATTGGCTTCTCGCAAACGTTGGAATGAATTTTGTGTGTGTGGTGTTGAAGTTGCTTTGTTGTAGGGATGTGGTTTTCGTTTCTGTTGTTGATTGGGCTTGGGCATAGTGGTGAAATAGCTATGCTTGTGTTAAAATGCCTGCTTGGACGGGATAGCATCCAATGAACATAGGATGAGGATACCTGCTACAGATATGAAAACTATCAGCACTCACTATCTGAAGAAAGTATGGACCAAGGCCCAGACTGGAAGTGACAAAGAGAAGGAGCCAAAACCACAGCCAAGGAACACGCATGCTCTAAAAAGGCAGACCCGAGGAGGGGCCATGTAAAATAGTTCCTGGAAAATGTAAAGTTTATGGATATGCATAAGGATCTATGAATATGCAACAGGCTGATGTAACAGAAAAGGTATTTAAGGGGTATCCCCGAAGGTGAAGGTGTGCTCTTGGCTGACTGCCAAGATGCACCTGGCATAATAACCTTTGCTCTATGGTCCTTGCCTCCTATTGTCCTTTATTAAACTTTTTTAATTTTCACTGGAGAGTGACCATGTTTTTCATAGAAGGCAAAACCCAGCAGGGGAAGGGGGCGATGGATAGGATTAGTGAAGGCAACGCTGAGGATCTGGGCTCTGATGTGTTTTTGGGATCCATCGTGCCCTGAGAGCAGAGACAGGGACCTTGCAGAAAGCAGGGGGTGTCCTCAGCCCCGGGGGATGTGGGGATTTGAAACCCCTTGCAAAAGCTGCAGGATGAGAAGTCCTTGCAACACCCAGGAGAGTTGCACAAGGTTGGGCTGAGAACACATGCAGTAAAGAGCCAAGAACAGAGCTCAGAAGGGGCCTGTGACCTTTTCCCCAAATGGGCTGTCCAGAAAGAGCTGGTTACTGAGAAAAAAAACAGAAAGAAATGACGTGGAAAGCTTGTTCTTTACCGTCAGCTTTCATTCTTGTAAACGCTTTATCTGACTGCAGCTTGCCAGGCAGTTGCCCTCCCCTCGAAGATCCCTATCAGGATGCTCTCACTGATAAGAAACTGGGTGGGGGAAGGCTTGGCTGGGCATCAGGAGATGGCCAGGGGCAGAGCCAGTTTGCTCCTGTTGTGTGTTGTGTCTACAGGCACAGCTCCTGGGCTTTGGAGGAGCTGTTGAGCTGCACAAGCATTTGCTGCTCAGCGGCCAGACCCACAGCCTGGGGAAGGACAAGGACATCAGCCCATGCTCAGTGTCACTGCTGGGGTTTGGTGTCACTGCCAGGGCTGCTGAGGAGCCACAGACCCTGTGTAGCAGGGCAGTGACTCCCCAAGGGGAGGTTTTGTCTTCCCCACATCTTTCTGGCCCTTGGATGGCCCAAAAGCCATGAACAAAATGCTTCAGATGTAACACAGATGGCAGTGGTTCCACACTGGGATCAGTGGTACTGTGCAGGCACTCTGGGATTTGTGCTGAACCCAAACAGGAAACCATGACCATGGAAACTGCACTGGAAAGTTTGTCTCCTTAATACCAGAGAAGGAATCAGAGTCCATCAGCACAGAGCCCCACAGCACGCTGGCTCCAAGCAGGGCTGCAGGAGGATGCTGGCAGCAGCATCCCTGAGAGAGGATGAGGGCAGGCAGCCAGTCCCTTCCAGCCTGCACTCATCCAATCCTTTCATTGAGGCAGGTTGCACTCTTTTAATTGCTTTAAGAGAGACACAACCTCCCTTTGCCCTGGAACCCTGTAAGAGCAGGTTATAATGGCAAAAGGGGCTCCCTGAAGTTGCAGGACCAGGAGATGGAGAAAAGGCTGAGAGCAGAGGCAGGGGGTAGATGTGGGGGGCAGTTTTTCTTTATCTAGGTCAGCCAGCACAGGACTGGGGCAAAGAGGGGCTGCACAGCACAAAAACACCGAATTTTCAGAAGTAGAGGGATGCCAAGGTAATCTACAGAATACAAATCCAGAGATACGGTGAGACACCCAAAAGCTGAAATGCACTCCTGAGATTTTTCAGCCTTGTCTCCTGAGGTCTGAAAAAAGCTGCCTGTTACACTTCTGCTCTCTCCCCTGTCAGGAGGGCTCTGGTAACTTTCCCCAGAAATTGGGTGCCCCAAGGAACTGGGCTTCAGAACCCCTTCTTGTGCACTCCCCAGTTTGGCACTGGAACCACCCCCTCACCCCACACCTGCTGAGGATGCTCAGTCCCTTTGCTGTCAGAGATGCTTAGAGGTGCTTACCCAGCCCTGCCAGCCTCAGCCTTGGCTTTATCCAGCCTTTTTCCATGGGCTCACCTTGGGCAAACAGCTTTAAAGCATCTCCTCCCTTGCTGATGGGGGGATGTGGTGGAGAAGCCAATTCCTGTCCCGTGACATGCACAAATGCAGTTTATTGATCTGGGACATTAGCTCTGTGCTAATGTCCCTTGCAAAATGTCCCTTGCTTTTCCCTTGCAAAATGTTGTTAGTGGGACCTAGAGAAAAGTGCATGATGGCCTTTGGAAACCGTTGCTGTCATCTTTGCTTTTAGCTTTGATTGCAAAAGTAAAATCTGGCCCAGCTAACAGCAACCCCAGAGGTAAAGGCAGGACATGGACTCAGCAGCCTTGAGCTGCTCACACCTTTCACTGCTCCTTGCCAACAAAAAATAACAGCAGTCAGGATGTCTCTTGCCTCAACCAGCACAGAGAGAACAGAGAAAACAGCTGAAAGAGTTTAGTGAATCCTCAAATCCACTTCTCTCCTCCTTGTAACACTGGAGAAATAAAATCCAGTCATAACTATTGCTAAACATCAGGCAGTGACCCTCCAACCAGGAGCTGGTGGCTGGGCTGGGGTTGTGCAAGCTTTAGAAAGCAAAAGTTCAGCAGCAGTGTGGAAGTGTCTGTTTAAAAGCACTTTCCCCAGCTGGTTTGCAATGCCTGCTGGAAATGCTCAGGCACAGCTCAGCAGGGTGGGAGCACACAGCTCCATCAGAGCCAGCACAGTCCTTGGGAAGGACTCTGTGCAGGGATCACATGGATTCGAGCCTCTGTGGGTGCCATGGGAGAGCTGTTTGGTGATCAGGTCTCAAAAGCAGCAAATATCCTTTTCCCCCTGGCTTTTACCAGCAGTCACCTGTTCCACAAAATACTGGTGACAAAAATCCCTGAGCTCCAGTATTTGCACCTCGAATTACTCCTTGTCCAGGAAACAATAAGAGAAGCCCTAAAAGCAGCTCCAGAATGAGCGAGGATTTCTGGTTAGCACAGACAATCCTGATAAACTCAATTCCCCACACTGGCAGACAATTAGCAGAACATCCCAGACATTCAAGGCAGGACTTTCCAAAGGGAGGGGGTTGGCATTCCCCAAAACAGCCCTTGCTTCCCATGCTGTCAGTCTGCCTCCCAAAATAACCACCATATCTGCACAATATGGAGTGAAGCCTTACATTCCTTTTAAAAACAAGTAATCCTAAAGGAAAATCCTTTATACAATATAAATCAAGTTCACAGCTCACTTGTGAATGGGGTTATAGGTGCTGCTGAGAAAACAGATCTCCAAAGAACAAGAATCATCACCTTCTCTAAAGGGAATCATCTTCCCCTTAAAGGAAAACCTGCTAGGAAAGAGCCCTCCACCAGCATTAACAGCAGTTTATCCCCTACCTCTTGTCTTGATCCTGAAGCCGCAGCCTGGCCTCACTCTTATCTCTCCGATGGAAATGGGCAAGTAATCAAAAAACTGATTTCAACATGTCCCTCCCTCACTTCTCCTTTAAGCACGGGGTCTGATGACTCTGCAGAACCCTGTGGCGCCTGCCAGGCTTTGGCAAAGGGGACAGTGCAGGCACCAGGCAGGGCAGAGGAAGGGAAGGTGGTTTCCAAATGAGAGACATCCCTGTTTGCCCTCTTTGGGGCTGTCCAGGTGAGGTATCCCCCAGGGACCCATGGAGTGCTGTGGGGTCAACAATTCCATAGCCAGGAGGGATGTCAGTCATCCCCCCTCCCTGTCCTGTGGGGACCTCCAGTTACTCCTGCCCTGACCCCACATCTCTCCTGCCACAGGCTCTCCTGAGCACTTTGGGGGCACCTCACAAAATAGGGTGGCACCTGGGGAGGAAGTGGGGAACACACAGTACCTCCCACCTCATTTGGGACATCTTAGAAGGATGTCAAGGCAAATTCCATCCCTCTGGGAAGAGCAAAGGAGACTTCCAGCCACCCACATAGGACAGGGCAGTTGTGAAAGCTCTGTTCCCTTTGGGAGCCCTGTGCAGGAGCAGAGGTTTGCCACAAGAGCTGCCAGCTCCATGGCAGGGACTAGCAAGGATGACTCTGAGGAAGTCACAGACTTCATCTGTAGACCTGGATGTCTCTCATTTGCCTCACAGCACCTTGTGACCACTTTAAAATGTTTTCACCATCACTGTCATGTGCTGTCTTCCACTTCCTTCTCCCAGTGAGATAATTATGTTTCAGACATTGGATTTATCATCCCCTCACTGCAGATAGAGAACAGAGGACACATTTCAAAGCCAATTCATTTGCTGTTTTGGGGGCTGAGTTGAGAGCAGCAGGACCTACAGCATGTGCCTGAGCTGAGGAGGGACCAGGGGATGTTTGTGAAGGTGGAAGAACCCGGGGCTGAGACCCAGTGTCTTAGGTTGAAATATGTTAGTGGGGGTGTGCATTCCATTGCCATCTGTCAGAGCTGGGGCAGTTCTCTCCTGTTCACTGGGCAGTTTCCTTTATGTCTCCCACAACCAATCCTCCCTCCAGGAGATCTCTGCTGTCCATGGCCACTGAGTGTCCCTGCATGGCTGATAAAATTCCAGCATCCCACTGGGAGAGGCTCTGCCCAGGGAAGGAGCCAAGCATTCCTACCTGGATCCAATCTGACTTTGGGAACACCCCAGCAGCCTCTGCCCACTGCATTCCCAGAGGAGCAGCTTTCTTTTCCCCTGCATTCCCAGAGGGAGCCCAGGCCCATCTCCAGCAGCCCTGGAGCTCCAGAGGAAAACTCCCCCCTTGTCCAGGATCCCTGCTCCAGCAGAGCCACAGCTGGCACTGCAGGAGGGCTGAGCCACCCTGGGATGGCACTGCTGCCACCACCCTGACCCACAGGGGGTCAGCTCCTGTTCTGACTCTGTCAGTGGGTTTTTTTTATTTGTACTATTGCATTTGTATTTTTAATTTTCCTAGTAAAGAACTGTTATTCCTATTCCCATATCTTTGCCTGTGAGCCCCTTCATTCCAAAATTATAATAATTCAGAGGGAGGGGGTTTACATTTTCCATTTCATGGAAGGCTCCTGCCTTCCTTAGCAGACACCTGTCTGTTCAAACCAAGACACCCAGGTACCTCCATGCCCCCATGGTGCCCATTAACCAGGCTATTCTGGAGCACAGATGCCAAATTTCTGACCAGCTCCATCACAGAGCACTCTCCCCACACACTTGCCAAAGCCCCAGAGGAGCCCAGCAAGCTCCATGGAGTCACAGTCTTGTGATGGAAGGAGGCTGCAGGGTAACCCCTCCCACCGCCCCCACATTCCAGAGGGACACACCAAAAGATGGAATAGTGTTGCAGCCAGTCTGTGCCACTGTGTCCCAGCCAGAGCCCAGCCCTCAAAGAGCAAAGCACATGGAAAAGGAGGAGGAGGAGGCACAACTTGAGCAGGGGCAAGGAAAAGTTTAGAAAGACAAGATTTGCTGAGCTGAGCTGGTTAATGGAGCCAAGCTAATACCTTTTGCTTCCAGTGTCCAGAAGCCATAGGAATTGTGTAGGGAATGGCAGGTGGGCTGGGAGGACCCAGCAGGGAGGGATCCGGGTCTGTTTGCACCCTGAGGTGTGAGATCCAGCAGCCACCACCGGCAGGTACAAGGCCCTGCTCCTGCTCCTCGTGACGTGGGGCACTTTGTGTCCCACTGGGGCCTCTCCTGGTGGCACAGGGCCAGCCCTTAAGCAAGGAGAGGGCTGAAATACTGGTTCCAGTCTCTTGGAGCTGACTCACTCCAGAAAGCAGACAGGTGAGTAACACCTGCTGTGGCTACAGAGAGAGCCTTGACTGAAATGAAGATCCCCACCCTGCACATCTCAGCGTTCCATCCCCACCCACAAACCTCACTCTTCTGTGCAGCTTTAACCTGAAACTCCTCCTGATCACAGCCTGCCTTTGCAAAACTCACCTCTAACACACCCCTGGCAGTTCTTTACAGGTGGTGGTGCCTGTGATGCCACAGGAGGGGCTGGCTTTGCTCCTGGATGCTCTGGGAGCAGCTGGATCCAAACTTTATCCCACACCCCCTGCCAGCTCCAGCAGTGTTTGCAAAGGGAGACAGTGCTGTGAGCAGAGCTGATAAATCAGTGCCCATCATGTGGCTGAGGCAGTTTGAGCATCTACAGCTCTGAGAGTGGTGGGAAGTCCTCGTGATCTCCAAAGGAAGGCACACACAGGACAGGGAGGTGCTGGCCAGGTGGGCTGAACTCCACTCCCTACAACTGCTTAGTGCATCCCCCCAGCCAGAAAGAAATTAATGCATGAAGCTGGAGCATTTCAGGTAAAACCTGGGCAGAATGGTGTGGAGGAAGAGGAGGACTCTGTTTCTTCCTTTGTCTGGAGGCAACCCCAGGCAAGCACACACAGGACAGAGCAATCCTTCCAGGGTAAGGATCCTTGATCCCTAAGGATGGGGTATTCCTTCCAAGATAAAGAACTTCCCCAGCCCCCAGGGACAGCACCAGGATTTCAGGGCTGACAGCAGGAAATCTGTCAGCAGCACCTGTGGTTCCTGCAGCAACACTTTGCACAAGATCTCAAAGCACTTTGGAAATACCCAGTTACCCCACAGTCCCCAGAGGAGGGAAGCAGCTGCATTTCCCAGCATCAGGGGCAGGGAGAGACTTCTCAGCTGAAGAGCCCAAGTGACATCAGAGACGGCTGTAGGTGGTGGTGGAAAAATTTGCCTCTGTGCATCCAACACTAATTGTTCCCTATGCCTCCTCTTTTCCTTCAACAGTAAAACACCATCCAGCTGTTGGAGTTGTGATTCTGTGAGTTTAATGGTACCAGTCTGGCTGTCACATGGCAGCCTCCTGCTGCACAGCCAGTTAATCATTGAGGCAGGGACCAGACCTGGAGACGTGTCAATGAACAACATTTCCTCCTGCCCTACTCCCACACGGCTTCCAGAGCAGCAGCAGACTTCAATTTGCATGTCCCTGCTTTAATATTTAAAACTTTCTGTGTGGGCAGCAGGACTGGTGACCCTTCTACCCTCCCTGAGCCCTTTCCCAAGCAGAGCACAGCTCCCATTTTCCATCAGGGGGGTGGCAGGGAGTGCTGAATACCAAAGCCAGATTTGGGCGTTTAGGCAGGGTTCTCAGCAGCACCCAAAAATCGGGATTCCCAAATCGTGCTGCTCCACTCAGCCCAAAACCTGCCTGAGCCTTGCTGGCTGTGTGACCTGCCCAGCCCTTTGGCCCCACAGCTCCAGCACTCCCAGAACGTGCTTCACTTCCCACCACCACATTCCAAACACATCGAGACCACGCCCAATCTCGTGTTTTTTGGCTTGCTCCTCCTCCCCTCCCCAAAGACCGTGGCCAGCTCCAGCCTGGGGGATTGGGAACATTCAACCTCAAACCAGTGTGGAAAGGCCACAGCTTCAACTCCAGATTTAGCCCACAGACACCCCTGCTAAGAAATATTTCATTTATTCCAGCCTGACTCATCCTTGGAGTGTATTTCCCTTTTGCCAGACAGAAACCTCATGGTGTCTTTGGAGGTCTTGCCACTTCTCCACTCTAAGGGAAGTGACTCAGCTCAAGCTGTGGAGCTGAGTTCCCATGGGAGCAGATATCTAAATATTTCTCTCAAGCACACTTAGTTGAGGAAAGGTTTTAAAAGAACCTCATGGATTTGTTCTGATTGTTGGCCTAAGAGCTGCACAGGGAGGGGGGCTGGGCAAGAGCTCTGGAAAGTTCGTGCAATTTGTGTTTTCTAGGATTCTGTCTCAGAGTAGAGGGTAACTGGGAATGAGCCAGAACAGAAAGGTTTCAGCATCATTTTAGAGTTGGACAGATGTGACTGAGGAAATCTTGATTTGAAGTAACTTAATTCACAAATCAAAACTTTACAGTCCAGTAGGAGTTGAATAAATCCTACCTCAATTTTTTTCCTCCTTCAGCCACCTCTTCTACAGAAAACAAACCCAAGTGGCTCAGCCAGGCTTAAAGTGCAGGCAAACAGCCACGTGGGAGGATGTGAGAGTCAAAAGGGATGTAAAAATGAGCAGAATCTGGAAGATGTCCCTGCTGGCTCGCTAGGGAATTCAAGAGAATGAAGGCAGCCACAGTAGCTGCTGGGAAGAGGAATGAAACCAAGTGAGGTTTGGATGGTACGTGGAGAGCAGCTTCTGGGGACCTCCTCTTTGATATGTGTCAGTGTGAGCTGGGAGACTGACCAGGACCTGATCCCAATGAACACTCCTGTCCTGCCCTGCCAAGTGAGACTGACACACCTGGTTCAGCTCAGAGGCAGGAACAGCTCTGGCACTGCTGCTGGAGCACAACTCCCAGCTTTTCCAGGGACAGGAGCACAGGGGGAGCACACCTGAGACAGCTCCGACCTCACTGGGCACAACCACCCAGGCACCTCGGTACACTTACAGGAAAAAAAGGATAAAATTGTGGCTTGCTTCTAATTAGAGACATATTTTAGAGGCATTAATTATGCTGCAGTGCTGAGCTAGTTCTTGCCAAGTAAAACAGTAAACAGGTTGTAACTTTAATGAGGACAACTGGTCTGGAAAAACAACTTGGGTGACACATCTGGGGAGAGTAAAGCAGCTGCTGCATCAGCTTCCAACAGGAACTGTGAAATGGGAGTTTGCTGAAACATTTTAACATCTTATTTTCATTCACAAAGTCACCCAAGAGAAATCAAGCAACTGATGTCACCAGTGAAAAGCAAAGTGATTTTGCTTCTAATAATAAAATATAAAATCCAAGTGATTTTACTTCTAATTCCTCCTCTCCACATCCAAAGCTACCAGCTCAACAGAAGTTTGCCCACTCACACACACACAAACACCCCAAGTTTTGAGCTGATTTCTCTTTACTTCACAGTCTTGGCAAAACAAATCTGCATTCAGAAGTCATTTCACATTAATATATTAATCAAACGCTTTCAAAATAAATATTTTTTTTTAAATAACGATTTCTTTACATCACCGCAGTAGCAATTCTAGAAAAGTCAGTGCACAAACAGTAGCAATTTCATTAATCAGTTAAAGAAAAAGAAAACAAGAGGTGGACCTTGCTTCTCTCCGAGCAGGCTGCATGCAGCAAGTCTCAGCAGTTCCATAGCACAGGACCTTCTGTCACACTCTGCTGGGAAGGATTTTCTCTCTCAGCTGTCAGAAGTCAGTGAAGTGTCACTTGTCAAAGCTTTGGACAATGCAGAAGTTCCACAGCCCAGATTCTGATCAGTCCTGCACAGGTTCTGCACTGGAGTTGTTGCTAATGAGACCAAGGAAGCAATGCTATGAGTTGTCCACGTTTGGGTGACTGCCAATTCACAGCCGGACCAGGAACACAAACAGCAATAAACAACACTTTGTACCTTACAGCTTATTCCAATGTTTTGCATATTCTCTCAAGTGCTTCCAGGGCAGAAGTAAAGCAACTGCTTTCTGCCCATTCACTGTTAATTCACCAGGTAAATCACAGCAGGAAGATGCTTCACTGGCCAAGAAGTGTAACTTGTGTTACAACAAAGGAAAAACAAAAGTGCATTATAGACTATAAGGAGAATGTTCAGGACTTAGTGAACTCATATATCTAACTGGAAAATAGAGACTGCAGAAACACTAGTGTTCCTATGGGATCTAAACTGGTCAGATGCTACTGGAGAACCCTGTGAAGAGCAGTATGTCTGAGGAAGGGAGATTGGTCAGCATTGTCATACATGGTGAGCAGCAGGGAAATTTGAAGGGCTACAGATCATTTGCTATGATTGTCAGGAATGACTTAGATTAAAAAAAAGAAACCCAAGAAAGTTGAATATCATCTGAAAAATGTCATAGGTGTGTATTTCCTTTGAGATCCCAAAGGTTGCCTTTGAAGTCCTTTCTCAAGAGCAGAGCTGGATGTGAAACTCCAGATTAAAAAGAATAACTAGAGGTCTCCCTGTGTCCAGAGGTGCTCTTGAATGCACACTAAGGTAAATTCAAGACACCTCCCACCCCCAAGAGCCTTGTTTCCATGTCATGATCATGTTAATTAGCAGTTTAGAGCAGATGCTGACTCTAAAGAGGTATATTTTAAGTATCAAAAGAAACAGAACTAAAGGAAGCAGTCACAGATGAAGAGAACCTCCAGGTGTAGCGATGCTGTGCACAGGGAGAGGAGGGAATGCTGCAGAACAGCAAACCCTCAGAGCTCCACAGGTGACCCAGGCTGCCAAAATCCCTCCCCTTGCTCTGCACAGACCTACTCCTAGAGCCCCTGCAAGCAGTGTGCCTTGGGGGAACGTTCTACTCCTCAGTGCTATGGACTGTGCCACAGAATTCTACCAAAATGGAAAAAAAGAAAGCAATGAGTTGTGGAGAAGTTCTGTGTCAGCTTATTGGTTTTTCTTGTCCTCTGGTGGGAAGTATGGAGGAGGGGGTGGCTGGTCCTACAATAAAGATGACAAAAGGACATCAATGCATGGCTAAGAATAAAATATTAAACTCAAAGCCCCCAAAAAACCCAAGACACCAACATCAATTCAGACCAATTTTGCTGTGCCACTGAGAGAAGATCTGCCAGACACACACTTGGGCTCCCCTGCAACCCCAGAGCAGCAGGGACTCACCGTGGGCATGTAGACATTGTGGGGGTTGCCTGGGCTGTAGTAAGCACTGGCAGCAGCTTCAGCAGCCTTGGCTTCAGCTGTCACAGGGAGAGAAGTGACAGGTTAGGGACACACAGAGAACTCTTACAATAGAACAAGGACTCCTGGCCATCAAGAGTTACTAACAGAGCACCCTATGACCAGTGCTCAAGTTGCAAAACAGCTACAACACACACAATTGAGCATTCTCTCTTCCAGTCACCCCAGAATTGCCAATCCTCAGTGAAACAGAGGAAGATTGAGTTTGGAAATGTCACCTGGGACTTGCATGTCAGCCATAAATAAATGCTTGCTGCTGCCTTGCCTAAATACAGACAATACCTTTTACAAACAGGCAGTGAACAAACCATCCTTCCTGGGAGTGAAATCAACAGGCAAAACAAAAATCAGCACAAGTTTATAGCAGCTCAGGGGATTAGTGTATTAAAGATGGTAATTTATGAGCATAATCCAGATCCTCCATTTCTGCAGAAAACAAAACTCTTGTACAACCCTCTGGAGCAGTGCCACTTTCCAAATAATAGTTCAAAGATGAATGGTTGTTTATTCAAACTGAAAAGTTAAATCTTTATCCAAACAAATATTCTTATCTGCAAGAGATCTATGCCTGTGCTCAATCACCATAGCTCTTTTTTCATTTTAATAAATCCCAAATGAGTGAAAAATGAGGCTGATATTTCTCCAGCTCCTTTCCACCATCTCTTCTCCTGTTCCATATTATTTCAGCAAAAATAATCACATTAAGAGTGAAACAGGGGAAGGGGAAGCAAATATCACCAAAGCCACAGTTGTGAACTAAAATGAACCACAAAAACATTTCACCATCAGTTTCCTTGTATTCATCCATTAGGGCAAGACTACCACTACAGGAGAATCACAAACTGTATTTTTCTATCAAAAGAAGAATAAATCCATCTGTAAAATGCCCACTAATGATGTCTACCCTGGAGAGAATCAGGCTGGACTCCAGACTGAGCTAGATATACAAGGCTGGAGATTAGGGGAGCTCCCTAATCCCTTTTCTAAACAAATTTTAACTTCTAAGTGGAGCTTTGAAGTTCCTCAAAAGACAAGAAACAAAGTCTGTTTCATTCCTAACAAAACTGTTGTGAATTCATTCAGCTGGACAGGCTCCTTACCTGCAGGAGTGGAGGGCAGGTCTGGGCCACTGACAGGGGGCTCCATGGGCCCTGGGTATGGTGGGGGTGGGAGCTGCATGTAGCCCATGCTTCCATCTGCCACAGGAGGACCAGGATAAAAGTCTGTCAGGAAAGGAGATCACACAGCAAGAGACTTAACTCCTCCAGGTGGAGTTCTCAACCAAAAGAAGCCAAGGCAAACATAATTAAACTCAGGAACAAAAGCTACACAAGTCATCACTAAAACACTGAGTAAAATCTGTTTTTCTTGCCATTTTTACCTATTTTAACTGTTACTCACTGGAATAACCCTCAGCCTCAGTTCCCAGGCTTACCTGGAGGAGGAGGTGGGTATGGATAGCCCCCATTAGCTGCAGGTGGTGCAAAAGCATAGGATCCATTTGGCATGTAGGAGTAGCCATAAGCTCCACTGGGTATTTCACCTCTGGAGACTGGAAAACCAAAGACAAGAGCTCATCAGAACTTCAAGCCTGCCTCAAATGCAGGCCAACAACTCAACAAACTTAAGAGAGTCCTTATCAGAAAAATAAGTGTCATCCCAATGAATCTGCTGCTCGCTGGGTGTGAGGAAAGTATTTTTTAAAGCAAGCTTCAGGCAAAGGCTCCTGAAACTACAGAACTCTAGCAGCCACCCCCAGACTTCCATACCTTGTGATGCTACCTGCAGCATCCGCTGCCCAAATTCAATTGCACCCCCAGCTGAAAAGGTCATCTTGAATGTGGCAGATCCTTCCCAGCCACCTGAGGGAGGAAAGACAGCACTAAAGAGTAAGAAGAAGCCATTTCCGTGTTATTTAGGTTACATGCTGCATCTACAGATGCTCTTTATATAATTCTTAAAAGAGCTTATCCCAAAAATCCAAACAAACAAACAAACAAAAAAAAAAAAGAGCAGAGGAAGTGACAGAATTATGGTATCATCAGAAAAATTCACACTGGGGTATTGTCAGGTCAAGAGACACCTGAAGCAGAAACATCCATGAGGGAGAGCTTCAAAAGCTTTCTGGAGTTGTGGCTGTTGCCACAGTAGCTGCCGTAGGCCAAGCTGTCAGGAGTGCTGGATTTGCTCTTGCTTTGGATAAGATTAGTGCAGAAGACAGGGATTTTGTTAATCCCTTTTGCTAAAAAGCCTCTGCAACTACACCTAACTGTCAGCTCCAAATTAGTTTGGGAGTCTGAGTGCCCAACAAAGCAAAGAGCTTAATGAAAAACATAGCCCACATACATCCATTAGAGCCCATGGAAGATATTTCAAGTCAGGATAAATAATAATTAAACAAATAAATTAGTGACATCTCACATTACAGTATAAAAAAGAAAAACATGCACAGTCCAGAGTCCCAAGAAAGCATCCAAGCAGAAGCTGTGCTGAAACAGAAACAAGTAGATTAAAGAGCCTTTTAAGCTAAACCAGACTCTCATGGCTGTTAAGACAACATCATCATTAAAAGAGATGGCCTCTGGGGAAAATTAACAAAGATTTAGCTAAAGCCTTTTGCCTTTCACACAGTTTAGTTTGTCATTAATGCTCAGGCTCCCTCTCATGCTGGATGGTCCCACTCATCTCCCATGCAGAAGCTACAATGCTGATTTCAGAACTCCAGCTGAAGGCTCTTACACCCTGTGCTGTGATTTCTGTGCCACAACTGCAAGCCTGAATCAAGCTGAGGATGAAAGTTTGCTGAACTCTGTGCCTTTGGTAAAAAAATTTATTCTTGAAAACATCTGCCACAGCCTTCTCATCGAGTTTAATGTGAAACAGCTCCTTACATTTCCTGATTTCAAGACAATCCATTCCCTTCCAAGTGCCATTTTCACTGCCAGGATGCACTACAGCAATACCACACCTGTCCTTGAACTGCACAAGAAACACAATGGAGAAAGTGCTCTGGGGGTCTGCACCTGAACCCAAACAGAGCCAGAAAGGATCTGAGTTTTACCACAGGAGAACCTGGATGCAGGTGGGATAGGTGACCCCAAGTGATGAAAGCAAAATGACATCTTCATTCTTGCTGCCTCCACTCTGATGTTTATTTGCTGAGATCACCTGTTTGATTGAATTTGATATTTTGCAGAGGGCAGGAATGAGATGGGTTGCAGAGCACATCTGCTTGTTGTAGCTGAACAGGGACTGGTAAGGGGAATGTCTTTAGCTGCCAGTGAAGGAAACACATTTTTGCAGGAGTGTGAAAACGCATTTGGACAGTGTCAAGGTTTGGTTAGCCAGGATTTTGCTATGAATTGAGCAGCTGAACTGAGACACAGAACATCCACTGTGTGATACCTACCTCCTGCCTCTGCCTTCACTGTGCCCTTGATGTAATTTGCTCCAAACACTGGCTGCTTAATTTCACACTCCTTCAACAAATAAAAGGGCATCACAAATGACTGCATAGCATCCTTCCCCTTTGACACAAAGATAACCTGGAAGAAAATAACATTACAAGAGCTAGTCAAAACAAACAGGAAACACAGCCTTGATTTATTTTATGAACAGACTTCTCCATGGACTGAAACTCCTTTCCACACCACCAGCTCCACAAGCCAAAAGCTACACACAATAGCCACAGGGGTAAACCAAATCCTCAAGGTACTAAAGCCTTCCAGGAAGTCCCTTGCTCAGATAATGGTCCTGCCAGCTTCCAGAGAACCTGCTGCTCCACACAGCTATGATTTAGTAGCTGTGCTGTTGCATTCAGCATTTCCAGACCACTGCTAATTTCCAGTTCAAAGATGCCTGATGGACTAAACAGCTGCCTGTACAAGAACTAATCAGATTTATTATCTGTTGACAAATAGATGGGATATGCCATGAATTCATAATGCTTCCCAGAGGGAGAGGATGAGCCACACTCCAAGCAGGAGTAGATTATCCTGACTCTCATACACTGAGGATATTTAAATACAGACTCCAGGGCTGTTATCTCCTTAGAGGAGATAAAGCCTTTCACCACTTACCCGGTAGGGAGTCAGGAAAACACTCCCTTTCTTGGTGCCCTTGAAGGCCTCTGGCATCGGCTCCAGATCACTGAAGGTGATTTCCACATGGTCATAGGTCATCAAAACACTGCACACAGGGACACAAGAGACAGCAGTTATAGCTCAAGGCAGAAGGCAGCATGTGTAGAAGTTTACTGCCCTACAAAAACCACCTGTAACCTCAGCATTGATGGAGATGCTGAGCAGACAAAAATCAGCTCTGGTTTGCCTTTTTTTTCGTTGCTGTTGTTGGCAGCAGCAACTGAAGTAGCACAGGCTGCTTGTTCCCTTCCCAGTGTGCTGACACAGCTGCTGCTGCTGTCTGCACAACCAGGCAGCAAACCCGGTCAACTGAGCTGATCAAAATCTCAAGACCTTTTTTTTGTTTTCATCTTAAATTGCTTTGCATTTCTGCTGGATCAGTTTCCTAATTCAATTGTCCACAAGTGACATGACAGAGGAAGGACTGCAGGAGAAGAAACTGTTCAGGCTGGCTTATGCAACATGGCTGTTGCAGGTCTCACCACAGCTCAAGCACCTCTGACACAAAAATGTGATCCAGAGGAACTCCCCTTGCCACAAGACTTCATTAACTCGTGTTGCCTACACTGATTCCTTAATTCTCAATTACAAACTGACCTGACCTGATTAAAACCTTTGCATGGACACAGCAGGTAACTTGTACTGACATTACAGCACCCACATTAGGGACCCTAATCCCTAAAGCTGCAGAAATCTCCACCACCTCTATCTTTGGCAGCTGATGTGTTTCCATCCTCGGTAAATACCTGTCCCTCCAGGAACAGCTCGGGAAGGGCAGTGGGACCAGCTCTGTTCAGACTGCAGCATTTCAGCTGGATCAGCCCAGGCCATGATGCAAGGCAGGCTGACAGCTGGGAACAGCAACACCTTCAGCTCCCATTCTCTCAGGGAATGCAAATTTAAGTACCTGAGTTGATCTTACTACAGTTTTCTAAGAAAGGCCACATCCCAAGTGGAAGTCAGGCACAGAATTCCTACACCAATGTTTGAGTGGCCCCGTGGAAAGAAGCGCTGGAGGATGAAGCACTCCTTTGTCCCCGAAGCAGATGACTGCCACGTCAGAACCACGCTGGCAGACAGCGGGTGCGGACAGCCCTTTGCCATGCAGACAGAGGCAGCTCTGTGCCGGCTTGCCGTTTCCATGGTTATATCCCAGCACCTTTTTCCAAGGCTGCTGCTCCCTCCCGCACACACAGAAAGGGGGCTGTGCTCCAGGAGGCCGGCAAACCACAGCGGGCAGCCTCTGAGCCGAGGCACGATGCAGGTGCAGCCTCCCCGAGCGGGGAGAGGCCTGGGCCCGGGCCAGATCACCTGGGCGGGAGCTGAGCTCGGCCAGCCCTTCCTGAGCCCTCGGGGGAGAGGCTGGGGACAGCAGCAAGAGCCAGCAGCAGGCCGGGGGACAGGCTGGATGCTGAGGGAAGCGGTGATGGGGGGCAAGGCCCGCGGCTGAAGCCCAGCAGAGTTCCCCTCGCACAGACCCTGGGGCAGGAGGATACGTACAGCCCTTAAACCGCAGGGAGATGAGGGGAGGACGAGCAACGCCGGCACCGAGAGGGTGGTTTGACCCTCTTTACCCGCGTCGCCCCCTCAGCACGCCCCACCATGACCCACACAACAGCTCTCCCTGAGGGGGAAGGCAGCAGGAGGGCGGGGGGAGAAGGCAACTCGCCGCTATCCCCCGGCTCCCGAGGCCGGAGGAGGGGAGAAGGGGATAGCACCTCACTTCTCGCTGTTGTTAACGATGACGCCGCCGCCCTCCGAGTGGTTCTTGTTGAGCGCCATCGCCGCCTCCTCCGCCTCCTCCTCCTCCTCACAGCATCGATCCTGCTCTGCGCCTGTGCGGGGAAAAAGGTGCGCCGTCAATGGGACAGAGGGGGAAGCTGGGAGTTGTAGTCATCTCCATCAAGGGATTGGGTCACTTCTGTTTCCTCGTGCGATGCATGCTGGGAGTTGTAGTCCACCTTACACCACCTCACCACCGCGCCATTTGCCCGCGCGGAGCATTCCGGGAGCTGTAGTCCGTCCACGCACGGCATTAACACTCTCTGCGTCGGCCACGCGGTGCATACTGGGAGTTGTAGGCTGGCCGCCATGATGTCCCCCCTCCCCGCCTCAGGGCCTGGCACCTTGTCTCTCTGTAATTGTGCTGTTTGGTGGAGTAAAATAAAAATAATCCCGGATATCTGACGGTTCTGCACATGAAATGAGGTTTAGCCCCTTAAATGGTGAAGATGCTTCATTTCCCACGATTTTTTAAATTCCCACTTGATGTGCATTTCCTGTTTCACACACTTGCAAACAGATTTTTGATCCTGTTATTGGCTGCTTTCAGTGATGGAATAAAGCACATCCAAAAATTTATCCCTTTATATTGAAGTGTGTTAAACTAGATTGACTAACCGGTTGCCCTGTAAACAAGCCAGGACCAAGTCTGTGTGTCTCTCTGTCAGGAATCTGGGAGCAAGAAAATAACTGTGGCATCTGCAGGAAGGGTCTAAACTCTTACCTCCAGGTGTGCAAGTAGGAGGAATTAAAAAAAATAATGATTGCGTAACTTCATTAAAAATAGGAACCCTGCAAAATAATTGCTGTTTGAAGGGCTCCCTCAGATCAATAACTGACAGGTGTATATTAATAATATACAAATAAGAGCAAAAGTGTTACCCTCTATTATATATTTTTAGATTAATCTGAGCTATTCCCTGGATTTGCAGCCCAGTCCTGTCTGAGAACCAGATGCGGGTAGGGGGAGAAAGCAGAAAAACGACATAATGGAAACTAGATTTAAATAAATGCAGTGACATAATCTGTATTCCTGTTTACATAATTCCTATGTATGCCTGTTTCTTGGCAGGAAAAGAACAAGTTTGTTCTTTTCCGCTTTTTCAATAAGCAGTAAGTTTCCCTTTTAAGAAAGAGCCATAACAAACAGTTCTGATTCTTCTCCTATTAAAGTCAGGAGCACAATCTTCTCAGCTTCCACCGAAACGCCCAGATGGAGCATTGGCACCTCACATGAACTAAGGCTCACCAAATAACATTTTTATCCTAACTCAAATTGACATTTAGGATTAAGAAAAGCAGCTGCTGTAATTGCCAGTGTGTGTGTGAAGCTCTAGACCTCCTCATCACACAGAAAATCTTGGAAATGTATATTTTAAAACCTAAAAACACTAAGGAAAAATACCTAATCTGATAATCTTTTTTATTTGTAGGATGAGGACAGACATAGAAGCAAGAACTGTGACAATTCATTGTTTTGAATTGCCCAGGGCTGACAATTATTATTGGATTTTAAGGTTCTTCCACTCCTTTTGCGATAAAAATGTGTATGTGGCAGAATTCCCTTGGACCCACTTGGAAAATAAGACCTGTGTTATTTTATGCCAGATGTACAGGACACAGAAAAGTAAACATGAGATAATGGGATAAGTCAAATGGTTTGGTATTTAAAGGAAAGACAACCCAGGGCAAAGACTGTATCATATTTAATGGTCAAATCATAGTCTCTAACACCATTACATTATTCTGTTACAGTTTTTTCACACACTGTAAAACACCCTACAGTTACTGTATTTAAAAAATCCTAATTAAAAAGAGGAATACTGTGACAGCAGAAATAACCCAAGGGAACAAGGAAAGGCTGTTTAAATTGCCAAGTGCTATCAACCCATCTCAACTCATCTCAGCCTGTGTTTAACCCTTTGTTTACAGCAAAATCAGGGATCCAGAGCTGGTGCAGTGCACACTCCCTGATCATTCCAGTTTACAAATTCCTGACAGCACAGAGCAAACTCTGACCCAGCTCCTGAGGAGACTGCTCCTATTTTAAACCATCCCTAAACCAGGAGGGCTTTTAGCACTGCCAACCAGGATAAAAGCAAGCAGCAGGAAAGAGAGGCTTGGGCAGCACTTCCCAACTGTGGCAAATCCACAGGAGCCCCCCGGATGCTCCGTGGAGCTGCATCCATGAATCCCCCAAAGCAGCAGCACAACCACACACCATGCCCAGACACCTCATCCGCCCCTTGAGCTGCTCCCACGAGGTGACAGGATGGACAGAGAGGATCCCTCTGAGCCTCCCGAGCCCTGGAGGAGGCCAGAGGTTTGTGTGTTGGGAAAGTGAAGGGTGGGGAGAGTGGCTCCAGCGTGGGTTTCCCCTTGGAGCAATCAAGCCGCCTACGGCAAAACGAAACAGGGCAAAGACCCAGATCTGCTGTGTTTACTCTGGCAAAACTCCTCGCTGCAAACTGTGGGAGTTTGGCCTGAATAAATGAGATTTAGGGTGCAGACGTGGGCCCACGTGGGAGATCTCTTCCTGCAGAGATGAAGGTTCCTTCCCTTCCTTGTCCTGCCAGGATGTCACCGTGCACGGGCTGTGGCACAGCTCTGCCTTTCTCATTCCATCGGGAGCTCCTGACACCACGTTCTGCCCTTGTGCAGGGAGCAGCCTGCTCTGTGTCACCGCTGACATCTCGTGCAAGGGCTGAGCTCTGCAGGGGCCGCTGGCGCCAGCCAAACAAAGAGGGTTTGGAGCTCAGGACGCAGGGAGTGAATTCCCATCCGGACACAAGTCTGGGCAGCATTCCCACCAGCCAGGAAAGGCCAAGATTTCAGCTGAAGATTTCATTCTGGAAGCCCTACTGTTCCTTCTCCCACTGCTCGCAGCAGTTTAGCAGTCACCTCGTGCAGGGGAGGAGGAGGAGAAGGAGGAATTTGCAGACAGATTCCAGCAAGCCCCTTCCCAAACTGACTCACAAGCCTTGCCCCAGGGAAGGGGTGGCTGCATTCAGACCTTTCATCCACTAAAATATCCTAATTTTCAGGGCACTGGCAGCTCTTTCTGCACCAGCACAAACTGGCAGTGCTGGCAAAGGAGTCACAGTAAAGGAGCTCTTTGAGCCTCAGCGTGTAAATGTGGCTTTAACTTCAAACCTCCCAGCTTTGTGCCTGCCTTTTATTCACATTCACATTTTTCCCTTGGCTCCACTTGAATATAGCACTATGATTTCCAGCTTATCCTTCGGGGGAAAAAAAAAATACATATATATATCATATATTTAGCTAAATGGGCTGTTTATTATTCCTGCTGGTTGTTGCATCATCCCTGACTCACTCATGCCAGTGAAGAACCTGACCCTCTGTATTTTCTCTCCAGATGTACATTACACAGCACCACGGTCCTGTAAAGCGAGCTTTGGGAGGTAGGTAGCAAAATAACCCCAGAAAAAATAAACTTGTGGAAAGGCACGCTGTGCTGAGACAGGGGCTGCTCTGTGCTGCCCTCACAGGCAGTATTTCTGTGTTTTCCTTCTGAAAAAGCTCCCTTAGGACATGTGAACTGGCAGTTTTGTCTCTCAGCCTCGAGTTTCCACCTTTCCTGAAGGGAACAGTGTTCCCTCTCGCTTGAGAGTAGTTTTTGTTAATTGTTACTTATTCCCAGAGTCCAAATGGTCATTTAGTAGCTGACCGATGCTGCACCTTTATCGAGGCACTCACAGCTGTCTTTGAACACTAAACCAGAGCATTTATCTCTGGGACATATTCACAGCACCTCTGTCACTTAAAAATCCCTAAGCTAAGGGGCAGATTTTCAGCTCAAGTGTGCCCAGGGTTCTTGAAGAGTTGTTCATTTAACAGTACTAAAATCCCCCAGAACAGTAATGTCATCAACAACATGGGGGAAAATTTGGCTGTAAAGCTTTGCTAAGTTACCAAAGAATGTGTTTACTTAAAGCACATCCTCAAAACTTGGTTTGTGCATCTCCAGGTGGGAACAGCGGTGCTGCTTCTCGGCAGGAGGTTTCTCCCTTTCCCAGCTGGGCAGAGATCCTTGTTTCACATTTGCAGCACTAATGGATGGGCAGCCCTGCAAGGAGAGGTGCTGCATCACCCCAGCATCAGCCCAGCATCAGCCCAGCACCCAGCCAGGCTGCTCCACATCCCTCTCCCTGGAGCACCGTGTGGCCCATGCCAGGGCACAGCGGTGATGAGAAGTGACCACGTCTGCCTTGGGGGTTCACCTGGTCCACACAGGGCTTGCTCCACCAAAGGCACTTCGTGAGGAGCATGCAGAAGGTGTCAATGAGGCAGCACTTAAAAAAGCATCAGCAACAGAGCCCGAGATAAGGCACAAAGCATCTGCACAAGTTGCCAGGGCAGAGTGAGCAGAGGTGAAGCAGAGGGACCGGGCAGGTGGCCAAGGCACAGCTCCAAATCCATGTGGCACTTCCAAGCGGCACACTTTACCAAAAAAGGCTGTCACAGTCCCTGATGTCCAGAAAGGGAAGCCGAGGGACAGGGAGCAGCACAGGGACTGGGCCAAGCTCACTCAGTGGCAGAGCTGGCACTGGGATCCAGCCCCATCCTGGCCCCCAGCCCTGCCCCTCAGGAAGCTCCATCCTCCCCAGGGTCCCCAACAGTGCAGAGAGAAGGGAGGGCAACCACAGAGACAGACAGGGCTACCAGAGAGAGGTGGCAATAACCTGCAGGAGAGACTTGTGTGGGTCTGTCCGTGGCCCTGTCCCCGGGCAGTCACCGGCGCTTCAGCACCGACACACAATCCTTCTTCAGCGGCCCGATCTGCAGGTGGGCATCCACGCTCTCCAGGAAGAAGGCTGGCTTCAGCTTGCACGAGAAAAGAGAGGCAAACTGGCGGTTGATCTTGCTCTGGAACGGGTCAAGCTTCCCCTTGGCAGAAGAGGAGACCTTGAGCTGCTGCAGGCAGGTCATTTTGGAGTCCTTGACCCCGTAGAAGGTCAAAGCCTTTTCCGAATACTCCAGGAAGACGCCGATGGTGTGGAAGAAGGGCTGCTGGATGGCGCGCTCGAAGCCACCAAACCAGGCCGCGTAGTTCTGGCCGTTCCACTGCAGGCAGCAGGAGCTGTCGTTCCTGCCCAGGCGGCCGTGGCCGTAGGCCTCCCGCGGGTCGAAGTCCTCGGCGATGACCCCGATGCTGACCCAGCCGTCGATCAGCTCCACCTCCCAGTAGTAGTTGCCCCTGTTCATGAGGTTCAGTCCCAGCACCTGCTCGCAGTTGATGAAGCGGGTGGGGCTCTCGGGGTAGGGGATGGGGCACAGCACCCGTTTGGCCCCCTTGGTGCCGAACAGCTGGATGAATTTGTCAGCTGTGTCGCTGTCCAGGTCGATGATGAAGGCAACTGTGTGGGGCGAGAGGGAGAAGTGAGCATGTGGAGGGAAATGCAAGGAAATCCTCCCTGCCCCAGCCTTTGATGATGAGCATGATCCTTTCTGACCCTTCCTAACGCTCTGCCCCCTTGCTTTTAAGTCCCATGGCAAATTTCAGTCAATGAGGATGCATGGCTGAAAGAGCTGCTACTCCCATAAGCAGGATGAATACAGGTAACTGGGCAGAGGAGAGGGCAGAGGGGCTGCTTGATGAGCTCAACCGTGATACCAGACATTGGAGAATCCACCTGACAGACTGGTGGTAAGGAAATCTCACATAAAAGCATATTTCAGGTAACCACAGATAAATGCAGTTGAGAGAGACCCCAAGAAGAGAGAACAGCCAGGTTTGCCACAGCTACAAAGAGGCAGCCCCCAGCAAGTGCGGCCACGGGCCACGTGAGAGCCACTGATGGATCCCAAACAGAGGGGATGCCCAAGGTTCTTCCAGGGAACAACTATGGGCATGGATCACTATCAACTGCATTGTAGTGTGAACCATGGCATGTCCCAGTCTGACAGCAGAAGAGCACACCCTCCTTGAGCCCAGGTTTTGCTGCTCTGTGCCACTGAGGCAGATCTTGTCCCCTGCAGACATGTCAGTAGGTGACCCCATATCCCCTGTAAGGCTGGGGACACACAGGTGGGGTGTGGGAGCTCAAGCCCAGCCCTGCACCTTCCAGCCTCAGCCTCTCCTGCCCCACTCTGTTCCACCACTGCGTGATCCCTGTCATTCTGCTGCTGCAGACAACCCTCACCAGCCCAGGGTCCTGCAGCAAACAAGATGCACAAACTCTGATCTAATTTAAAGAGGATCCAATTTGCCGAGGGCTGGAAGGCAGCAGGAATTACACAGGACGCCTGCAGTGCCCCTGGGGGAGCTGGGCCAGCAGAACCACAGACAAGGGAAAAAATCCATCACCTAACCAGGCTCTGACTGTCGTCAGGAAAGCCAGGAGGCTTCCCTGTCAGCCAAGCAGAATTTCCTCTGCTGGTGGCAGCGCTCCTGCAGCCGCTGGATCAGCGCCGGGCAGGCGGGAAGGAGAGAGGAAAGGGAAGATGGGCCTTAGCAACAACCCAAAGCAGAAGTCCCCCACCAAAATAAATAAAATACCACTTTAACCCATGAAGAAGAAGGACCAGTCACCGCCTTAAAACCTCCATCTTAGCTTTATATATATTATGTTATTCTAAAACCTTAAACTCCAAGTTTTCTACTATGTGATGTTACACACTTCTATTGAAACTACACACCCATAATCCTAGTTCCATTATTTAATTTAGGAAGCCTTCTCCATGGGCCTCAGGTTAAATGTGTTCTCTTGAGGGTCTGTGCCTTTCAGCACAGAAAGCCCAAAACACTCAGTATCCAGGGTTCCAAGACCCCACTTACATTTCAGGAAATAATCACGGCTCTCCAGGCAGGCAGGATTGTTTGACTTGTCTGGAAATCGGGATTCGGCCAGTGCTGCAGAGACAGGGACAGAAGGGTTTGCATCAGCAAAGGAACCAAACCATCACCAATTGAAATGTGTTCTCTTGAGGGTCTGTGCCTGATGGCTGCTGGAGCATTGTCCCCTGCCCCTGATGGCACCCAGCTGTCACAGCCCCAGCCAGCATCCTCACTCCCCCTGCACATCCCCAGTGCTCCCACACAGGAAAGGACAGATGACACTTTTGTCACCCCAGAGAGGTGGGCAGCAGGGCAAGGAACCAGCTGCAACTCCCATGGGCATCCCAGAAAATGAGAAAGGAGAGAGCTCAGGTTAAATGAGACAGCAAGGGAAAGAGCTGCCACATCAGCTCTCTAACCCTGGCATGTTTGGGAGCCCACAGTCTGCCCCATGAGGAGGTCTGTCTATCCTGGGAAGAAGAGTCCCCTTTCACAGGAGGCCACTTTGGCCACGTGCCCCCTCCCACAGGGCCCTGCCTAACTCCCAGGCTGTTTGTTGCCTCTCCAGTCTCCAGTCTCCGTGGAAAAATTCACAAAACCTCAAAGAGGCGTCAGCCCAGACAGGGATTGTGCAACGTGCAGGGAACCCGTGCTGGGCAGCTTCCAGGGCTGGAGGGACAGGGGCCAGCACTCACAGGGGCCATGCAGCCACCTCCCACCCACACAGGAAAGAGGGAAAGGGACAGGGAACCTCCAGGCAGAGGGGCTGGGTGAACACAAACCTTCCTCCATCTCCTGGCAATTCAATCCATCAATTCCTTTCCCCTGCAAGTGGTTCCACTGGTTTTTGCAGGCAGTGGACAGCACATCCTTCATGGCACCCACAGCTTGGGTACACTTGGTGAAGTTCAGCTCTTTCTGGAAGCTCAAAGGTGGAGAGAGGTTTTCTTCCATGGCTGCTTTCAAGGCCTGAAATTCCTGAGCCAAAAAAGACGGAGTTTCAGGAGGTTTCAAACAAGCCAAAGTTGTCTCTTGTTCCAGAACCCCACCCAGCCCTGGAGGATTTGGGATCTGGCAGCTCTCAGGACTTGGCCCAAGGACAGCATAAGGGAGGAGAGCACTTTCCCAGCCACGTGTTCCTGGCACCTTCTCTTCACTCCCTTTCAAACCCGGACTCAGACCATGCCCACCTCGCACAGAGCAGCATCTCCTCCTAAAATGTCTCCTCTTGCTGGGCTGTCTGGGAGGGGGGAGGATGCTGGAGGAGGCAGTGGGGCACCCCAAACTCTTGCTCTCCCCCACACCCAGGTACCTCCTCTGGGCAGCACATCAGCCTGTGCTGAGTCACAGACAGGGCAGTGGTGGGGGCGATGGAGGGGAAAATCTTGTCTGGTTGGTCCCCCTGGGAGAGGGGACTGTGCCAACAGGAGTGAGACTCAGCACATCCCAGGGTTCCTGGCCCCCAGCCCCATGGGAAATAAGCCCAAAATACAACATTGTCAGCTCCTTCTTGCCCCATCCCACCTGGAGGAAGTAGATGGTGTCGGTGCTGGGGACATTCTCCAGGCTTTGCTTGCACTGTGCCAGCTTGGCTCGTCTCTGCTCCTTCCAGCGGAGATCGGCCTCGGCCTCCCCCAGCATGGAGCGCTCCCCATCCTCGATGAATCCTGTCACCTCCTTCTGGAAGGCTGCCAGCACCTCAGAGGCCTCTGCAAAGAGCTTCTCGACCCTTTCCCTCTCCTTTGTGGCAGCACCCTGAGTGCAGGGACAGAGGGGTCAGGTCCCACAGGTGAGGGGGCAGGAGGGCCACTTGTGCCCTGCCCAGCACCCACTTCTCAGCTCCATGGAATCCCCCTGACATTCCATCCCCCCTTCACCCAAGAACTCAGATCACTTCACAGTGCAGCTGCCAAGAGACCTGGCTGGGCACTGCCACTTACTGCTGCACCACATTCGGTGTCCCCAAGCAGGAAAGTGACGTGTTTGCACAAGGGCCAAAGGGGACAACCCCCATGAGCCTGGGGAGAGAAGGTGCAAGAGCCAGAGGATGCCCTGGCATGGCCCTTACCCTGTTCCTTATTCCATGTTAAAAACTAGAGCAACTAGAGATGCCAGGAGTGTTAGCAGAGATGAGGAGAAAGAATCCTCAGGGGTCTTTGCCAGGATCACCATCGTTTCATGGTGCTCCTGTGAGCACCATCTTTACAGCCCATGCACCCCAAAATCTCACAGCCCCTTCTCCTCCACCCCCAGCCCAGCAGAGCTGCACTAGCAGAGCAAAGCCATTCAGACTCACCTTAATGAGCTCCACCATCTTCTTGGCCTGGGTGATGGTGACTGCCAGCTCCTCCAGCTCATTCTCCACATCGCTGAGGAATTTGGCTTGTTGGGCCTGCAGACATGAAGGACAAACACTGAGTTTTACCCCCAGTCCCAGTGGCATCCATAGGGCATTCAGCCTCTCCCTAAACTCAATCCACAGACACTCTCTGAGCATGACCTCACTACCAGGCTTGGGGTGAAGGATACAAGGGGAGCCACGAGTTGTTTTCCTGTTTTCCTTCCCTGCAACATCCAATCTGCAAACATCCCTCCTCACTCAGCTGGAAAACGAAAGGGTCATGTCCAGTTCCACGTTCCCCACCCTGGTCCCAGCGGAAACCAAACAAAACAGGAATTTTAAAGCAAACCCAGCAAGCAGTGATTGCAGCTAAGCAGTGCTCCTAGCGAGTACCCAGGGCTGGGAAAAATCCACCTAGGTTCGGTGCAGAAGCTGAAAGGCAGACCTGGAGCACTCAGAAACTCAGCACAGAGTCCCCTGGAGGTTTCTGTTTAGGAGCAAAGCAAACCAGCTCCGGAGCACAGGCTGCAAAGGAAGCACCTTCCGACCACGGCGTTTCCTGAGATGCTATTGTTGGCTCAGCCATTGCCCATCACGAGGATGGGTCCCTCGGGAGCCAGGAGGGCACTCCCCAGCCACGACAGCTCCCTGCTGATTGATGCTCAGCCCCCTGGTCCTGCTCCCTGCAGTGCTTGTTCCCAGGGAGCAGCTCCAGGTGCTTTCCCCGTGCATCCATCCCAGCCCGCAGTGCGAGGGCGGTGGCCGAGGGCAGTCAAAGAGGTCCTGCAGGCGACATTAAGCAGCGTCTGCTGAGGTCTGACAGCTCCTCGGGGCTGGGATTACACACACTTTCTATTTTAAGGCACCTCATGACTAATAATGCCGATAAAAGGTTTTTCCTGCAATCCTAGCAGCCCATCAGGAGGGGGAGCTGGCTTGGGGCTGTTGCTTGGGTCTGGGCTCCTCCTTGGAAAAGGCAAACTTTCCCAAGGTCTCCAAATGCCTCATGGCCATGCGAAATGCCACCACACCGTGAGCCTCACAGGTTCCCATCTGCCTGCAGCCCCACAGAGGCCCCACACTTTCAAGGCAGCAGTGCCCAGGAAGGCAGCACCAGGTTGGGACTGGAGCCCCGGCTCCTGGGAAGGCTCGTGGGTGTGAGTTTAGGAGGTGACTCAGTCACATCTGGGAATGGGAGTGATGGAAAAACCCCCGCTGCCAAAACGGCAGGATACAAAAGGCTGGGGGAGCGGGAGCGGCGGCCGGGCCAGCTGCCAGCGCGGGCAGAAGAACCGCCTTGACGGAGCTGTGGGAACGAGACGGGGTCGGCGAGTGCCCCAGGACGGCGGGGGTGGCCGCTGTGGGGTGTCCCAGGCAGCCTCGCCCCAGCCCTACACCCACGGGATTGCGAGTTCGGCTCCCCAACGGGAAGACTTCCCACGGGATGCCTGGCAGCGCCTCTGCCCCGACTCCCGTCCCCATTTTCCCATCCTGTCCCAATCCCAGGGGTTCCCTGATGGCGCAGCACTCCGTCCCTGTGTTGGGATGAAATCCCCCGAGGGGTGAGAGTACAGCATCCCCCACCCCCACAGGGCATCCCACAGTGCTGCACCTGCACACACCCCACGTGAGGACTGGGCTCCCCGCGAGGACCTGGGCGCAGGATGAACCCCTCCGGGGGATGCCGAGCCTCACAGCACCCACGACACCCCCACACCAGGGTCCCACCCGCGCGGGGACCTCCGCGCCCCTCCCCACCCCACGCACCTGCTTGTGCTCTCGCTCCTGCTCGAGGGGCACCACGTCGTGGGCGCGATGCTCGTGGGCGCGGCAGCGGGCGCAGACACAGCTCTGCTCGGTGCGGCAGAAGCCGTCGAGGGGCTGCAGGTGGCGGGGGCACAGCCCCTCCTCCAGCCGGCGCAGCGGGGCCACCAGCCGGTGTGCGCGGAAAGCCGGGGCGCGCCGGTGCGGCTCCAGGTGCGCCCCGCAGAAGGACGCCAGGCACACCAGGCACGACCGCTCGGCCGCCACGCGGGACCCCGGCGGGCACACATCGCACAGCACCGCCGCTCCTTCCTCCCCCGCGGCATCCTCCTCCTCGGCTCCCGGGGCCAT
>VZRH01008415.1:552376-600187 GCA_013397555.1 Urocynchramus pylzowi | reverse complement strand
GCCCGCCCGCTCCGCCTCCCCGCGGCCGCAGCCGGGGCTCCGCTCCCCGCGGTGCCCGGGGGGGCTGCTGCGGCCTCGGGGCGCTGACCCACAGCATCGACCCCGGGGCCTCGTCCCAGGCCGTCCTGGAAAGGGCCTCACCCCAAACGGGACCTGGTTCCTCTCCTGGCATGGGCTGCCTTCAGGGAGATCAGCCCCGGGGGATGTCACTCTGCTGAGGATGTGCTTCCCCCCACCCAGGGTCTGCCACCTCCTAAAGGATCTGCTCCACTGGGATCTGGGCCCTCCCCAGCTCCCAAGGGAAGCTGCTGACCTTCCCCGAATCTCCCATTTGGGGAAGCTGTTGCCAGACCACTCCAGTCCCCCCTCCCAAGAACCTGCTCCTCCCTTTGAGCATTGCTTCCCCCTCTAGGACCTGCTGCTACTCCACTGCTCTGCAGCTGTTCCCCACCCTGAGCCCCCCAGTGCACAGGTGCAGGTGCTTTCCTGCCAGCCCTCGGGTCCACGGACCTATGTCAGCCCTCCCCATGGCCAGAAAGGGCTGCAGTGCCCAGGTCCTGGCTCAGCCACTGTCCCCTTTCCCCTGGGGTCTGGCAGGAACTGGCAGGCACCAGAGAGGGCTGGGAGACCCCAAAGTGCTTTTAGAATGAGATCTGCCTCATGAGATCTCGGAGCCCCGTCTGTGCAGGACAAACAGACAACTTTTGGATAAGTTCCCAGGTGCATGCTGGCCCAAGGCCTCACCCAAGGACAGGGCTGTGAGGAGCAGGGAGGTGTCGAGTGAAGCAGGAAGCACAAGACAAATCATATCTGTTCTTGAAGAAGGGGATTGAACCTTTTAAGCTTTTTGTCCCCAAAGGAAAAAGATGTGATTCACTCCCCAGGCATTCACATCCCCAGCACTTTTGAACCCAGTGCCCAGCTTCACCCCGTTAATCCTCACGAGCACTCCCACAGGAGCGGGAGGAGACGTCAGACCTGCGGTCTCGCCCTTGGAAAAACATCAATGAAAACTTTAGATTTTCTTCTGTGCCAAATCAACCTTGGAGCAGAGCAGTGGGAAACCAGGTTTCCTTATCACAGTGTTACAGTAAATAAAGCACCTTCTGGCTCTGCTGGTCACTCCAAGGGTTGGTCATAGGCCCCGCACGTGGGGACACAGAGGGGCAGGATGGGGCCCTGCAGGGATGGCTGTGAGAGCAGGGGTACCCAGCTCCCCCCCACCCCCACTGCTGTGGGGTCCCACATCTCCCAACAGCAGCAAGGTCAAACCAGTAAGAAAATAGAGCTTTATTGGGAAAAGCAGCATTGTACAAAGAGCTGCAGCGTAGAACCCTGAGAAGTTGCTCTGCCAGGTCTGAGAACAGCAAGAGGAAACCAAGAAGGGGCTGGGGGGAGCAAGACCTGCCTGCATGTGAGGCTGTGTGAGCACAGAGGTCCCTCTGAATTGTTTCAGAGCACCCTGTGGCAGTGGCACCTCCCTCAGGATCGCCCTCATCCCAAACCTTCCCCAAGTTTGGGAAGTTTGACAGGGATAGAAGAAAGAGGACAATCTCATTTTTTCACCCTCCTTGTCCCCCATTCCCTTGCTCTGTCTGCAGGGACAGGCACCCACGGTGAGCTCCAGCCCTGCCATGTGTCACAAGAGTGACGTTTGCAGATGCAAATCAAACAGGTCCATTTACACTTCTGTCCTTGTCAGCTCTTGTTAAAACACTGCACTCCACACCTGCCTCAGCACCGAGGTCCCACTGCACCATGACAGCCTCAGCTGCAGCTCCACTTTGGCACCAGCCTGGGACTTGCCAGCCTTGCTGTGGCTCCGCGTGGTGGCTCTGGCTCAGTCCCTCTGGCACAGCGTCACCTCTCGTCCCTCACACAGCCAAAACACAGGGTACAGGGGCTCGGTGAAGACACTGTGGAAGGAGTGGATGAGTTTTGTCCTCTCCCCGAGGCCGTAGAAGGAGAGGAGCCCCTTGCCATAATCCAGGCTGACCCCCAGGTTCTTATAGAGCTGCTCCTGGATTTTCTGGGCGCGGCCCTTGTGCCAGGCCAGGTAACAATCCTCCCGCACCTGCAGCCCCCAGGAGCCCCCGTCCAGGCCGATGTTGGACCCGTGGCGCTGCTGCTGCTCCTGGGGGAGCCCCTGGTAGGTGACCCCCAGGGTGACAGAGTGGCTGGAGATCTTCACCTCCCAGTAGTGGTGGCCGGGGCCGCAGCTCTGTGTGCACAGCACCTGCCAGGGCTCGAAGCGGGGGCCCTGCTCCTGCCCAGGGACAGGGCCACGACTGTGCTTGGCTTTGTGGGCCCCTTTGGACAGCTCCAGGTACTTGTTGGCTGTCTTGGGGTCGAAGGTCAGGTTGCGGTGGTCTGGGGGGAACAAGGGCACAGATGGGGCTGAAATGCTTCATCAGACCTTTGTGCCCTCCCAGCTGTGATGGGGTTTATATTCTGTAGGGCTGGCTCCCAAAATGGAAGGGAACAGGTTGTTTGGAGGAGAAGGGCAGTGGGGAGGATGCAACACCTGCCCTAGAGGGAATGGAAAAGCCCAGAAATAGCTGTTGAGGCACTGAGACATGATGCTTTGCACAGTCCTTCCACAACCCAGCTCACAACCAGTGAGTGGCCATTGTGAGAACAGTGGCTCTGTGGCCATTTTGGCAGGGATGTGCTTGGTTTTAAGAGCAAAAAGTACCACTCTGGGTTGGTAGAGGGGGAGAAAACCAGGTGTTAAGTGAGCAAATATGGTGTTGCAGGGAGTTACTCTCCTCTGCATGGGCTGTGACATCTCCTGCTGTGAGCATTCCTTGGCCACCAGGACCCCACCTTCCTCCCCCAACACCTGGGCCTGACAGCTGGCTGGGCTCTTGCCTGCTGCCCATAAATAACAGGGGGTTCCTATTAATAACCCTGAGAATGTTCTGTGGGGCCTGATGGAAGGAATTCCCACAGGTCCCACAGGCAGCGATTGCCTCCTTGGCAAGAGTGACATGACCAACATGGCCTGAACATGACCCAAACCTCTTCCCAGCAGGGAGGAGACGGGAAGAGGAGCACAGAGGAATTTCCTAAAAACAGCAGAGGGCTGGCCTGGGGAGGAAAGGGGACATGAAGGACTATAGCTAGGAATGCTGAGGCCATATCCCTGGATAGAGAGCAATGACTGCAGGCAGGGCTCTGGACTGGGGCTATGCCATGCAGGGCAGTGACTGATCCAATACCAGACAGCCTCAGTTCCATGGGAAAGCACTTCCTGGTGCTGCTAATCCCCTTAAAGGGTCCTTTCCCATCCCAGCCCATCCACCCTGCCCCTACACCACCCTTCTCTGCATTTAGGGAAGCACATTGGAAGAACCAGGGAAGGAGCTCCTGTCCCTGCAGCCACAACTGCCCTCCTCCCGGGAAGGAGCCTGGCTTGGTGACATCTCTTCCTGCTGGGGACCCCAGTGAGGTGCTGTCCCTCCAGGCCCCCTGTGCTCCTTACCCTTCAGAAGCTCAGCTCGGAGCTGGCACTTGGGGAGAGGGGTCACAGCCTTCACTGCCAGCTCCTGGGGATGCTCTGGGCCTGTGGAGGATGGGAGCAGGCATTTTCAGTAATGCCACCCAAAAATTTCTTTCTTCCTGGCTCCATGGGAAGAAAAGGAGGAGGAGGAGGAAGAGGAGGAGGAGAAGGAGGAGGAACTCTATTGTATCCAAACCTGGGAGCAGGCATGTGCCACCATGGTTCAGCATTCCCAGCAAGGAGGGGCCACAGGGAGGCCACCCAGCTCATCCCACTTCATCTGCTGACCAGTCAATGTGTGTCCCATCCCAAACCCCTGTGCCCAGCAGCTGTGTCCCCAGCAGTGACAGAGGCCACGCTCATCCTCAGGATGACTCAGAGCCCTTCAAAGTATCCTGAGAGCAGAAGGGTTACCTTGGCCAGCAGGGCTGGGGACTTTGGGGGCCACAGAGCCAGGCAGGTCCTCCAGCAGGAGCCTGGAAATGCTGGTGAGAATCTCAGAGATGGGCTTGATCACAGCAGCCACATCAAACTCCACAGGCACCAGCGCCTCTGGGCTCTCCAGAGGTGGGAGCAGGGGGAACTCCTGCAGACAGACACACAGACACCATGCACCAGTCTGGGAAGGACTGTGCAAACCCATTTGCATTCACCATGTCTCCCCAGTGGGCAACAGGGGCATCCCAGCATTGCCCACACAACTTTTCAGGGACCCCCAAAAACCAGCTCTTTCCCACAGCCCCAGCACACCCCTGAGCCAAACTGAGGATGTGTTCCCAGTGGGAATGGGTTGGACATGATTCTGCTGTCATCAAAAGAGTGCAGGCCCAAGCAAATGGGAGGACACAGTGCCAGAGGGGTACCTGCAGGAAGGTCCTGTGGTCAGGGCAGGCCAGCAGGCTCTGAGCCCTCTCCCTGTGCTGGCCCAGGACATCCAGGCGGTCTTTACACAGGTTCCAGTTCTTGTCCACATGCTCCAGTGCCGCCCTCTGCTCTTGCTCAATCCTGGCCACTGTCTGGCACCGGAAATCCTCCAGAGCTTTCTTCAGGTGGGTGAATTTGCTCTGAATCCCATCTTTAAGCTCAGAGCAGTCCTGGGCAGGAAGAGCCTTAAGAACCAGCGTGCTCCCACCCACAAGCCAGCACAGGGAGGCTGCAGCGTTACCTTGATGCTCTCTGTCTGCAACTCCAGCTCCTTCATTGCCAGCTCAATCCTCTCCGATTCCTCCTGGGCTTTTTCCAGGGATTCTTTCAAAAAGGTCTGTGAAGGGAGACATAGAATAACATAGAATAGTTGAAAAAGACCTCCAAGATCATAAGAGTTCAACTTATGACTGAACACCCTCAACTAGCCCAGAGCACTGAGTTTCATAGCCAGTCATTTCTCCCAGTTGTGCCCAGTTGCACATCCTGTGGAACAGCCCACTGCTGCCCACCTGGCCCCCAGGACCCTCTCAAGGCTGCAGGACAAGGCTAACAGAGAAGGAGGAAGCTTGGGAAGGGGACTATGAGTCAGGATAACAAACAATTGATTTTTTGTGCTGCCTTTCACCGTTTTTAGCCGTTTCCTCTAGATCAGAAGGTAACAAACACACAGGGCACCTGTGTGTCGTGCTGCTGGATTTACCCAGCTCACTGCTGCTCCTGTCAACACCTGGTTTCTCAAGGGGCACTGGTGGCACCTCCCTGGCTAGCCCCATGTCCAGCTGACGCTGGGCAGTTCTGGCACACAGAGGGACATCACGTCCCTGCAGCAGGACCCGGGGCAGTGGGGGTAGATGTCATGCGTGCCTGAGCTGTCACAACACCCCGTTCCCCCATGGCCCCAGCCGTGTCACCCACCTGCTTTTTGGCTCGCTCCTCCTCGAAGAGCACCCGCCGGTGCCGCTGGCAGCCCCGCACGGTGCAGATGCAGCAGATGCAGCGCCGCTCGTCCTCGCAGTACAGCTCCAGCGGCCGCCCGTGCTGCCGGCACAGCTCGGCCGGGGCCACCTCGCAGCGGCCCGCGGCCGAGCCCCGCTCCTCACTGTCCCGTGCCAGCTCCACCACGCTGAGCAGGGTGACATTCCTCTCCAGCTCCGGGCACCGCTCGAAGCCCCTGCGGCACTCGGGGCAGGTGTAGCTCGCCTCGGTCCCGGCGGGCCCCTGCTTTTGCTTGTCCCAGTGGTCGCTGATGCAGCGCTTGCAGAAGTTGTGGCCGCAGGGTAAGGTCACGGGCACCCGGAACAGCTCCAGGCAGATGGAGCACACCAGCTTCTCCTCCAGCTTCTGCGACATGGCTGATGCCATCCTGCCTGCGCCGCAGATCGGGGCCAGAAGCCGGGGAAACAGAAACTCAGGAGCGCAGAGGAGGGGGGGTGGTGACGCTGTGCCCAGAGGCGGGGCAGGGCTCCCGGCCAGACGCACTCCTAAAGGGACACCCGGTGGCTGTCCCCTGGTCACACACACTGGCTGTGCCACAGGCTGCGGAGCGAGGGCTGGAGCTGTTCCCTGTGGAGAGGGAGGGCTGTGAAGCACGGCGGGAGACTCCGGAGAGGATGGAATGCTGCAGTGACAGCACAGGGAGACGCGCAGGAGGCTGACAGGGATCAGAGCTGTGTATTTCAGGGATCAGAAATGTGTATTTCCATGAACACGTCTGCCGGGAACACATCCACGTGCAACTGGATTTTCACTCCTTCATTGCCCTTTGAGGGAATTTCAGGCATCCTCAGCTCTGCCAGGGCTGGGTCCCTGAGCTGAGCGTGGCAGCTCCCCCAGGCACAGAGACCTCTGTGCAGAGCTCCTGCCTGGGACCAGCAGGGAGGCACCCACTGCTGCTGCGGCCACATGTCACCTCCCTGTGCCCTGGCCAGGCTGTGACATGCCAGCACCATGTTCTTTCCTTGCATCTTTTAAACCACAGCTCCTGGTGTTTGCCACATCCCCATGCACACCCACCACACCTTTTCCTATGAACTTCCTTGCAACACCTGCACACATCAGCACCCTGAAATGCAATAAAGATGCCACCTGGGCCACCTGTCCTGCTCAGGTGGCAGGTAGAGTCTCCTGCCCGGAGGCCAGTGTGATGATTGTGCACTGCAAACCTTCCCCTTGCTGTCACACAGTTCAGTTTCAGTTTGCCCAGCCCAAGCTTTATCTCTGTGCCAGGCCCTTGTGCTATCTTGTTCACATTCCCAGGCTCCTGGGATGGCCTCTTGTTTTCCCAGCCTCTCCTCATGAGCAGCTTCCCTTTCACCTGCACAGGTGAGGGCAAGCAGGTAGCAGGTCTCTGGTGGATCATCCAGACCAGATTCCATAGCACAGGCAGAGCCACCCAACCTGAGCACAGGAGAGGACTTGGGATATGTCACAACTCCCTGCATGTCCCAGCAAGCTTCAGCTCCAAAACATTCCTTTGGGCTGCAGCTGTCAATTCTGACCAAATATTTAAAGCCCAGACAGGTGTAACATGACCTGTGTGTCTGCCTGGAACCTGTGTCCCCACTGTGGCCACCTCCCCAGTGAACTCACCCCAGCTTAAGCCAAACCCCAGAATCCTTCAGGCTGGGGGGGAGTTCTGGGGTAACTGGTAACAGCCCTGGGCACAGGCAGCAGGGGGGCACTTCAGCCCAATCTCAGCTCTTTGCTGAAGGCTCCAATTTCCTGGCAGAAGGAACCTCAGAAAAAGTCACTAGGAACCAGAGCTGGGAAGAGGCAGCTGTACCAGCAGGAACATGTTGGTATTTGGGGGTCCATGTGAACAGGAGATGCACAGTGGAGCAGAGCAGAGAGCAGAGGCTCTCCAAGGTCTGGAAACAGGACCAGCAGCAGCAGTGCCAGGCCACCACCAGCAGCAGCTCTGCTTCTGCTCACCTGCCCATGGCAGGTATGTCCTGTCCAGGGAGAGAGGGGAAGGAGGCTGAGGTCCATGTGCTTGGATAGCTGAAGCCACCTGCACAAACACCAATCTTGTGTGCAATTTACCACCTGTGTAGCCACACTCTTCCCGAACTACAACATCCAAGAAGGGAAGTGACTCTGGCCAGTGGAAGGGCTGCCCATCTCCCCTGCACCCTGCTGAGCTCCCCAGCTCTGTGCCAACTGGCCAGGGTAACAGGCTCTTCCCAAAAAAGACAGCTTTGCCAGCACTGCTCAGAGAGTGTTTAATCAGACTCATCTCTCCAGGAAGACCGCACAAATAAAATCTGACACAGTCCTGAACCACAGCGCTGGCTGCGAGAGGAGGAAATCCAGGCTGGCCTGGCTCTGTTTGTTCCATAAACAGGTAAAAGGAAAACTGTGATCCTTGCAGGGAAGCAAGGCAGAGCATCTCTGGGGAGATGCAGCCTGCCAGCCACTGCTCAGCTCTGCTGCAGAATCAGGAGCAAGGTTTCAGCCTGGCCACGGATTCACCCTGAATGCTCTCGTTAAGCAGCCTCTTGACCACGCAGCTGCCAGCCCTGTGAGCACCCAATGCCAGCTCCCAGCACAGGGGAACTGGGAGCTGAGACTTTGTCATTTCCCTCCTGAGGGGAGCACAGGAAAGCCAGGAGCCAGCACCCCACGGAGCCAGAGGGGGACAGCTGCTAGTAGATGCCGTAGGTGGGCTCCTCTGTGTCTCGGTACCTGTCCAGGTACCGCAGGGGCTGGTGCCGAGGGAACTTCACCTGCGGAGGGTGGTAGGGGGGCGGCCGCACCAACTCGAACACGGGCTCCCTCATGTCTGCAGAGAGCGACAGGGTCAGCAGGGGGGCTCACATCTGAACCCCACACCCCCCTACACCCACACAGCACCAGGCCTGCTCAAACATGCCCTTGGAGCTATTTTAAAATCCTCATACAAGGATTAGGGGTGGTTCCTTCAAGCTGTTGTTAGTTTGGAGGAGGATGTCTCAGGAAGGGCTTAGTCTGTGCTGATCCTGGACAAGTGCCAAGACCAAGTAAGAGCCTGCAGCCACAGGGCCATGTCCCACCCACAAACCCCCTCCAGCATCCCCATTCCTTACTGAGCAGCTGATGGAAGGTGGAAGTGACAGAGCTGTCCCACTGACACTGGAAAAATGCCAGCCCTGCCGGGGTCATGGCATCCTTATGCTTTCTGTAGAAGTTAAATGTGCTAAAGGTTCTCATCTTCAGGCTGTAGCTGGAAACAAGACACAAGCACCAGGTGAACCTCTCCTTGCAGCAGTACCCTGCTCCACATCACCCGAGGGCGTATGAAAAAGGTGGAAAAGGAAGCCACAAAGAGGAAATATCCCAGTGTCTCCAGCTCCATGCACATTTCTGGGCAGGACAAACCACTCTCTAATAGCCTGTTCTGTAACAACAGGACTCTGCAGTGCTGGGATTGCGGCTGCAGAGGACACATAAACCCAAAGCAGCCCTGGAGAACTCTGCAGAGTGACAGGAGCTGCTCCTCCAGTGCAGGGACAGGTACACAAACCCCACAGGCAGCAGCAGCAGCCAAGCCCAGCCCGTGAGCAGAGGAATTACCACGGCGTGGGCCGAGCGTCCTGGCTGAAGTCGATGGGACCGTGTTGCTTGAAGAGCAGGAAGATGAAGCGGTGGTAGCCCGTCCCCATGGCAGGGAAGGGGGGCAGGTAGTGGCACATCTCCTTACCAGCCTCGATGTCACTGCCTGGGATGTTGGTCCTGAACACAAACACATTTACACTCATTTCCCTCCAGCAGATTCATCCAGGACTGCAAATCACTCTGCCATGCTGTGATGTGATTTCTGCCCCGTTTGATAAGGGAACAGATAGTAGAAATTGCTTTCACCACGGGAAAAATCCCACCCAGTGATTGGAATGCTGAACAGCAGCAACATCTGGAACTCCTGCATCCTTAGCAGGACCCAGAACACAAGGCTAAAGGAGCTGATGGCAGGAGCACCAGAAAAAGCCATGGATTCTGAGCTGTTGGAGGAGTTTCTGCCCAGCCCACAAGCACAGAGCACATGGTTCTGAAGTACTCACACCAGCCAGTGGAGGTACTCCGAGTCTGCATCCCTCAAATGTCCATCTGCCAACACAGAACAGGGAAAAGTGACTTAGGGACACCCTGGTGCCAGCATCCACCCCAAAGTGAGAATGCCCAGACCTGCTTTGACCAGAGGGAACAGCTCAAGGCCTCCCAGTATTCCTTCCCTAGCAGGAAAGGAACTCATTCCTATAGGACTGAGTTTAAAATGAGGAGTAAAGAACTCTGCAGATCTAATTCCAAGATTCTTGAAATCTTCTTGGGCAGCTGCATCCTTCACTGTGCCTTGGTCTCTCAGGGTGAACAGTGTCAGCAAAGCTACCTTCCAGGCAGACTGCCAAGGAAGAGGAGTTTGGGGGTAAACAAAGATGGGAATCAGGAAATTGTCTCCTCTATAGTGATACACAGGTCCTGTTATGTCACTGTCCCTTCTCTCAACTGCTACAGATTTGGGGAGGCTACAATCTTTCCCCCATGTGTAATATGTCCCAGTCTAACAGATATAACATCACAGAATCACAGAACACCACCCCCTGCCATGGGCAGGGACACCTTCCTCTAGACCAGATTACTCCAACCTGGCCTTGAACCCTTCCAGTGTTCATCATTACTGTGCAGCCAAAGAATCAGGAGTTAACCAAAAGCTGAGCAAAACAACCCAGTTTAAACATGTTCCTTTAAAGAACTCGCTGCTCACCTGGATTTGTGAGCAACAAGGTCCAGAGGGAGCCTTTGTCTGCCTCGTACGACACTGCAGGGGGACTGGAAGCCTAAAAGAGCAACATAAAGAGAATGTAAATCACTCACACAACAGCTTCCATGAACTGTGTCTGGGCAAGGCTTGGACACAACACAGACTGGGCACTGCCAGGCCACTGAGGAATCCACCTGGAGAGCCCCAAGGCATAAATAACCATCACCCTCCTGCCAGACAACCTACAATCTCTGTCCCCATGACATCCATAAAATATCTTCCTTCAGCACAGAGGAAAGACCCTTGTAAAAGGCATCCCCTGGAATGAACCATGCTCATTGGAAGCACCTGACAGAAAGAGGCTTCCCAGGGGCTCCAAGTTGTTCCCAGCTCCCCTCTCACACCTCTGATGGAGTCACCATGTTCCCATAGTAGACTGGCACGAGGTGCTCGTCCTCCTGGCTGTACTGCACCCTCAGGGCGACCCAGGGGGTGAAGGTGGCCCCCTTGAACAGGTCCCGGAACACCCCGCAGTGCTTGGCCACGCGCTGCTTGTGGAACGGGCCACTGGTCCTCTCCCACTCAGCCCTGACCTCGTCGAGGGGAATGAGCACTGCAAGGAGAGAGGGAGGATGCAGAGGCAGCAGCTGAACACCCAGAGCAGCTGGAGCAGGAAGGGGGGTGCTGGGGCACTGACCAGTGCGGAGCCGCGCCGCTCGTTCCATCTCAGCATTCCGGCGGTTCTCCCTCAGGATCCTCTTTCTTTCCTTCAGCTCCTTTGCCCGTGAGAGCCTCTCACGTGGCAGGCCAATGTCTGTCTGGGGCTCTTCAGAGAAGGGTGAAAAGAGAGGAGGTGATACATGTGAGCACCCAAACACAAACCCCTGTGAAACATCTGAGAGTGTGAGACAGAGACTTCCAGAGATCAGGATCACAGAAGGGTTTGGGTTGGGAGAGGCGTTAAAGACCATCCACCTCCAACCCTGCCACGGACAAGGACACTTCCCACTAGAAAAGACCTGAAAGGACAATCAGGACTTGATTCTGTCCCCTCTGCACATCCTTCCCCAGCTCAGGGCCCTCCCATTCCCAGCTGTGTTATCTGCTGCAGATATCCTTGTCCGCTCTCCGTGGCACCACCGGGGCTCCAAGGAATCACTTCTCCACTCCGTGTCTTTTGGCAGCTCCTGGCCAGCCTCCCTCCCTCTGGAAAACCCCTTTTCCCTGGAGACATCTGCACCTGCAGAGGGGTCAGGGCTGAGGCAGGGCCGAGCCCTGGGTGGTACCTGCGGGGGGGTCGCTGTGTTGGCGGTAGGTGTTCCACCAGCGCGGCTCCCGGCCCGCCCGCTCCGCCTGCCGCCAGTAGCGCGCGAAGCTCCGGTACTTGGGCAGCACCTCCAGCTTCCCCACGTCCACGTCCTCGTTGGGCATGGGCCCCAGCGGGGCTGCCCTCTTCCAGAGCACGGCTGGGGGGGGAACACACGTCCCAGGGGGTCAGGAGAGAAACCAGCCTGGGATGGGCAGAGCACGGACAGGGCCAGAGCCATCCCCACCTCCCACAGCCACGTCATGGAGTCACAGGGTGGGCGAGGCTGGAAGGGACCAGAGTCACCTGATCCCACCTCCCTGCTCCAGCAGGCTTACCCCAGAGCACAGGACTGTGTCCAGATGGCTCTGGAGTATCTCCAGTGAGGGAGACTCCACACCCTCGCTGGACAATCTGTTCAGGGCTTGGGCACTGCACAGGGAAGAAGTTCTGCCTCATGTCCAGGTGGGATTTCCTGGGCGTCACTCGGTGTCCGTGGCCTCTGGTGCCATTGCTGGGCCCCCCGGAGCGGAGCCTGGGCCCTGCTCTGCCCCTCCCTCAGACAGGGACAGACAGGGACAGACAGGGATGAGGGCCCCTCTCAGCCCCAGCACCCTCAGCCTCTCCCCAGGACAGAGGTGCCGCAGTCCCCAGACCATCTTTGTGGCCCTCCACCACACTCGCTCCAGGAGCTCCGTGTCTCCCATCCCGACGAGCCCAGAACTGGACACTGCTCCAGGGGAGGCCTGGCCAGGGCTGAGCTCAGGGGCAGCATCACTCCCTGACCTGCTGGAAATGCTCTCCTAACGCCCCTTGGGACACCAGTGCCCCCCTCGTGCCCTCGGGCCCAGTGCTGCTCAGGGACAGCTCCTTGTCCACCAGGACCCCCAGCTCCTTCCCCACAGAGCTGCTTTTCCGGCTGGTCAGTCAGTCCCGGCCTGTGCTGGTGCCTGGGGCTGTTCCTCCGCAGGTGAAGGACCCTGCACTTGCCTGTGCTGCACTTCGGGCAGTTCCTCTCTGCCCTTCTCCCCGTCCTGTCCAGGTCCCTCTGAACGGCTCACAGCACTCTGGGCTATCGGCCACCCCTCCCAGCTTTGTGCCATCAGCTGAGGACGCATCGACCCCTCATCCAAATCACTGAGGAACAAATTAAACAGCACTGGGCCCAGTATTGAACTCTGAGGAACACCACTAGTGACAAGGCCTGGCGTTCGGGACACAGCCGTCCGAAAGCACCCTCCCCTTCGCCCCACCTTCCCCGGTGGGTTTCGGGGCTCCCCTGCTTCTCCCGTCTCTCACCGGCCGTTCCGAAGCTCCGCCCGCCGCGGGCCCCGCGAAGCGCCGCGCTCAGCAGGGGCGCCGCCATGTTGTGCGCCGCGCTCAGGGAAGGACCCCGTTGCCATCGTGACGGGTGCTGCGCAGCGCAGCCCTATCTTGGAAGGCCCGCCCGCCACGGGGCCGTCCCTCGTGGCGCCCGGCTCGGGCGGTCCCCGCAGCGGGGCTGCCCCTGGTACGGCCTGATTAGAAGCGTCCCCACAGCCGCAGCTCTTGCCTCGCCCCGGGCTCCCCATCCCCGCCCTTGCCCCGCTGAGGGAAGTGTCCCAAACCTCCTTCATCATGGCGCGCGCAGGTCTCACCAAGGCTGAGTGCCGGACAAAGCCAGCCCTGCTCCTGCCTTGTTTGTACTGCAGTTGCTGCTTCCCGCAAATCCCCGGGAACTGGGGGATTCTGGCCTTTTACAACCCGCATCCCCTCCTGCGGCGGCTTTCACCTCACATGCTGCCAGCCCGTGGGAGCACGGGCTCCTTCTGAAGCCGTCCCCAAAGGTGGCGTTTTCAGGAGTCCAGCGATCCCCCAGGCACAGCCCCCTCGCTCCAGGACTCCGCAGGAACAGCCGCTTACAGGGCCATGGCTCGGCACTGAAATTGCTCCCGCGCCACAAGAGGCTCAGCACGTCTGGCAATGGCACCGTCGTGTTGCCCAAAGATGGATGAGGCTGCAGGGCAGAGTTTAAACACTGTCTGCTGACCCTGAGACACAGCAAACCATGCCAGGCTGTGGCATTCAGGCATTATCACCAACCGCAGCAAGGCAAGAAGTGCACAAAATCCTCACCAACAGCAAGGAAGGGAAGTGATTCCCAGTACATCAACTCCAAAAATGAATGGAAAACAACTTCTGTGAATTGAAGCTGCTGCTGCCCAGCACCATGGTCACACCTTGCTGTGGGCACTGATCAGCCTTTGCTGGTGTTGGAGCTGCAGTGACACCGAGCACACAGCCAGCTCTGCCCTGTGCCAGCTGTGCTTCCCCTGGGGCTGGGGGCAGCAGGAGAGGCTGGATCCCCTGGGATGGGACAGGCATCCCCATGGGATGGGCCTGGCTGCCCCACAGCACTGCAGAGCAAAGCCAGGGAGGTCACACTACATAAAACACCAAAATCCAACTAATTTGAGGTCTTCTGAGTACTTCGTTCTACTTCCCCCATTAATTTACGTGAGATCCACTGAAGGCAGTGCGTGAAAAGAAGGACATTTTGTCTGAAAACACATTTTTGTAATTTATTAGATCTGTACACAGCTATTGCTGTTCTCATTAGCACATTTTTAACCTGCTCCTCCATCCTCCCCCTCCCCAGAGCAGCAGCCTGTTCCACTGGACACAGGGAAGGCAGAGCCCTCACCCTCCTCTAGCATCCTGAACTTCCATGGGACCTGAAACACTCAGCAGCCAAAAGGCAAGTTTGATTAGTTTATTTAAAATTAAACATTTCTTGCTGTTCAGCTACTGCACATGGAGCCAAACCTTGTGTCTGATCATTGTTAGTGCCAGAAAACTGATTCAAAATTAGAGACTAACAGAGCCCAAAGCTGCAGAGAAGCAGCTTCTCAGGTGTTGCCTCAGAACTGCAGGATTTAGGTTTATGCTGAAACTTTTTATCATTTTAAGCTCAGGGCTGCCCTTCTCTAGTGTGAAAAGGTTTTATGGTTACTAAATAGAGTTACTGGTGTGGAAAAGCAGCAATGATTTTGCTTGGTTGTAGCTGTTGCACTGATTTCCCTGGGCAGCAGGATGTTCTCCTCCAAGTTGAATTCTTCCTGTTCAATCAGACAGCACCGTGCAAGGCCCAAGTCAGTATCAAAACAAAATAAAGCAAATCAGAGAAAGCTCCTTGGAAATGCATGGGTAAGAAAAATAATAAAGATCTGGACACTTCACTTGGGATTGTCGTTTTCTTGACAAATGCCTTTAAAAAACTAAGACAACATCCCAGAAAAATCAGAAGACCTGAGGATGTTGGTCAACTGATTTCTGCCCTCCAATACTGGCTTCATCATTCCAGGTTAAATTTGCAGTTTTTACCACTACATATGTTTTTTTTTCCACCAAATCAACATAAGTAACATTTGTAAAGTGCTTTGAGATAGTGCTAGAAAATGCTAAGATTAAAAAGAGGGGCAGAACATCTGTCATCAGCACCCAGCTGATTACTACGAGTTGGTTTTATCCTCAGAGCAGCAACACTATGTTCTCCTTTGACCTCCTTTTAACCAAGAGCTGGCACAAAGGGAAAAGGAGTTTGTGCAGGGCAGTGAAAGGAGGAAAACAAAAGAAAACATGAGGATTTCTTCTGGAAAGACTCCTGAAGCAGAGCTCCAGAGAAGGATGGCCAGATCCATCAGGAAAACAGTGCCACACGCAGACTCACATGCACAGAGCTCTGCAGGAGGCTTCACACAGCACAAACATTTCCCAAATTAGGAGAGAGGTGGGGCTAATCTTAAAAAAAAAAAAAAAAAAAAAGAAATTAAAAAATCAAGACACCGATGCTTTTTTTGAGGGGAGGACATAACTACTCACCAGAAGCTACTGCCTGAGGGCTGTCAACTACATCATAGTAAAGCCCTGCCACCTTTTCGAGTTGACAAGAACTTCTCTCTAGTTAGCAGCTTCACAAAAGCAATTCTTGTATAAATCCATAAAGCTTTCCCAGATTTTTAAAAGGTTAATGTTACCGTTATAATTGCACTTTAAAAACAGGCATCAATCCCTACGCACTCTCCCCAAACACCTCCTCCGTTTATAAAAGAGGAAAGAAAGGCTACAATTATTCACTGTCCTACAGCTACAGGATTCAAAAGTTTGATTTAGGTGCCTGAAGGAAGGATGCAAACACCCACTTTTCAGGGCAGGGCAAGAGTGCATTTTAAAAAACCTGCAGGCTTCACAGCTTGGCTTGCATTGGCTTCAGGTGTTTGTGGAAAGATTCATGAACCTGCAGGACAACAAGACAGCAGTTACAAGGTCAGGTTTGGTCTTTGAAACAGTTTTACCTCCTCACATCTTGCAGTGTGTTTGTATACTAAGAAAATTTGAATCAGAGGCACTGTGGAGATTTAAGAACAGCCAGATAACGTCTATATTTCAGGGTCTACAGGATACAAAGCATGAGGAAATAAAAAACAGCCTGCCCTCTACCTTTCTTTTAAGAAAGAAATCCAAGATTTATATCCATACAATTGTTTGGCATTTTAATTACAAGAAAACTGGTACAGGTTTCCTAAGGGGCTGTAATGAAGCTCCTAAGCCCCACTGACTTCTGAAGTACAGAACACTGAGCAAACTGTGGTGGGATTTAACTCCAGCTGCAGTCTCTGGCAGCCCATTTTAGGAGATACAGTCTGCACTCATCAAATAAAGGCACCAGGACACAGGATTTACCATTCTGGCTCATGGAGCAGGGACACTTCAGTTTATTTTAGCTCAGCTGCAGCTCCAGTCCTAGGTCAGATATACAGCATCTGACACCTAAGTACTACAGGGGAGCAATTTATTCTCTCCTCCACTCACTGCTATGGCCTGAAGACTGGAAGATTTGCCAGAAAATGGGCAAGGCTTCCACAGCTACTGTCACTAAGCAGAATCAACAGCAAGTGGTAATTGCTTTTGAATTCACTGAGATACTTCAATTGTTTCTCTGTGGAGTGCACCATTTCCTCCCTCAACTGAGAAGCTCAAGAGATCCCACAGGGATGAATGCAAGATACGCCTGGGAGAGAAAACTACAGCGAGCAAACTAAAATCAGGTTGTTAGTTTTGGTCCATTACTACTTGTGACTTTCCTCCCCCCTCAATAAATTGAGTTATTTCTCTGGTCATGTGAGAAAAAGAAGAGAGGTTTCTTTACCTGGGTTTTGTTCAGTGGGGATTTCTTTGCCCACTCAAACATGTTCTCGTAGACGTTGCCGTCGTAGCGGCCAAGCACAGACCCCAGGTGGACATCATGGAAGTCAAAGGAGTCCACCAGTGCCACTGCATTGGGACGAATGACAGCCAGGAGCTCCTTCACGTGTTGGTTCACTTGGGTTATTTGGGCACTGGTCAGGATACCCGCCTTGAGAGGGGAAACAAGGATTACACAAGTCACAAATCCTTCCCTTCCCCAAGGTCTCACACAGAAATGCAGCAGTTCATAAAACACCAACGGTTTTTTTTCTTCACTAAGCAATTTGCCACAGTGCACAAGCAGAAGGAGATGCCCTCCATACTGCCCAGCTATTAATCCTGGATGGGAGACTCACTCTGTGAGTACCTGTAAGCTAACTGCAGCAGCAAGTTTTCTTGGAGAATATGCATATAAGGGTATTAAATTGTGCCTGGCTTCAGGGAAATTTTTAGTAAGCAGGAAAGAGGAAAATGGGAAGACAAAACATACCATGTCTGTCTGAAGAGCAAACAAAACACTCCTGCCCAAAAGCATTCTCAAACTGACAGAATGAAGAAAAACAACGCCTGACAGTGTAAACCCATGGAAGGATGGGTTAGAATTTGGTGCACAAGATTTGAGGGATATTAGCTTTGAGGGATATTAGCTGTGAAGCACATCCAACTGCAGCTCCTTTATTAATTCCTTGTTTTTTAACACACAGCAGCTGGTCACCAACTGGAAACCATTTCAGCTAAACCTTGGCACATGCCTGGTTTCCACAAGGGAAACCTGACAAGAGCCTTCCAGCAGACCTGCACTGCTAAAGACCTTCTGGTAGCCAACAGCCAAGAACTTACACCTACAACATCCATACAGCCTGGCATGTAAAGCACATTTGCAAGCAGTGAACCTGGCTACAGAGATGTGGAGTGCTGGAGGAAGGCACCAACCTGCAGGAAATCACCCGCGTTCCTGCTGATGCCGAACAGCGCGTACAGGAGGCACAGGTCGGTCAGGACCGCGCGGACGGCGGCGTCACCGACCTCGGCCAGCTTGGCTGTGAACAGCTTCACTACCACATAGTGACAGTGGGCCTGCAGAAACCAAAGAGGGTCAGTCAGGGACACAGAAAGATGAGGAGCTCTCACAGCACGTTTCTTTAGCAGGCACATCACTGACCTCTGATGCCCGCACAAGATCAACAGAAGTCCTGTTCCAGGCATCCTCCTTGCTCTTTCTGTGGTTCAGCTCAGCTTGCAGATTCTTCGCTGCAGATTCTACAAGCCTGTTTCATATGAGGAAGAAGAACAGTTTACTTAATAACACCACATTAACAGGATGACATACACTGAATTCATACATGTCAGTCATGGCACATGAGCTCAGAATTCTTCTCATGTGCTGTGAGTGATGACAGTGACTGGAGTGACAAGTTGTGCCTCTAAAATGCCAATAATCACTGCTGCAGCTACAACACAGCTACAGAGGGGTGAGAGGACTTCTGACAGCACACATGTGGTGCTTCAATACCTACTCACAAGTAGGTGTCTCTTCTACTCTCCCACTTCCCTCACAATGAACTTTAATATCAGGATTTTTTTCTCTCCAGAGACATCTCTAAGTAGTTTGGTATTTGTAAGTTTGAATATATTTTTTCACATAAATAAGAAAAAGATACATCCCAAAGGACTGGGGAGCAGAGTAACCAGGCTATAAGAGCAGGCTGTAAGCAGCCTCTTGCAGCCTTAAGCCCTTAACCCTGACCCCAACCCAGTAAAGTGTGTCACTTCCTGAAAGCAACACATGGATCAAAGCTTTGCCAGCCACACCTCGAGAGCCCAGCACAAACAGGGCAGTGCATCACCACCACCTCACCCAGTTTTTCTTGGCTCAGCCCAGTCAGTGTGAGCTCACCGGGCAGCACGTGACTTGTAGGCCTCCACCAAGCTGTTGGGATCATTGATCCTCATGGTGACAGTCCTGGCAGCCACATGCTGGGGCTGGATGCGCTGCCTGGAGAGGTCGTTCAGGTAGGACACCATGCCACTGACCTGCTGTCCAGAGGTCACCTGGGTGTAGCTTTTCATAAGGAACCTGAAAATAGAGACAGCAGATGGCAGCTCTTACTCATGAGCTCTTAGAATGGACAAAAGTCATCTCACTGGGGCTCAGGCCAGAAAGAACAGTTGTAGCACACAATTAGCTGTCAAAAATGGGGTAGGGGACAGAAACATGATACCAGTTTCGTGCTAATACAGACACTTTTGCTCATTACTTTGTCACCAAATTCACTGCAAACCAGTCAAATAAAAGACTCCTTAACACCAATTTAGTGTTAAGAAGGGCATCATTTATTACAGGTGTCTGGTTGCATGGGGGTAACTCCTCCTTGTGTGCATGTGATTTTTTACAAGTGTGTTGCTACAGTCACTACATGCATATTATAATTAACTCATTACCATAAACCCCTCCCCAAGTTCCCAGATTCAGTCCTTGTTTTGGCTGTAGCTACATTCCTAAGCCAGATGTCTCCCCCTTATCTTCCAACTGTCCTTGCTGGGATAGCAGATTCTGTTTCTCTGCTCAAAGTTACACAGACACAGCAGAAATTGAATTAACCCTTTAGGTACCAACTTCAGCCACAAGGACCATGAGGAGAGGCTGGAACATCCCCGTGCAGAACTCCCATACCTGGCTGTCTGCAGCATCATGACTGTGTTCTCCCCCTCATAGGTGCAGGACGGGGTGAAAGTGACATAGATGTCAGGAATGCCACTGCAGCGGGAGTAGCCGTGCCCGCCGCACGCCATCCGACATTCCTCAATGCCAGCGTTGGCAGTCCAGGAGGTGAACGCCTTCAGCCCCGCTGTCAGGGCGTGCAGCTGAGGGGAAACAGCAAAGCCAGGTTTATTTTCCAGTCTTAGCTTGCACAAATACATGTTAAGGACTGCAACTCCCAGAAAAAAAAAAAAGTGAAGTCAACACCATTCTTGTGCTGTTCCACAGGTTTTTGTTTTTCTTGAAGGAACTCTTTCCTGAGCCAAATATTTATATGAAAACCCTTGTAGATGGAAAGACTTATTTTAAGTATTAAGTATCATTCCTTTTGCCCCTACACATTTTATGTACAAGACTGTTTTCAACTGCCCATTGTCACAAACCCTGACAGAAAATTAACATTTTACAACCCTAACCCCTCAGTATACTACTGATACTTTGATCAACACACCTATTCTACCCTAGGCACCTGGAAGAACAATTAAGAAGTTACAGCACAAGCACAAGGCCAGTCTTAACTCCCAAACAGTATTCCATCATTCCTGGAAATGCACCTTTTGAATAAAAATATATTCCCAGTAGCTTTCTCACTGTGCATTACTCCCTGTTTTTTATAAAGTGCTAAATTAATAGAGCAAATAAGTATCACCAGCACATTCTGGACTTGGGGGCTTCTGAAAACTACAGAAGTAGAAGACATCTCATGAGTGAAAGCCAAAAAGGCTCAATGCCTCTTTTTCCATGCCGTGAAGAAACCTCACACAAATTCAACCAACACTCTGGTTTCCAGAGGACACAGTACCTCTGGCAGCTCACTGAGGTCCCCCTTGCTGATGTCCCCATTGATACGATGATAGGTGTCCTTTATGTAGGCTCCCACGAAATGGAAGGCGTATGCTGTTGCCAGAAGAGGGAAGAGTTTGTATTGTTGGGTCTGGTAATCCAGGATCTGGGGTTCTGGCTCCCTAGAGCAAAACACAGATGAGTTAACATGTCAGTCGTAGCAACCTGCTGCAGAAATCCCATTTATCCCTACTCTTAGTGTGTTCACCATCCATATCAAGCCAGACTCCCCAAGGCCATCCAGCAAAAGCCTCTGGTAGGGGAGGACATTCCAAGAACGAAAGATTATGCGCTCCCCAGGACAAACAGTATTTTAGAACCATGCCAAAGCAAATGTCAGCCACGGCCCCCATTCCTCCCAGTACTACAGAATTTTCCCTCAGCAGTTTAGGCTGCTCTGGGTGTCCCTGCACTCACCCTGGTTTCAGCTCAGACTGGTGTCTGACGGCGCTGTAGCGGATGGCGATGGTGCAGGCCCGGGACAGCGAGCGAGCAGAGTCACCCACGATGAGGGAACGGATGAACACCATGGTCCCATAGGTCAGCTTGTCACTGACTGGTTTCACATAGGTGCCATCTGGTTCAACCTGCCAAAAAATAAAAGATTAAAAAAAAATACAGCCTGTTGATTCCTGAAGTTTCTTCCCTTTTACATGTTCACACTCTAAACTCATCAAGCAGCATTTACAAGCCACCCACAATCCTTTAGGTGCAGTACTCAAGCTCACAGGAGCAGTCAGCATGCCCATTTCTAACAGCAGCTGCTGAAACTCACAGCTTTACCTGGGCATACTTCATCAGCATGTTTTCCCGAGGAATTCGGAAGTTGTCCATTTTCAGGTAGCCGTTATCCATTTCATCATAGCCAAATTTGGGGCCAATGTCACCCACTGTAATACCTGCCACAGATAAAGCCACTTGCATTAAGAAATAGGAATTAAACACCACCTAAGAGGTTCAAGCCTTCTCCAATAAGGAGATTGGTTAGTTTTCTAGCAAGTCCTGATGGTGTTATTAGTAAGAGTTAACAGGGACCTTAATCTCTTTGATGGAAAAGTGGCGTCCTGGTTTTGGCTGGGATAGAGTGAAATTATCTTCCCAGTGGCTGGTACAGTGCTGTGTTCTGGATTTAGCACAAGAACAATGTTGATAACACACTAATGGTTCAGTTGTTGCTGAGTAGCACTTGCATCAGATCAAGGACTTTTCAATTTCCACACTGCCCCAACAGTGTGAGGCTGGGGGGGGACACAAGAAGCTGGCAGGTGACACAACCAGGACAGCTGATCCCAGCTGGGCAAAGGGATATTCCCCACCATGTGGCATCATGCTGAACAATAAAACTGGGTGAAACCAGCTGAGGGGGATCACAGCTCCCTGCTCAGGGACTGGCTCAGCATCAGTCAGCTGGTGCTGAGCAATCACACAGTGATCCCCTGCTCTGCACATTCTACTACTATTATTATTATTGTTGTTGTTACTGTTATTATTAATTTCCCTTCCTTTTCCGTCCTATTAAATTGTCTTTATCTCAGCCTACAAGTTTTACCTTTTTCACAATTCTTTCCCCCATTCCTCTGTGTGGAGGGAATGGCTCTGTGTGTTTTTAGCTGCCTGATGAGTTAAACCACAACAACTGGATATCAAAACATGGGAATCTCCATAATTTCCATGCAGCCCTACTATCCACTCACTGCAGGAGCTGTCTCTTAAGTTTATCCAGCTCATTTCCAGCTAAAGAGTGATGAAAGCTCTTCTTCCCTTTTCAGAAAGCAGGATGTGCTGCTTGTGGAGTGCATAGATGGGAGACACTGGGGCAGAAACAAATTCCAAACTACACTTCACTGGGGCAGAACCAAATCCCAAACTAAACTTCACATTCAAATCCCAGTAGGGAAGATGATTTAGTGGTAGTTCAGCCATAAGAAAGACTCATTTAAGCCCTGTGATCTTCCAGATGGATTCAGCTAATGAAATAAGCACTGGACTTTAACAAGACACAGCAGCTGTATACAGTCAGAGAGAAACAGATGTAATCTACTCCCTGAGGAGGAATTTGTACCTGGCAGAGGTTCATGTGTGCCCAGCTGCCGGATGGGGACAATGAAGGCGTGCAGGCCCTTGCACTGGCCCTGGGTGTAGAGCTGAGCCAGAACGATGGCGTGGTTCGATGTCTTCCCAACTGCAACGGGAGCAGGACTCAGCACAGAAACACAGTCAGACACACTCACACACACAGAGTCTTTCTTCTGAGATAACCTCATCACATCATGCACTAGAAAATCAGACTGACCCCACTGGATGTCACCCCAATGATAAAGCTCTATGACAAAATGTTGCTCAAGTCAATGGAAGTTGCACAACAATTTTCTTGACTATAAAACACTGAGTCCTTGGCACACCCATCAGTGAAGCTGAAGGAACTATAAATAATTTGATACAAGCAATCAAAAATTCCACCAAATCCACAGTGTGAATGGCTCTGAGCAACAGTCCAGAGCACACAATGTTTAGCAGGCTCTGATAAGTCTGCTTGTTATGCAAGAGTGACTGGCTTTCAGCCAACTCTTTGGATCAACTTTCAGTCATCACTGTAGATATAACACACATAGCATCACTTCCTGGAGTTTTTCCATACATTTTCCAGATTTAGACACACTTACGTCCACCTGGCCACCACTTAATGGAGGTGACAGTGGGGCTGTTGAGGATGAACTCCTGTGTAGAGGGGTCATAAGTGGCTGTTGTTTCCAGCCCCCGAAGATGAGTCCCTGGAAACAAGCAAACACATTGTTTTGGCAGGAAGTCAGTCACAAAACAGAGACAAGGACAGAACTGGACAATGGAAAGTGGAACTCCAGTAGTAATGTTTAAATTTAACTTTGCTTTTAGGCTATATGTATAAAAAGCTAAATATCAACAAATTAAGGAAGAACAAGTGTGAGGGCCAGACCACATTCTGGGACCGCCAATTCTTGGAAAATGTTGATTTTTTTTTTCCCCAGTGGCCTAAGACTAGTTTTCCAAGCACCTCCAATCTGACACCTTTTTGCTGTCACACAACAGAAGCCCTTCCTCATTTAAAATGTTCCATGGGAACACAGTCACCTGAATTTCACTAAAATGCAATCTTATTAAATTGCAAAATAAAACCATCCAGTTCTCAGCCACAATAAACAGTGCCCATCACTCTTCATTCCCTCATTAACCCTACATTCTCCTCACTTGATGGAGCTGATCTCCCAGAAGAGATCATCCATAGCTCCAAGAGAGCAAGTAATGGCATGTGTATGCCAGGTACTGATGCAGGTAGATGAAGAGACTGCATAAAGATGGAGGTAATTCCAGGAACAGTCTTTGTCTTCTGCCCCCAATGCTTCACTTCCCACACACCTGTCTCAGAGCAGTGGCACTGCCCTGAATGTTTTAAAAACTCTCAAAATCACCAGGCCTATTTGCTTAAACTAGACAATAGTGAACACTCCTGAGAGTCTGGACTGACAGGGCAGGACAAGAGCTCCAACAGGAAAAAGGAGATCACCTTGCAGCAACCACGTTCCCAAAGCATGGAGGTAAAGGCAGACTTCCACAGGCAGCTCAACACAGACTTACTCTGCTGGCAAAGGGTCTTCAAACCTCACTAGTTCCAAGAGATTCTCCTCAGACTTGCAGTTACTTTATGCTTCACACAGTCTCTACATTTCCCTTCAACACAAAGGTGAATCCTGCTCATCTTTAGAAAATAATTCTCATCTGCAACTCTGAGATGACCAAAATTAAAGTTTCCCAAGGCAGAATATCCTCCCTTTGAAGCCTGAATTAGAAGTGTTGCAATCACAATACTGCTGGAGTTATCAAAATCCATTTCAAAGCTTGAAAGCAAAGGAATAGCAACAAAAAACAAAGTCAACATGAGACGGAGAACTCAAAAAGCCCAACACATTTCATGGTCAGTTAAAAAGAACACATGGGAGTGAACTAAGGGAAAAAAGCTCCCCACAGAACATGAGCATTGGAACCAAGTTAATCCTGACCCATCTGATCCAAGCTTAATTCTGAGGTGAACAAGCAACTCTTAATTTTTTGGCATCTCTTTCACTACCTCAAAGCTCTGTCCTTTTGTCTTTACAATGAACATTAATTAGAGCAAAGCAGAACTCCAGCTGGAAAGAACAGCAAGTGTAAAATGAACAGATGCCACTGAACTGACAGCACCAGTGATGGGCAGTAATGATACTGGTTTGAATGGCACAAGGAGCACCCAGGTGCTCATTTATAGAGCTACAGACATCCAACCCTCCCTTCAGAGGAAGAGAGAAGCAGCACATGTGCAGCACATAATGCTCTATTAACCCTTGCAGAGGCTGTCCACTTTTCCCTACAACCACAGCTGCATGTGTGAAACAGTGGGACACACACACTGCTCTACCCAGGCAGGGGAATCCTCTGTACACAAAGGCATTCTTAGAAAGAGCATTTACTGAATGTACTGTACCATGGCCCATTTCAGTCTGGGCATAAGTGCCAATGATCTCCAGGTTCCAGGCAGGCATGAAGAAGCGATCCTGCTGCTCTGGGGTGGCCTGGGTGAGAAGAGTGGGGAGGAACATGCCCAGGTGAAGGTCCAGAGGTTCAGGCCGTCCACGGTGAACAAAGCTGTGAAGAATTGTCACGGGATGGGAGCGTGAAGGGAATGTTATGGGAGGGAAGCAAGCATGAGGATTCATGGTGGAGATTCAGGAAGAGACAAAAAGAAAAAAAAAATGATTCATGTGTCAATCAGAATTCAGCAAGTGTATTTCAGAGAGCCAGAGCACTGTCCTTTTCTCAGGCCTGAGTAATAAGAAATTGCACTCACTTTGAAATAAACATGCTGCAATGCATTTCTTTGTAATCTTGCAGAAAGTGCATCTGCAACATTCCCCTATTTTTGATGCGCTATGATTGCTTAAAAAAAAGGATGAATCCAAACCAAAAGATGGACCAGACTTTCTGGTTTGAACATCAGAGCATCCCTAAGTTCAATGGGCTGAGGCAGTCAGCTGAGAATGTCAGTTTGTTGGAGATGTGATGTGGGTGAATGCAGTGTGCTTTCAACAAAATATAGGAAATCCACCTTTTTAAAAATTTTTTTGACTTGTTTTGAAGGTAGAACCTGGTGGAAGTCCCAGTTTATCCAGCTAAACGAGTTAGGTTTTCAATGAACTTTATTCTTTTCAAAAAAGGCAAATCCCAACTGGCTGCACTATTTACTCTAATTTTTTAAAATTAAATATCAAACACAATTAGTGTACACAGCATTTCAAATCAACTCCCTTCAACTTCTGCTATTTTAAAGAACTTTCTTAAAAGGACAGTGCTCTGTATGTGTAAGTCAATGTTGTGAATATGAACAACTTGAGAAGAAAGTCAGTATTTTTGAATTTGTAAATCACCAGCACAAATTATCTCAAATTAAATGTATTTCATTAGAATTACTTTTTCTCCACGTTCTGTCAAACACCACTGTGAGGTAATTAAGTGGTCTATTAAGTTTTTCAATATAAAGAATTAATTCATCAATAAATCTTAAATATTGACAGCTTTGAGTATTAAAATAGTGGTGATAGATTGAGGACCAGTACCTCCATCTGGCTCATTTATGTATGAAATAAATTTCATTGGACTTTAACAGGAATATATCTATATTTAAATGATATGCATTATGGGAAGGGCACTGGTCTGAGCTTAGCTCAAACTCATCTGACATTCTCAGCAAAGTGGGAACAATGCATCCTTGTGTTCACTAAATACACATTAATATGAACTAGTTCTGTCCCTAGGGCTTCCCAAGAACTGTTTTTTGATATTCTCAGACTCCAATAAATAAATTCAACTATCTAATAAACCCAGCAGCAAGGTTTTCTAAGCTTTCTGACTGCACAGTGACCAAGCCCAACAGGGGATAATGGCCTACCAGAAATACCAGATTTTAAGTGAGTTCAGTACTGGTGAGAAGTACACAGCTGACAGCCAGAGTGACCAAAAAAAAAAGAAAATCCTTATTCACCAGCAGTAGTTATAAATCAGATAGAAATAGCACAGTATTTACAATATTTTCACTTTTTCACTGCTCCTTCTGTTTCATTTTCAGCCCTGTGCTATTTGTGTTTTTCCTTCTTTTTTTTTTTTTTTTTTTTTTTTTTTTTTTTTTTTTTTTTTTTTTTAGAGAGAGAGGAGACTTCTTCACTATGAAAGAGGTTAAAATCAACACAGGCTATCACACATAGAGTCACCAAGATAAAACTGAGTAACTACCCATCCAGGCCAGAGTTCAATTCAATAATCAGAGGTCTGCTTCCCCATCACCAGATTTTAAACATCAGGATTAAATTAAGCAAAGCTTAGTGACAATTACTGCAGCAGCTTCACTGATGAAATATCAGATACTCAACATTCACAGCAGGAATACCAAATATTTGCATTTTAATTATTCAGCATAGAAAGTCTATCTACTTCACTGTATTCCATTTAGTGTCAAAATACCAATTTAACCATGTTTCTCATGAAACAACATGAGAACCATAAGGAAATCAACCATCACCAGGCAAGCAAGTGCAATGATCTAATGTGAAATCAGAAGTAAAACCAATCACTGCAGTGTGGATGTGACTGATTTCAAGCAGCTGGTGTGAGAAAGCAAGTAAGGCCAGCAGGCACTGATTGTTGCCATTCAGTTCTCTCTCAGCTTCTGGTGTTGAGCTGGGTTTGTTGAGCAGGACAGAGGAGAGGGTTTCTTCCACTGAGTCTTCTATAAATGTTTCAGCAGGTGTAACTGAACAACCAGGCAGCTGGCATTGCCATCCAGCAGTGTCCAGACTTGACACCTCAGGCTTTCTCACTTCAAGCACCGGAGTCCTTGTTTGTAAACTATTCTTGCTGGTACTTAACAGCCATAATTCCAGGTTCTGGGCTAAAAGACTGTTTTTTGATCCATTAAATGTTTTTCCATTTGAAGTAGTGAAAGTTGCTTTCAACAACAGCAGGAATAAGATGGTTTTTTTCTTTGTAAACAAGACCTTTCCAGAAAGCTGTACAGCTGCAGTGGAGAAGCATCTGGAAGAAAAGTGCCTGCAAAGCATACCTGACTTTCAACCCAGAACTCACAATCTCACCATGCTCCACTGCTCCAGCAGGAATGCTCCTGACCTGTTTCTGCAGACCAGCCATGCACTGAGGGCTCTGGCATACACATCCCAAAATCAGGCAAAAGTAAAAACCACAGTACTGTTCATCGACACGTTCCAACTGGTTCAAGTGAAATTCAGACTCTCAGGGCTTAGAACAACCTCCTCATTTCAAAACAAAGGTAACAACTACCAATGCAGAGATCAGCTAAGAGGTGCATTCTGGAAAAGAGCGAAAGGAGTCCTGGGATTGTCAGGATGTGAAATGAGGTGGCTGTCTGGCTACACACAACCATTAACTGAAGAATTTTACCTTTCCCCCTTTTAGATTGACCCAGGGAACATTAACAATTTACCCACTGGAGTTAGAGAAAAGAGGTTACCCATTGATGCCTGAAGGGAACTAACCATGTCCCATTTCGGTTTGGGCGTAGGTGCCAATTATCTTGACTCCACGGACCAGGGGCAGCCACTTCTCCTTCTGAGCAGCAGACGTTTGGGTCTCTATGGTTTTGTGAAACATGCTGAAGTGGAGACCCAAAGGTTCAGGAAAATTGCCCAAGCATGTTCTACAGGAGAGAAATAGAGGGATCTGGATCTCAGTCTTACCATGAACCTGAAAGGCTTTTCTCCAATTGGAGCATAAGATAAATAATCTCTTTGCCTCATTCAACCTTTTTTTTTTTTTGTCCCACAAGCAACCTCCAAACGTGGAGGCATCAGAAGCAATGCTAATGGGGAAACAGATGTTTCTTCCAGGCATCATCTTCACCCCATGAATCCTGCTGTTGCTATGCAACTGGAAAAAATATCATTCTACAAAGGTTCATGAGGAACTTGAAACTAAGGACAAGAAAACCAAAATATTTTCTCCCCCATCTCTCAGGCTTTGTGGGAATAAATCCCACTGCTGCTGGTAGCCTACAACTAGGGCATTATTAGTTAGTAGAAATATGTATTAAAAATGAAAAGGCTTCTTTGGTGACTGAGTTCTTTTCGGAACAGCTCTGTATTGCCTGCAGCTGCTTCTATCTGTTGTGAGATCTGGAACTTGCCTTCAATTAAAATTACCATTACAGTCTAGTGCTGGAGGGAATGGAAAGAAAAATCAGGAATTTTAAGTGTGCTTCACCAAAGCAGAAGTTATTTCATGAAAGAAAACTCTAATCATCTAGGATTAGAGTGGCAAAGTACATTCTCAGGCAAAAAAAAGTACAATGGCAGGCAAAGTACATTCTCAATTAAAACTTCTTCCCTTCTACAGCTTGAACAGTTTCTTCATCTTCAATCTACTGTACACAAATATTTATTCCACCTAAACTCTAAGACAGAGGAGGAAAAGATGAGCCCTCTGCATAAATACCATAGGGGATGTTCTGCACATGGCTTGTCAATTACAGCAGCATTTGTGACTGGCATTTTGCACCATGCATAAGTAAATAATTGATATTTCAACAGCAGGTCCTGTACAGGCTATGAAAACCAGCCTTAGAGTGAGAGCCAAAGCACCACTGAACTGCACATTGCCTATTTTAAATGAACAAGACTAAATGAGCCATGGATTTTTCCAGGAACAAAACTATTGTAATCAAGTAATCTAATGCTGGTGATTAATGTATTAACTGTACTTTAAGCTGGTGTGGGTGCAGGTACAATGTCTCAAGTTCCTGGAATTGAGGCACACAGTTCTTTCACCAAAAAATACTCTCTTGCCTGCAGCAGCAGAAATTACCAAAGCTGATGCTTTCAGGGTGACCTAGGGCTTAAAAATGCTGCAAGGACAGCAACACAGAAATTTTGAACAGTATTGTGGTTTCCTAAGTAGGTAATTCTTTTAGCCCAGGACCTATACAGCAACAGCAGCACCCTTTTCTTCCTCACTGCCTGCAGCACAATTATTGTGCACCTACTCCCTGGGCCCAAAAAGGACAAATCTACAGGGAGAAAGTGAGTGCTGACCTTGAAACATGAAGTTTCAGGGCTTGGGAAGAGCTTGAATGGGTCTTTGAGTATTTTCAGTAGTCATTGAAAGAACTTTAGAAAAATGTGCAGCCCATGCTTTGCTGTCAGAAAAATCAGGTCAGACACTGCTTCTTTGAAGCATTAATGCTCCAGGAAAACATCCCAGAAATATTCTGAAAGGTCACATCAGCAACTTTCAGTGCCTATGAGGAAGTTTAATCACAAGTGCCAGATATCTCATGATTAACTATTACCTTCTCTGACAGGAGGAAGACAACATTTTACAAGTGGATGCTTTAACACCCCTGTCAGAAGGTCATGAATGTTTCAGTAGCCAATCATGCAGCATTTTAACAGCTTCTCGCATTAACTAAGCTGAAAATTAAATTACAGCAGAAAGTGTTCATCTCTGTGTACTCCACACTGAAGATTTAGGATTTCCTCAATGTGCCTTTTAACAACTTGAATGTCAATGAGAGAATATCCTGTTGTCCTCAAGACACAGGGCAAACAGAAGAGGTACCAGCTCTGAAGGGAGAACAGCTTTTCTTCCCTTCTGTTTCTTTCTCTAAACTCTTACTGCTTCCCATTACAATTTCAACTCTCCCAGCACCTGGACTGGCTGTTCTCCAAAGGCTGCAGTGTGTAACTGTTCAAGTACTCTGCTCCATCAAGACTGATGGTGGCATCATCTGATCAATGACCAGCTGCTCAGAGGTCAGCCTCACTACAACAACCAGTGTGACAAGGAGGCTGCAGCTTCAAATCCACTTCTGGGAGAAGGCTGTGCAGTAACATGTGCTTTGGCAACACAGATCTTCCCAGATTTCACAGCAACCAGTGCCACCCACACAGTAAAAGGCACTTATGTGACAGGTGTGTCACTGTCTCAAAGGGCACAGAGGAGGACACGCAAAGCCCGTGTGTTGAGAGGCTCCAAAGCTACAGGAACAGCTGCAAAGCCGTCCTCAGGCTGCAGAACTGGGTCACAGAACAGGGGCATTTACTTTACATTAGTCTGTGTGCAAACCTTTCTGCTTTGGGCAGTTCTTGAAGTAAGTCTTTCAAGGATGAGCATGAAAGGTCATTCCAGTGGAGAAGGAGCAGGAGTTGTGTTTGAGCTGTGCTAACTGGGCTTCAGAGCTAGCAACTGCTATGGCAATAAACTCCTTTTCCAGCTCTATCAAAGTAAGATCAAGCCAGACTCATTCACTCTGCATTAATTTAGCAGTGGCAAGTAAGGCCCATAGGAGAGTTTTTCTACTTTGATTTGTTCAAATCTACTCCAGATCCTAATTTAGAGATGTAAGAACAAATTCCAACAGGGAAAGTGCAAACTCATGCAATGCTTATGAACACAGGAATCATCTGGTGACCAGCAGCTCTCAGATCTTCTCTTCTTCCATGACCCAGTTTGTCTCAACTGTTTTTCACTTCTTTGTTTAATCCCGTTTTCCTCAATGAAAGTTAATTAAAGTTGAAGGTGAATTAAAACTGAGCAGCTCGCTCTCTTCCAAGAGCATTGGAGCATTACACCAGAAACATTTCCCATTTTTCATGTGGACTTACATTTTGCTGCAGTTAGATTGTAAAAGAAATCTGAAATATTGGCACTTTTAGGCTGATGGCTTTCAAAGCTGTAGTCACAACAGCTACAGCTGCAGTGTGTGGACATAGAAGAATTACTACATGAAAAGCAATTAAGTATATTTAATAGATCCTCTTATGATTTGGAGTCCAACAAAGCCCTTTGGAAACAGGAAGGAGGAGCATTCACTTGGACATGTCACAGCAGCAGCAGCACTTGTTTAAGTGTATCTTCAGGGCAGTGAAGGAAGCAGCATTTCTCCTCACCTACTCATAAATCAAGCTATAAAGTTGGTGAGTCATGTGCAAAGCTACTTAGAGACGTTCTGGCACTTTAGGAAAGCCACAGGAAAAAATTCTTCAAAATTGCATATGTAAATCTGTCCCTGCCTTTTGGGATAACTGACAAAATTTCTTAAGTTTCCATAAGTGGAAATGTCAATCACAATAAATACAACTGGACATCTGAATCAAGGATGTCAGTCTATTTCATAAACTTCATTTGAGGCATGTTGCAACACCATATTCATTCAGTTTTCAGTTTGGAAAAGTGAATAAGCCTAAACACACTTTCTCCAGGTCAGCTTTTACACTAATGAAGTCACTTCCAGTTAGCAGCAATTAGCATGTTTGGACATGGGATAGAAATAAACATAATTTTGTCAGTTGGGTGCAGTTCACCAAATTTAAAAAATATTTAACACTCAGCAGGTGGGAAAGTGGGGACAGATGTTAAAATGCAAATGAAATCAAAGGATGAAAAAAATAATCCTTTCATTTAATCCATTTTCAAGCAGCAGCAAGCCCACATCCTCCCTTGCCAACACCACACATTATAGTAAAGAAGTCATTTCAGAATATCAACAGTGTACAGTTCTTTGAGCAAACACACTTCACCTGCAGACAAGAAGTTTATGCACTGCTCTTCATTCTGTTACATGTTATTACAGAATAAATATGGCATAAAATAAATAAAAACTGGCAAATACAGTCAGTCTACAGTATTTGCAATTATATTTTGAAATCCTGAATGGTGGCAATTAGATTTTACCTTGGAAAAGAGTAAGCCTTTTTTATTGTTTCTGTTGGTTTTGGACTGTGAATTCTGACTAGTCACACCTGACCATTCATGCCACGTTAGACATGGAGGTACTATTTGGTATCTGTATGAAATATTTATTACACTTTCATTTACTTAAGAATTGCTGACTCCAAAGTAAGTTTATGGAAAGACAAAACTAGAATCTCTCATTTGACTACTTCAGAAAAGTCTGTTTTCATATAACATTGTCATTAATGCTACAAAAAGACAGAAAATTTGTTAAAATTTTCCATCTGATAGACTTTGCTGAATTCTCTCTGTAGAAATAAATAAATGAAGAAACTTCCCCATCACTTTCAATAAACCTTGTGCAGGAAAAAAATTTAATAATTAACTTTGGCTGTGCAGCACCTGAATAATCCACTACTGTCACTGAACTTGTTGCCTGTTATCACTGTCCACCAATGATGATTTCCAAATTATTTACATTACTACTACATGAGACCTTTCATGACACAGGTCAGTGCAGACCAGTTTCTCTGAAAGTAAAACCACAGTGGACAAGATGATTTCAATTTCCTAGTGCCAAGGGTCATGCTCTGGGGCCCATGACAGCTTTTCTACAAAACCAGTCAGAGGGGGTTTGTGGTTCATGATTTAATGTGCCAGAGGATATATCCATGGGATTATGACAGATTTCTAGATCTGTGTAACTCCTCTGTTATCAGTTTCTGTTTAATTAAATCAGAAAGAGTTTAACAGAATTAGGGGAGAAATGCATCAAAATCAGGAACTAAGTTCTAATTTCTTCTGGAAGGAATGAAAACTCAGCTGTAAAGACAGTCTTATTTTCATTAACTTGATCCAAAGGTGGTACTATCAGATAAACCAAAGGTCAGGTACAACAAAAAGCCTCTGGGTCAAAGAGAACCTCTGGAGCTTAGAAGAGGGAGCCAGAAAAGACAGTGATACACAAGAACTTATAAACCATCTTGGAATAGTTTCAAGTATCTCTGCAATGTGACTTTATTGGGTCTAAGTGCAAAGTGAAGTAATCAGCTTTTAAAGATTTCATCAGAAGCTGCAAACTCATCAGATCTATTCAGATTCAAAGTAATTCAGTATGATTTTTTTATTCTTTTTGGAAAATAAAGCATATCTGTCTTCAAGTTCTGTTTTTTAGTTTCTGCACCACACATAAAGAACAGGGCATAATTATTAATGTTGCATTTCTTTAAAAAAAAACAAAACTAAAAAACCACAACATTCAGGAATTCAGGGTTTCATCTGAAATTCACTGAAGCCAGACTTGAGTGGACTTTTATACAGGTCTTGAGCTTCCTTTAGACAACAAACATAGGAAAAAAGCACAACCCTAGCATCCTTGGTGATGACTGAAGTACAAGAAGCAAACTCTGGATCTTTTTAGGTACCTTTTAAACCAATAGATCTCCTCGGGATCTGCAATTCCATATTCCCTTAGCTTCATCACCATCAAGGAGCTCTTCCTGATGGCTTGCTCATAGCGCTGGCTACGGGACAGGAAGTTCAAATCCTCATGCTGGAAGTCAGGGTCATTAAGAACTAAGGCCTCTGGGGACAGAACAGAAGAGGAAAACAAGCTCAGTTTCCACAAACCTCAGCAGGGGGTGAGCAACGACCCAGCATTTTACCTGCTCTACCTCAAGGCGGGGGTATCAGAAAATGGAAAGTAAAATTAGAAGTTAACGAAATGAGAATGAAACCAAAGCTCTTTGAGAGCTCAACTGCTGGCACTCTCACTCCACACATGAACTCCACTTTCAGTTCAAAGCACTCTGGACTTGGCAGGAGGGCAGTTCACTGATGTAAGACCAGCAGGCCCCTCAGCAACAGCCTCAGAGGCTCAGGCAGCCTTGTGAACTCTGATCCCCACGCAACTCCAGCAGAAGGGCACGGTTATTATTCCCCCTGTGCCAACTGGAAAACGAGGTGCCCAGAGAGCACAGACTTTGTGTCCCCCCTTTGGCAGTGAAGTTACACAACAGCAGCCTCTGACAGTCCCAGCCCAGGGAAGAGACTGGAAGTAGCTCATTAATCTCTCATAACCACATCTTGCCGGGTGACAAACAGATGATATTTGTTGGGCAAGAGCATGCTAGGAAGGAAAAAGGAGGGGACAGAGCCCATGAGAAATGCCCATTGGAAGCCGCCTCTGACCCTCTGGAGGAAGGGGAAACACAGAAGTAAAAGGACACTGTTCTGTCAGGGCCACCCTACATCCTTTCTGGGGAGAAATGGGGGACCAGGACGTAACTCCTGCTCCTCTCTAACCCCTTCCTTTACGCCGATCCTCCACCTGCAAACCCTCTCCTCACAGTTTTCCTCTCCTCGGGGTCTCCCCTCGCCACAAAAGCTCCTCCACACCCTCTCCCGCCTCACGACCCCCTCACGGCTTCGTGGTTCCTCACCTCCCCCGAGGCTCCTCACCCCGTTACCCCCGCCCTTATCCCGCTCTCCCTGGCTCTCCCCCACCACGCAGCCTCTCCCCTTCCCACCCCCGCATGTCCTTCTCCCCCTCCGAGCCCTGACCGGGGCTGTCTCTCCCCGTCCCCACGGCCCGGGCCCTCCCTCACCGATCTCCTTGCGGCGGCGGGTGCGCTCAGGGCCGCCGTCTAGGATGTGGGTGAGCAGCTCGGGCTGGAAGGTGGCGGCGGCGCGTTCCCTCCGCAGGTCCGCGTTCACCGACATCGCGGCGGCGGCTCTGCCCGATCCCGATCTCAGTCCCGGTCCCGATTTCAATCCCAATCTCAGTCCCGGTCCCGGTCCCGAACCCTTCCCGTCCCCCCCGCGCCGGCCCCGCCCCCGCGTGACGTCACTCCCGCGACGCCACGTGGTTCCTGAGCAGGTGGGTCCCCGCCGTGCCCGCCCTTCCCGCGGGAGGCGATGGCGGAGCGGTGAGCGCGCGTTCAGCCCTGCTGGGAGCGGTGCCTTAGATCGCGCTGTGGTGGGCTCGGAACAGCGCTGGGAGAGCGCCCGGCACATGCGGCAGCGGCATGGAGTAGTTCATTAAATAAACAGCTCATTAGCGGGCTGCGTTTGTGCCCGCGTTAAATACGGTGTCGGATAGTGCTGTGGATCTGCGTGCGAAGGGCTGCGCTTGGGGCTGGGCCTGCCATAAGTCTCTCTGCAAGGTCCCGCAGTAGAGCTGGCGCATGCATTAGGTAGCACATTGGGTGGGCACAGGGTGTGCGGTGATTGGGGTATGGCTTTTACAACCCAAATGACACCGTACGTTTAAAAGCGCATTGACTGCGTACTGAGCGTCTTGCGTTCCTGGCTGATCCGCCTTGCTGCGCAGTGGCATACAGGAGCAAAACCCGAGCGGTACAGGACAGCCTTTGCCCTTCTGGAGGTGCAGAATAGACCTTGCTTTTTGAATGTTAGGTGCGGCGGGGAAGCACGGAGCTGCAGAGGACGGGGAGGGGGGTTGTGACCCTGCCAGAGGGTTTTTCAGCGTGCTCTGGGTGTCCACAGCCTGGCACAGGACTGTGGGGCAGCAGGCCGAGAGAGGGGCATGTGCAGAGATGGCATAAGCCAGGATCACCCTGGTTTCGGCAGCCTCCCACAGAGTTCTCCGTGGAGCGTTTTGCAAGGTTGCAACCCCGTGAGCAAAGCATGGGGTGGGCAAGGGACACTAAGCATTAAAGCCACAGCGTGTGTGTCAGCTCAGTGTCCCCTCTGCTGAGTAATCAGTGTTGGGGGTCCTTGAATGCCCATCGATGGACCCACTTGTCTGAGTGGCAGGAGTCCCTGCCTGGGCTGTTGTGCAGCTGTTGGGGTCCCCCACAGAGAGGCAAAAAAAAATTTAAGAGAAAAGCAGTAAATGAAGCATGGAAACACTCCAAACACAGGCAGCCTGCAAGGGAGATCAGAGGGAAAATAAGCCAAAACAACCACTTCAGGGCACAGCCATGAGCCGGGCTATGACATTGACTGGCAGGATTAGAACTTTGTTGAAGCTGCTTTGCATTCCTGCCTTTCTGCGTGCCCTGTGCTGTAGCTGACTTGCCTATGCCCGCCCTGCTCCACTGCAGGCGCTCCCAGGAGGTCCCACCTGAGCCTTGCCTTAGAATTAATCCTTCTCACTCCTCACTGTCTGCTAAACCCTACCAGATTTCTGACGAAATTAGGCTGGCTTGGATCCAGTTTATTGTTCTCCAGCTGTAGGATCAGACACTGCCAGAACTTTTTTATGTTGCGGTAAGAGAACAGGCTTGGGATCATTCCTTAAATCTTGCTGCATAGTACTCTGTCACCCCAGCAGCTGAGGCCATCCCGGTATCTCAGTCCCTCACACTCTCTGAACTGCTCAGTCACCATTCTCCCCACTTCCTGAACCTTTCTCAACTCATCCATAGCCTGGGGGAGACCCAGAGGACCTGGTGAGCTGCCTGTAGTTCATGCTGGGTTGTGTGGGACCAGGCGGCTCCTCTTTGTGCCAGGATGCCCTGGGCTTGGCACGTGCAGTGAGCTGCAAATAGGACTCAGCAGGGAAGCTGTGAAGCTCTTGCAGCCCCTGGATGGTGGAACCTGGGCAAGGAAGGATTTGGAGGGTAGTATCACTTACAATTTGGATCAGGTACTGGAGAAGCATGGAGTCAGACCTTTTGCTTTACTGCAGGTCAGCCATTGTGTGAGATGCTGCCAAGTGCTGGTGTCTATTACTTCCCGTGGGAGATCAACAGCTCGGTCCCCGAGGGGAAGACACTGAGGACATTTGGCAGGTGAGAAAGGTACCCTGCTCTCCTTGCAGGCCAGGCCTTTCCTTCACTGACTGAGCACCCCCCGCTTTTGGTTTGTAATTACATTTCTGCACAGCTGAGCCTCCCAAATTGATCATTCCCAGGTTATGCTGCTATGACCTGGCCCGATCTGAAGCCATTCTCACCATGCAGCACAACTCAGCTCACTACCAGGTCTATGTTGACACCAAGTTTGTGGAGCCATTCCAAGCCCAAGTGGGATCTTCCTACATGGTCCTGGGAGAGGCCGAACACAGGCAAGGTAAATGCTCTGGGAACTGGTGCCCTTTGCTGCTCTTCATGGTACATCAGCTCTTTCAGGGCTCCCTGAGTCACTGAGGGCAGCCTGGACCAAGGCTCCTTTTGTGCAGCTCCTCCATCACGTGGGCATGTGATTCAAGGCAGGAGCAGCCTGTCTGTCCCAGCTGACCATGAGAAGAGCCACCTTTATCTTGGTGAAAATCTGGTCCTCTGGCACAGGTTTTTTTAGAAACAGGAAGCATTTCAGCCACATTGCTGGGCTTGTGAAACCTTAGCTAAAAAGCCGCCTGGCATCACTGCCAGCTACCACACCGACTGTCTTCACACCAGACGTGGCAGATTGCAGCAATACCTCATTGCAAGTGGCTGGGTTGGTCTTTGCTACCCTTGAAAGGCTCTAATAATATATTATCCCTGCCCTCAGACATGTGAGGAATGCAGGCAGACTCTGTCATGCAGAGTCTGTTGTCCTTTTCTGGGGTGCCCTATGTTCCAGCTGCTTGGTGCTTTGTGTGGGGAGTTGGGCCACACAGATCTGAGCTGGGCCAGGGCATGGTGAAGCAAATTATTTGTTATCTTGGCCACACCTGATAAAAAGCATTTGTATTCATGCCATAAAAGTCCTTAGTGGCATGTGGAAAGCCACGTGGCATCTGGAGAGTGACTTGCTAAGCCACTGCTGCAAAATTCCTTTAGAAAATTGTTATTTTGGTCATCCCAGCCTACAAGGGAGTTGGTCCCATGGAAGGGGAGCAGACTGAGATGGTGGCTGTGTCACCAAGGCTCTGTCACCAAGGTTTGGCCCCTTCTGTGCAGCTCCATGTTGCCACTTGAATGCCACCAATGAGCTGTTGGTTGCAGCCAGTTTTGAGCATCTTCTAAGCCCTCTTGTCTGCACAGAGGCATTCAGAAATGAGCTCAGACCCATCACTGCTGCTTTTCAGCCAGGGAAAACCAAAGTGCATCCAGCCACAAAGTAGACAGGTGCTTCATGGCAGGCACTGGCACTGTTCCCCAGTGCAAGGGGAGTGCAGTGTCAGTCACCAGCATTTTGTAGCCATCAGGGCAGAGGAAAAGCATGTCACTGAATTAAGCTGCTCCTGCTGCTCACATCAGTGGCAGCATGCAGCCAGTCTGGTCTCCTGAAGCTCTCAGGCTAGGATTATTTGCCAAGCTTGAGTCATATGTTGCCTGAGGGAACTGTCTGTCTCTAAGCTGATCTGTCTGTTTTCCTCTCTCCAGAAACCTCCAGTCCTGTGGTAAAAGCACGAATATTGACCTGTGTGGAAGGGATGAATGTGGCCCTGCTGGAACAAGCCATACAGGAGCAGAGAAAGTACTTCAGTGAGAGGGAGGAGCAGAGGGAGAACAGCACATCCTGACAGCAGCTCTGACACCAGCCACACGCTGGTCCTTGCGCTACCATTTGCAACAAATACGTTAAAATAAATTACGAGGTGTGTTAGCTGTGGCAAACAGCAAAGCAACTGAGCAGGGAAACACTTGAAGACTGAGTCAATGTGTGGGACTGTGGGCTGTCCATTCCTGCCCCAGGTGTCATGACTGAAAACAGCTCTGGGAAGCAGCTTTGTTGTTTGCTTGGAAGGGTGGTTAAGGAAAGGGAACCCTTGGGTTACACTGGTTCTTTCATAATGCACGACATGAAGAAGTCAGAAGTCTCTGAATTTGGAGTTAAGCAGCTCACCTTTGGCAGATGGGGGGAAAGGGTATTAGCACAAAGTTCATGGGCTGCGGGCCCATGAGTCCCTGTATTGGGGAACCCTGACTCAGCTGCCACACAGGAACATTCCTGGCAAAACACTCACCTATCTGGACTGACCAAAGAAACAAGCAGAACAAAGAGTCACTATTTTCAGTAGCACCTGCCTCTTCAGGTAGGAAGAATTGGTATCTAAGGGGAGGATTAATTCTAATTCTAAAATAAATATTTGCAGTACCCTGAGTATTTGACTTTCTTCCTTGACACAACTAAGTTTAATAGACCTTAAATCACCTTTTTTGAAGTATCAAAAGATTTTGATTGAAATTTTTCTAAATAAAGATGAAAAAAGAAGGCAGCCTGTCTCTTATTGATTAAATTCCTCTTTCTTGCCAAGTCAAATGTGTTAGACCCTGCAAAAACCCAATAGATGATGTAAGAAAATTCAGTTTTCCTCCTCCTAAGCACTGGGTGTGTATGGAAGTGGCTAGCTTTAAAAAAGTTGCAAGAAAAGAAGATGAAGTTACATCAGAGCTTCTCTGGTGTAAGAACATGGTGCCATGTTCTGTATTAAACCATTGACAAAAGGACAGAACATTGCTAATGTCAGATGAGAATCAGATGTTTGTGCAAGGGAGGGGAGACTCCTGTAGTGTAGAAATCCCCAAATTTGGAGTGAGCTGTGCCTGTGGTTTTCAGGGGAATGCAGCCATCTCCAGCATTTTCTGCTTGTGCTCAAAGATTTTGAGCTGCTGGTTCAGCAATGGGTTAAATCAGCCCTTTTTTAGGTCACGTAAAAGTTGGAGTCTTCCCCACACAGCTGCAATGTCCATGCCCACCCAGAGACATGGAGCCCCCAAGTCCTCCAGGTGAAATTCCCTTTGCCTCTGCCTTTCCTGGTGCCACAATACATAAGATTGTTTTAATCTCGTCTTCTTCCAGCTATCAAGTCAATGATTAATTCCCCCTCAAGGACATCTCCTGAAAGGCTGACTGAGCAGCACAATCCATGTTGGGGAGGTTCAAGGGACAATTGTGCAAGACAAAATAAAAGTGGGAAAAAAAAGACAAAAAATAAAAAACACCCCCCCACACACAAAAAAACCCCAAAATAATAAAAAAAAACCCCACAAAAACCCCCAACAAAAAAAACCAAAAAACAAAACAAAACAAAATGCAACCAAAAACCTCAAACCCAAAAAAACCAACAAAAAACCCCCATACCAAAACATCCCCCTCCCCCCTGCAAACCAAACAAACAATAAAAAGGACATTTCTGCTGGGTGTTTGCCCTCAGCATGTCCCTGGGAGCCATAATCATGAACCCAATTACTCCACCGGTGCCCAGCACTGTGCAGATGGAGCAGGAGAGCTTCCCCTGGCCCCGTGCAGTTCATGCTGCTCTTCCTAAGGCCCCAAAGTAAATCTTGACATCAGTTTTCCTCAATTTTTGGCTGTAGCCAGCACGCAGCACAACCTGAGCAACAGAACAACTAGCCCTGTGTGGCTCCTGTGTGGCTCTGTCCACCTGAAGCTCCCCGGACACCCCAGAGCCCACCGGCCGCCCTGTCCACTCACAGCTGCCCCAGGCAGGTCTCTGAGGGCTCCCTCAAGGCCGAGGGGGCACCAAGGTGGGACCCAGACCCCGGCAGCACCTCAGGGGACACCTGGGGGGCTCAAACGCTTTCCCCACATTCACCTTTTTTGCTTCCTGCTTTTTTCCCCTCCCCTCAGAGCGTGGTGCCAGCAGCCCCCACTGCCATCGCCAGGCCGAGGCAGCCCTATGGAGGCCATCCAGGCGTCGTTCCAGAAGGTGGAGAAGATTGGGGAGGGCACCTATGGCGTGGTGTACAAGGCTCGCAACAAGCGCACGGGGCAGCTGGTGGCCCTGAAGAAGATCCGCCTGGACGCGTGAGTGGGGCAAAGCCTTGGGCCTGCCATGGCACCAGGCCTGTGCCCAATATAGTGTGAGAGGCACAAAAAAGCTTGACGTGAGGGGAAAAAAGGTGTCACTAGGATTAAAATAATCTTATATATTGTGGCACCGGGTAAGGCAGAGCCAAAGTGAATGTGGTCTGGAAGGCTTGGGGGCTCTGTGTCTCATGGGCATGGCAGCTGTGTGGGTCCACAGGGAAAACCCCAACTTTCAGGTGACCTAAAAAATGGCTGATTTAACCCATTGCTGAGCCAGCAGCTCAAAATCTTTGAGTGCAAGTGTTTAGGGCCTGAGCTGGCACCACTTGGCCCCGGGTCCACGGCGCAGGGCAAGGGGAAGCAGCTGCCATTTTGTGAGGTAGTATCTCCACGGTTGTGCTGTGGGAGCCGGGCAGGGTCAGCCTCGGCCCTCCAGGGTGGGACTGAGCAGGGAAAAGTTTATTGCTGTTCCCCTGGGTCAGCCCTGAGCTGTGTGCACAGTGAGGGCTGTCTGCCTGGACTGGGAGCCAATATGCTGGGGCTACACCCCATGGTAGCCACTCAGTGTGGGGGAGGTGGCTGCCTGAGGGACGAAGAGCTTTCATTTCCCCCCCCCCACCCCCCAAAAAGAAAGATCTAGATAATTAGTACATTATTGCTTCTCTAAATGCACCCTTAGGTGCTTCCAAACAAGCTCTGCCCCAAGGCTTGCATGTCTAGGTGATCCCTTCCCTCTCCTTGCCCACAACTCCATTTCCCCCTGCCTCACCCCAGCCCACCCCAGCCACTGCTCCACCCCAAATTCAAATGCTCCCTTTGGGTACAGTGGAAGAAGGAAGGGACACAGAGCCCCCTTGGTCTGTGGGATCCCCCTGGGTTACTGGGTGCAGTACAGCCTGTCTCTGCCACAGGGAGTCAGAGGGTGTCCCCAGCACTGCGATCCGAGAAATCTCACTGCTGAAGGAGCTGAAGCACCCTAACATAGTCAGGTAAGACCTGGATGCACCTTCCCCACCAGCTCATCTGTGAGCTCCTGCTCCAGGAGCAGGCAACAAGGGGTTTTTTCTGTCCTTTCCCAACTGCATAGGCAGGACCAAAATACACAGGAAAATGCAGGAATCCCTTAAACTTCCCTGGCTTTCAGCAATACCTCATGGGTCTGCCACTTCACCAACACACTGCTGCTGCCCCATACTACATTCTGCCCTTAAACTTCCCCTCTCTTCTCCAAAGGACCAACAGAGCAGAGGCATGTGTGGGAGGAGGAATGTTTGGGTATTTGCAGAGGTTTGGAGCAGATAATGAAGGGAGAGCCTGTACTTTTTTTACAGGCTCTTGGATGTCATACACAGCCAGAAGAAGCTCTATATGGTGTTTGAGTATCTGAATCAGGACCTGAAGAAGTACATGGACTCATGCCAAGCTGGAGAGCTTCCTTTAAGCTTGGTCAAGGTACAGGGTGGAAGGAATGCCAATAGGCAGGGCAGACAGCATGTCCCTGCTGCCTTCTGCTGGGCAGAGCCATCTCAGAGCTGCTCAGATTGGGCCTAGAAATGATTCCTCAGCCTCCCAGATCTCAAATATTTCAGCTGGGAAACCCTCATGGCACTATTGCTGAGAAATGTTTATTTCCCAGCAGTTTCCAGGCTCTCCAGCCTATCTCGATGCAGAACAAAGGAGGGATCTGTTGCTAATTGCCTTTGTAGACAGTAATGAGTGGGTGGAAGAGAAGGACAGTGCCTGGACCAGAGTCTCTCTGTCCCCATGTGGCGTGGCAGCAGTTTGTGTGTATTTCTGAGTAGTGGCCCATAAACCTGATGTTGCACTGTAACAAGGCTTTCTTCCCATTCAGATCTATAAGAGATACCCAGTGCATTGGTTCACACAATCCAGAGTTCAAAGTGTTTTCATCATGGCCTTATCTGAAATCTCTTCTCTCCTCAGAACTACCTTTTCCAGCTGCTGCAGGGTGTGAGCTTCTGCCACTCACACAGGGTCATCCACAGGGACTTGAAGCCACAGAACTTGCTCATTAATGAAGCAGGAGCAATCAAGCTGGCTGATTTTGGACTGGCAAGAGCTTTCGGGGTCCCCCTACGCACATACACTCATGAGGTAGTGTCGAGGCTCCCTGAGTGGGGTACACAATCCAGAGTGGGTGAACAGCAGCAGCAGCAGCACAAGTTGCTCGTCCATAACAGAGGCGTAGCCAGTTCAGTAATGTGCTCTTAACCTCACCTGCAGCTAAAGAACCTCCATGTTCCCACGAGGTGTGCTGACTGTCTACTGGAGCCAGGCTGCCAGCAGGGCTCCCACCTTCTCTCCAGAGGGTACACTTAATTGTTCCAGAGTGTGTTTTTGAAGAATGTTCTGTTAATCCCAACCTTGCAGGCACTAAAGTGTCTGTAAATTCAGCAAGGCCTTAGCATGCTCTGATTTGTACAGTCACTGCGTTACAGCTGAGAAGGGAGGGTTCCACCTCTCTGGTTTCATCCAGTGAAACCAGACACAGTTTGGTTGTTGGTTCCTTTCCAGGTGGTGACTCTGTGGTACCGAGCCCCTGAGATACTACTGGGATGCAGATACTACTCCACCCCTGTGGATATCTGGAGCATTGGCTGCATCTTTGCAGAAATGGTAGGATGGGTTTAAATAACCTCTTTTATGAGCCAGAGGAGGCAGCTGCAGTGGGAAGGAGGGATGAGATACAGAACACCTGGGATACTGTGTTCCTACCCTGTCCTGGGGTGTGCTTTATGGGAAGTCCACCCTAAGGGTTATCTGGTCCTTATCTCAGAAGGAAATCTACCACCCTGGGGGCCTGGCAGAAGATTGCAGTTCCAAGTACATTGGAACATGATGCCTTTCCTTGCAAAAGAGGTAACTTCAGCCTTATTGCTGCAGCATTTTGACCCTGGGAGGAGATGACTTCCAGATGTCCCCATGGTGGGCTGCTGAGAACAAGCACTCTCGTGGCATGGCAGAATGGATCTCCTGGGGGTCCATACGACCCTTGGAAGAGCTGTGGTTCACCCTGCAATATAATACCACTTTTCCTCATTCCCAAAATCCCTGAGCTGCAGAGCAGGCAGGAGGGAGCTAGCCAAGAGTGGGAGCAAGCAGTCAGACACCTGTGATGTTCCCAGCCACTGCCTGGCAGAATCACTGCATTGTAACTGCCCTGGTCTGTGCAGTTGCTTGCACCTGCTGAGACAGAGGGCTGCTTGCAGCAGGAAATAGGGCACACAACTGATGGAAAGGTAGGAACTGGCTTTTTATTTTCTTCCCCCAGATGACCAGGAAGGCCCTGTTTCCAGGGGACTCTGAGATCGATCAGCTCTTCCAGATCTTTCGCACCCTGGGCACTCCCACCGAGGTGACCTGGCCCGGTGTGACCCAGCTCCCTGACTACAAGGGCAGCTTTCCCCGGTGGCCAAGGAAGGAGATGAAGGACATTGTTCCAAACTTAGATCGAGATGGGAGAGACTTACTGACGGTGAGTGAGGGCTCAGAACAGGGCCTGGAGATAGACAGGACGTTTTCAAACTGGGCAAGGAATTTGAGATTTAGTTACCTGGAAGTGTAGCTGATCTGGGTTGAATGCTCACCTCTGACTTTGCAGAAGCACCAAATCATGGAATAGGGCTCAGTCTTACTCTGAAGAAGGACTGTCATTGCAGGTTCCTCTAGGAACCACTGCACTGGGAGTCAAGGAACTCTTCTAACATAATCCCCAGAGTAACTTCAGTTGTCGGTGACTCCTGAAGCCCAGAGAAGGAAAAAGGCAGGACCAACATCTGCAACTGGGCCCAGCTGTGTGCAGGTGCAATCAATCACCCAGTTTTTAAAATCCTAAATCTTCTGGATTTTTCTCTTGGCAGCAATTGCTCCTGTATGATCCCAGCAAGCGCATCTCAGCCAAAGCAGCCCTCAACCACCAGTACTTCCTCTGCAGAAACTCTGGGAGCCCTGAACAGCGACCTGTGCTGAGGAGAGACTGCAGATGAGAGGACACGGCTCTCCCCAAGCTCTTGCACCTCCAGGTAGCACTGCAGATGTGGTCTGGGGCACTGAGCAGGGGCCTGGCTGGAACCCAGGGTCCTCCTTCTTCTGAGGAGCCTGGAAGGGGACATTCTTGGCATTTAGAGACTTTCAGTCTGTTGCTGGGGGAAAGTTTGGGTTACAGCCAGGAGAGCTGTTTTGAAGAGGTCATGTGCAAAAGGTCAGGGTAATTTATCAGCATAAACCACTGAAATATAGAGAAGAGAGCATTTCTCCAAGGTTTGTCCTTCCACTAGTAGTCTAAGGTGACACACAGTGATTTCTGTCTCCAGCACTGGAGCATCCCCAGGTCTGTTGGTGGCAGTTGCTGGCACCAGGGAAGGGGGGCACTTCTCTGCCCAGCCCTTTGCTGCTGTTATCAGCCAGGCTTCTCTGCACTAAAAAAGCTGTTTAGTCTGAGCTGTTTAACAGAGCTAACATCCTGCTCTTTCACAAGCTGAAGAGCACTATCAGGTGTCTTAGTTTGTGCCTTAGCTGGGACCAAGAAGCCAGAAGATCCAGTTAGCATAAAGCAGATCCAGTTAGCATAAAGCACTTGCTGCATATGACTGGAAACAGGGAGCAGCTAAACCACTGGCTTTCCATCATCATTCCAGCTGTAATGTTGTTTCCTTTGCTTTATTGCCTTGGAAAGGTTTTTGCTGTTCAAATGTTTGGGGGATTGTCTCTGACTCTTGGTGTGGTGTTGACATCTTAATTTCTTTTTCTTCAGTATAAAATAAATTCTTGTCATTTGTTCAGAAACCTTGGTGTTCATTGTTTGGCAAAGCCCATCAGGCTGATAACACAGGATAGCCTGGCTGGTCCTTTTTTCCACAGAGCCTTTCTCCCTTCCTCATCTCCTGCACTCTTTCTTTTATCCTTTCCAGCTCAAATCCTTGGCAGGTGCAGAGATGTGCTCTCAGTCCTGCTGTGGAACAGGTACCAAAAGCGTTAATCCAATTTCTGCTGTGTCTGTGTACTTTTAGCAAAGAAATAGGGTATGCAGGAGCTGCTTTCTCATCAAGGACAGAAGGAAGATAAGGGGAAGACATCTGTCTTAGGAATGCAGCTATAGCCAAAACAAGATTGTAGAAAAAACTGAACCTGGGAACATGGGGAAGGTTTTATGGTAATGAACAATTATAATACACAGGCGGTGACTGGATATAAGCAACGCACTTGTAGTGAATTGTGTGCACGCCAGGTGGAGCTTATCCCCCGTGCACCAGGCCTGCGATAACTTCTTAACGCTACTTGGGTGTTAAGGGGTTTTATTTTACCCGCTTTTTGGTGAATTTCGGTGACAGTTATTGGCCACCCAGATAGGAGCTCACCTCTGAGCCTCGACGGATCTGCAGTCGACAGATCTCCAGCCGGCACCGAGGGGTTCTCGGGGAGAACCTCGGCCTCAGACCGTCAGGGGCTCGAGGCAAGATCCTTGGGGTGAGTAAAGGCATCATTTAAATTGTTTCTCTTGGGGTTATTGACGAGGGGTACAAATCCCCTCACAGAGTTACTGGTGAGGGATTTGAGTCCCCCAACAGGTTCAAGTCCCTGGGAAAGCTCACCGTCCAGGGCTTCGAGTCCCCCAGGACTACTGGGGCTTCCAGTCCCTCGGGACACAGGGGGTTCCAGTTCCCTCCGAGGGGTTCCCCTGGAGCAGGAAACTTAAAGCAGTGTTGTAGCTGGCCGAGGAGAAAAAAAACCCAAAAAACAGGCTCATAACACAGGAGCCAAAGCATTGCTGTACCCGCTTTTGTGGTGGAGTTTGCTTAGATAACTCAGAATTCTTTTTAGTCTCTGGCGGTGTGCGTGTAAGTGGGTTGTGTGTTGATTTCAGTTTGCCGGCCTGTAAAATCAACACTAGGATGCCTGTGATATAAAACTCGTTAGCTGGAAAAGCGTTGAAGTTTAACTGACTGTTGGGGTTTCGAAGCAATCGGGGGTGGTGTGCTATCGAGTATCGATTTGTTTTCTGGGCGCGCCTCTGAAATCGCATTTGTGGACGCCAAGCGCCCTCTCGTGCCGCTGCGCGCCGGACTCCGGCGCGAGTGGGAGCGGGCGGGCGGGCAGGGGCACCCCCAGTTGCCGCTCTGCCGTTCCCCCGCTGTCATCTCGGGGAGGAGGAGGAGTAGAGAAGAAACTCACCTGACTCGCAGCACAGCAGCCCGGCCCCGGCCCGGCGGGTTTTCGCCTGCTCCAGCTCCAGCTGCCTGGGTAGCGTCACCTGCCAGCTGCAGCCCAGAAACAACCGCGGGGACTCCCCGCACCCAGGTAATCGTTGTATTCGCTTTCCAGCCGTTGTTATATTCTTGTATTACTGAGTATGGGGGCGGTCCGTTCTAAAACTAGAGTGGGAAATGATATCCCGAATTCTCCGTTGAAATGTATATTGAACCACTGGGAAAAGATAGGGGGAGGCTCGCTACTGAAATCCAAACTAATCCAATATTGTAACCACTGGTGGCCACTGTATAAACTGGACAATCAGGCGAAGTGGCCAGAGAACGGCACCTTAGATTATCACACCATGTTACAGCTCAGGCTGTTTTGTAGAAGAGAGGCGAAGTGGAGCGAGATGCCTTATGTAGATTTGTTCTTTACTTTAAGAGACCATCTGGAATTGCGAAGGGGGTGCCTGCCCAGCCTATCAAATCCTCTCATGCTAGCTTTTGGAAAGGAAGGGAAAAAGGATAGGAGATCGAAGCAATGTTGCTCCTCTTGTAGTATTGGGCACCACTGTTTGAAATGCCACAGCCGATGGGAGGAGGATGATGTAGAAATGATAGAGGCACCAGATGCAGGAGACAGGGGCATAGAGAATTGGGGTGTGCCTGATAAGAGGGAAGCACAAGGAGGGGATGAGCAGTCATGGGGGAGGCAAGAGTTAATTTCAAGTCCAGTGGTGGGGAGAACCCAGGGTGAGCAGGGGGTGAGAAAGCAGGAGGTGAGAAAGCAGGAGGGAGAGGAGCAGGGGGTGAGAAAGCAGGAGGGAGAGGAGCAGAGGGTGAGAAAGCTGGAGGTGGTGGAGC
>VZRH01008415.1:529196-552337 GCA_013397555.1 Urocynchramus pylzowi | reverse complement strand
AGGGAGAGGAGCAGGGGGGGAGAAAGCTGGAGGGAGGTGAGCAGGGGGGGAGAAAGCAGGAGGGAGGGGAGCAGGGGGTGAGAAAGCAGGAGGGAGGGGAGCAGGGGGTGACAAAGCAGGAGGGGGATAAGCAGGAGGCCATAGCTCAGCTCTGGACAGGGGTGGGATCTCACAGCCTGGTAGTGGTGAAGGTTCCTTTCTCCCCAGTCGATCTCGAGGCATGGATGAGACTGGCAGGGCCCTACAGAGAAGATCCAGAGAGAGTATCTAGAGTATTTGAAACCATTCTCAAGACCCAGAACCCGGACTGGGGGGTTATACAAGTTCTATTAGATACTCTATTAGACTCCACAGAAAGAGAGATGGTACTCAGGACTGCCAGGAAAGAGGTGGACAGGATAGGTACAGCAGGTGCATTACGAGGAGCTGTGGAAGAGCATTTTCCCTCCCAGGACCCCCATTGGGACCCTAACACAAAGGAGGGGAGGATTTTTCTGGGACAATATCAACAATGGATATTATTTGGCTTTAGACATGCAATGCCAAAGGCAATCAATTGGTCTAAACTTTATGAGGTGAAACAAGAACCGCATGAGACTCCAACTGCATTTGTGGAACGCCTAAGGGCAACTGCCAGGAGATACACTAAGATTGATCCAGAAAAACCAGAGGAAGCCGTACAGCTGGCCTCCATTTTCATAGGGAACTCTGCACCGGATATTAGAAAAAAGTTACAAAAGCTGGAGGGAGCAGAGTCTCGTGACCTAGGAGAACTATTACAAGTGGCCTGGATAGCTTTTAATAATAGGGGAGAAGAGGAAGAAAGCAGGATCCGGGAGAGAGAAAAGGAGAAGGAGCAGAAAGAAAAGAGACGCGAAATTGAGTGGGAGGAAAGAAAAAAGAAATGGGAAATGGAAAGGGTGGAGAGAGAAAAGAAACGGGAGGTGGAAAGGAATAAAAGAGAAAGGTGTAGGGATGCAATGCTGAGCGCGGCCCTGCAAAGGGCGCTGTTTAAGCGCAGGACGGAGCGCGGCCCGGCCCGCGGGGGGCTGCAGCCCAACCAGTGTGCCTACTGTAGGGGACTGGGGCACTGGAAACGGGAGTGCCCCAGGAACCTGAAAGCGCCCGAGCTGACCGAGCTAACCCTCCACCAGGAATGACGGGAACATCTCATCAGGCGAGTGAGAGCCCCAGCTGAGCCCCTGGTTACAACGGAGCTGGGGGGAAGAGAAAATTTGCTTTCTAATAGTTTATTATTTTATACAAAGTAGTTTATTATATTATAAATACTTATTCAGTATTAAATACAAATCATGGAAGATTAAACCAAGAAACTGTAAATGTTGTTGGTGCAACAGGGATAGAGGGAAAACAAACATTCTTTAACCCTATTAACTTTAAATTTGGCAAACGGTGGATAACGCATCAATTTTTATATATGCCTGAATGTCCACTTCCTCTGTTAGGAAGAGACCTGCTGAGTAAATTGGAGGCACTGATTTTGTTTAAAAATAGAGAAATTCAATTATTGGTAGCCGAGACTAAAGCCATGGAGGCAAGGACTTTTATGTTGCAGGGAGCACTGGAACCAGACAATTCTGGAGGAATATCAGAAACAACAGAAAATGCAGTAAAACACTCTTGACTTGGACCAATGGAACTCCTGGCCATTCCCAACAAGCTCAGCCTGTAAGTGTTACCCTAAAACCAGGATCAAAACCAGTAAAGCAGAAACAATATCCTTTAAAGTTAGTAGCTAGGAGGGGAATCGAGAGTCTAATAGAAATTTCAGGGAATTTGGATTATTGATAGAATGTAAGTCAGAATACTCCCATTTTGCCAGTTAAAAATACTGGGATGAATAAGTACAGGTTGATACAGGACCTATGAGCAATCAATCAAATCTTTGAGGATATCTACCCTGTTCTAGCCAGTCCCTTTACCCTGTTAACATCCCTCCTGAATATCATTAATGGTTTACAGTGATAGGTTTGAAGGATTCCTTCTTTTGCATACCTCTGGATAAGCAAAGCCAGGGCAATTTTGCCTTTGAATGGGAAAATCCTCAAACTGGTGGGAAGACTCAGCTTACCTGGATTGTGTTACCACAAAGATTTGGAAATAGTCCAACGATTTTTGGGAACCAACTGGCAAAAGAATTAGAGACCTGGAAAAAGGAGAACCCTGAAGGGTTGGTCCTGCAGTATCTTGATGATATCTTACTAATGAAAAGCGCATGGAATTGACTATCAGTCTTCTAAATTTCCTAGGCCAAGGAGCTTACAAAGTATTTTGGGGAAAAGCTCAAATCATGAGGCAGGAAGTTACCTACCTAGGCTTTGAAATAATACCAGGACAGTGGAAATTGGGAACAGACAGAAAAGAGGCCATCTGCCAAGTACCCCAACCTGCAATTGCCTGAGATTTAACAGCATTCCTAGCTATGGCTGGATGGTGAAGATTGTGGGTTTTAAATTATGGACTTTTGGTCAAATCATTGAGCTTTTAAAGGAGACCCTTGAAGGACCTTTGATTTGGACTCCTGAGGGTGAACACGCGTTCTGTGACCTAAAGATGGCCCTGATGTCTGCACCTGCCTTAGGACTTCCAGACTTAACAAAGCCCTTTGAGCTTTTTGGGCAGGAATGACAGCACCTCATCCTTGGAGTTCTGACTCAGAGGGTGAGAGACTTCAAGAGGCCTGTGGGGTGCTTTTCAAAACAACTGGACAAGGTCAGCCAGGGATGGTCCCAATGCCTGCAAGCTGTGGCAGCGACTGTTCTCCTCATCCAAGAGGCCAGGAAATTGCCTTTGGGACAAAAGATAGTAGCATATACTTCACACACCATAACCACTGTGTTTTGCCAAAAAGGGGGGCATTGGCTTTCCCCAAGCAGTATGCTGAAATATCAGACTGTTCTAGTGGAGCAAGAAGATGTGGAGTTGAAAGTAATCACAGTGGTAAATCCAGCCCAAGTCCTGAATATCCCAATCGAGGAGAAGAGCAGCTGACCCTCAGGTGCCTACACACAGTTGAACAAGTTTGTGTAAGCTGACCAGACCTACAAGATGCACCAACTGAAGATCCAGAGTTTTTTACAGAAGGAAGTGACTTGGTGCAAGATGGAAAATAAAAAGCTGGCCATGCCATAGTAACACCAGCCAAGGTAATAAAAGCTGCACCACTGCCCATGGACACCTCAGCACAAAAGGCAGAGCTCGAAGTGCTGTGAAGAGCCCTGGAATAGGCAGCAGGAGGAAGAATAAACATATGGACTGGCTCAAAATATGCTTTTAGAGTTGTTCATGCCCATGGAACCATACGGAAGGAAAGAGGTCTATTAACAGCACAGGCATCTCTGATCAATATACACAAAAAATATTGTCCTTCCTTGATGCCACCCAGTTGCCCAGAGAAGTATCTGTACTACACTGCAGGGCACACCAGCGTGGGGATTCCCAAATTCTTGTGGGAAACAAACTTGCAGATAAATCTGTGCAAGAGGTTGCACAACAAGGCATCCTGGCATTAATACCTAAGAAAGCTGTTTCACTCCCAGAAGTTAGCCCTGGGTATAGTCAGGCAGATTTAAAATTAGCTACTTACCTAAAAGCCCAGAATAGAGAAGGGGGATGGCTGGTAACTCCCACCAACCAGATCATAGTCTCACCCCAAGTGATGTTGCAAATTGTCAAGGAGAAATACCAGCAAACCCACTGGGGAATCAGTGCTATGGTGGCTGGTCCAAGGACTCAGATACCAGTGTTCCTATGATAAAAAGTCTGTTACAGAAAAATGCCCAATATGTCTTAAAATAATCCTTTGAATTCAAAAGGACTGCCTCCATGGATCACTAATAGAGGAATTACCCCCAGAGATTTCTGGCAAATTGTTTTTCCTGAGCTACCACACCAACAACAATACCGGTATCTCCTGGTATTATTTATTGGACACCTTTTCCAGGTGGTCAGAAGTTTTCCCCTGCTGCACCAACAAGGCCAGGAAAGTCACCAAGATACTCCTCAAAGAGATCATACCCTGGTTAGGAGTTCCTATGAGGATAGCATCTGATAGGGGTCCCCATTTTATATCTGAAGTGTTACAGCAACTTAGTAAGCAGTTGGGTATAAGTTGGGATTTACATACTCCATGGAGACTGCAATCTAGCAGAAGGGTTGAGTGAATGAATCAAATTTTAAAGAGACAGATTGGCAAAATGTGTCAGGAAGCTTTCTTAAAATGGCCACAGGTGTTCCCACCAGGCTTGCTATGAGTTAGAGTACAGCCCCAAATTACCCCGAAGGTGAGCCTATATAAATTGATGTTTGGGAGATCATATTCTGCTGCAACTTTCTCTGTATCTGAGGAACAAATTGGGAATTGGGAAATAGAACAATATTTAATTTTATTAGGGAAAACCTTGAATGAACAAAAAAGGTTTGTCATTCTCTCAGAACCTCTTACCCTAGACACCCCAGTTCACTCATTTCAGCCTGGGGATCATATACACATCCAGATCTGGAAACCTGAGCCACTTCAGGAGCAGTGGAGAGGACCTTCTCTGGTTCTGTTGACTACAAGACCAGCTGTGAAAGTGAAAGGAATTAACTCCTGCCCCAAATTAAGAGGACTCCTGACTCAGACTGAATCATGGAAAACACCGGACCCTTGCAGCTGAAAATGTTGCAAACATCTGTAAAGGAGCAGCAAAATGAATAGACTAATATTTATGGGAATTATTTTATCTTTGGGTGGAGATAAAAGAATTTATTTTAAAATTAATTTAACATTTTAATTTTTTAAAAAAATAATTTTAAATTATAAAATTTTTCTGAAGAATATTTGAAGAAAATTTAATATTGAAGAAAATTTAATTTGAAAGAAAATGAAGAAGAAAATTTAATATTGACTTGAATTCAAGGGTTTGGTAAGATGCACAATCTGTCCAGCATTACAGCCTGCCTCCCTATCCCCAGTTCAGCAGAGGAGCCTATTTCTTGGGAAATTATCCCTATAAATCTGTCAGTGGTGATTCAATATGATAATCTGACATTGCAAAAGAGAATGGCTTTAGGTCTATTGCAAGGGGGTTGTGGATATTTAAAATTGGATAGAGAATGTTGTTGTGTACACATCCCCAATGTAACAGAAGATCTCCAATGACCACAAAATGTGGGCAGTTGCTGAGGGATAGCAAAGCTATCCTGAAACTAATTGGTTCAATAAAATTTTTCAAGGAATAGCATGAAGGTCCCTGAGAGGAAGGCTGGTTGGAATACTGGAAACCCCTGTAACTGTAATTGTAGTTGTACTAATTATCAGCACTGCTATTGGTTGTGTTTGCAAAATGATCACTCATATCAGGGGCACTTGTGGGAATATAGGTGACTGTAGATGGAAATCGAGTTGGAAATTATCAAATGGCCTTAAGGAATTGAGATGTTTCAAAGGGGGGAATTGATACCAAAAGGGTTAATCCAATTTCTGCTGTGTCTTTGTACTTTTAGTAAAAAGAAATGGGGTATGGAGGAGCTGCTTTCTCAGCAAGGATCGACTGAATTCCTAAAACATCTGGCTTAGGAATGCAGCTACAGCCAAAACAAGGCTATAAAAAAACCTGAACCTGGGAGCATGGGGAGGGTTTTATGGTAATGGGCACTTATAATATGCATGTGGTGATTGTATATAAGCAATGCACTTGTAGAGAATCGTGTGCACATTAGGTGGAGCTTATCCTGTAATAAATGATACTTCTTCTTATCACTACATTGTTGTTAAGGAGTTTTATTTTACTCAGTTTTGAGTGTATTTCAGTGACAGAAGAAGGGGCTGATGGTTCTGCAGTCCAGTGATGTCTCAGTGTGGGGCTGCTTTCCATTAGAAGTTGCCACACACTATTTCAGAGTTATGTTCTACTTATTTAAATACTCAAAAGTCAGATCTAATTTATGGAAGCCAAACTTCCACACTCCTGTTTTTCATGCAGGTGCACACATGTGCTCTCCTAATAACTGCAATCCCAAAAAAAACCAATTTCAGCACAATCTGACAGCTGTGCTCTTGCATCTCATGACCTCTGTGTGGTGACAGCCAGCTTGGAGGCACATATTTGTGGATGAGTCCATGGAAAGATGGATGAATTCTGCTGTGGGAATAATTTCCCTGCCTTTGCATACATGTTGTAAAGTCAGTGCTGTGCTATTTGCTCTATGCAAACAAAGCTCATGTTGTACCAGACAAACTGTTTGCAGAAGAGCTTCCTTTTTGTTTTGTATTTAAAAGATCTGCAGTAAAAATAAATACTAAGGACATTCATCCAGTCCAGAAACAAATAAAACACTAGAGCAAACCTAGCCCAAAAATTGAAGCAGCTGACTTAACTTTAAACATTTCTTACCAACTCCATTACCAGCAAAGGGAACAGCAGCTGTGTTGAAATAACGACTCTGGGAAAGCCACAGTGCAGCACCATCACCTCTGCAGGGAGGAAAAGTCCTACCTGGCTCCTTCTGAGCAACTCACAACCCTGCCAGACAGCAAGGCTCTGGGAAAAGCCCCATGGCTGAGTGGTGCTTCCTATGGGCACATCAGGGCATGACATGAGCTACTTTCTGCAGATAAGAGGTGCTTGGCAGCAAACAAAAGGATTTTTAGTGAGTGTTTTTCAGACTAGACTAAACTGCTCAGCCACCTAATCATCTCTTAACAACTTCACCCAACCCCAGGTAAATCCCTCCTGCCACGCAGCTAGGGAGCACTTAGTCCACAATTAATAACTGCCTGCCTAATTACCAGAACTCCAAGTCTCGTAGTTACAGAGCACTCCTCCAAACCATTAATCACCCCAGAGCAGGGTGAGGAAGGCTGGCAGCAAATTCACCTGCTGGGCACCTGATTGATGCTCCTGCTTTCAGCCAGCTGAGGGGAGCAAAGCCAAGGTACAGCAAGGCTGCTCCCAGCAGCTTTGGAGCGCTGTGACCTGGGGATTCCTGGGAGCTGCCCTGCTCCAGGGCTCCTGGGTTGTGCTGGGACAGGATCCTCACCTGGCCATGCTCCTGTGCTTCAGGAGAGTTTCTGTCCTGGTCTGTGACAGCCCAGCTCCAGGTCCTTGCTGCTGACCCAGACCAGCAGTGTTCTACCAAAGGAAACAGGGCTGGAGTGGATGCACCAGGATGTGTGCAATGGTTTTCTCTGTTGTAAACCAACAGATTCCCCAGCATTGATCATGGCAGCTGAGATGCCACAAACAGCAGCCATAGGCCTGACAATAACCAGAGACCCTGCAGAGCCTGGGACAGAGCCTGGGCAGATCTCAGACTGGAAACTTGCTGTTACAGATTACTAATGCTGGGTACTACCTACCACTAGGAAGGTCATGGGAGCTGAGTGTGCTGAGCCTGCCAGCCTGGGAACAGTTTCTTCCTGGAGCCCAGACTTCAAATTTGAGCTAGGCTATATAGAAATAGAGGCTATGCTGCTGGTCTGGTGGGTGAAGGAGGGGAAGAAATGGATTATTTTGGATATGTTGGAGTTCCTGAATAGCATCAGCTAAAAGAGCCCTTGGGAGAGGGGAAGAAGTAGCTGATATGAATAGAAAGTAATTTTCTCATCCCATAAACCCAGGGAATGCTCCATAATAGGGTAGATACTAGGGAAGAACATTTGGGATACGAGAATTGCTTGTTTCAGGAAGGACTGAGTGGTGGAAGTTACACAGAGGAATAACTTCCTTTTAGTTCACCTAAAGAAATAGCAAATGCAGATTTTCCAGTACTGTTTGGTGGGACTGCACTCCTTTGGTGTTCAAGTCCCCCTTTTAGAGGTTTCCAAATAGGTTCCTTTTAGAGGGAAGCAAAGTCCCGTTGGTTTTCAGTTTTAAAGACAAATATAACAAAATCTTTAAAAATATGGACTCAGGCAGGACACTTTAGGGGGTTCAGTGCTGGGAGATCAGGGAGAGCAAGACTCTACAAAACCTGTGTGGATTGGGCTGCAGGGCATGGGACTGCATGGGGGAGGAGTAGCTGTGCCTTCAGCCACCGCCTGCAGAGACAACAGAGCCACACTCACTCACTTGCTATATTTATTGCATGCAGAATGACCCAACTGGAAAACACTTTGGCTCTCCCCCCTTTTTGGGCATAGCCACGTTTAACCTACTGCCTGTGAAGTTCTCACAATCAACCCCTCTCTGGGCTGATCAGGGAACAGCACCTGGGGACTGTGGGGACCCCTCTGTGGCAGGCCCATGACCACGTTTTCTTCCTCGCACGGCCGAGCTGTGTTGGGAGGCAGGTAGCTAAGAGAGAAGAGTAGGCAGCCCTAAATGCTAGATGCTCCATTCCTGTGAGCCTGCTGCCTCCGTAGGGAGAGGTGTTCTGAAGGGATGAACTCCTGAAGGAACCAGCCCCAGTATGTGCCTTGGTCCATTCAATGCCTGAACCGCGAGAGCCTGGGGGAACGGCTCGCCTGGTGGTACCGCTGATACCCCTCTGACACGGCCGGGAGCAGCAGGAGGTGGCTCAGAGAATCCTTCTGGCAGAGGGCCATGGCCTCCTTGTAATTTATCTTCTCTTTAGTGACAGGGTCAACAAGATCTTTTTCATAGTTGGACTCATCCTGGAGCCTATTGGCCAGGTTGCTCGTTATCATCCCCGTCTGGACAGCTTCCAGCACAGGGATGCGACCAGTTTTCTTGGGATCGATGAGCCCTCCAGTTAGATGCTGGACTTGCAGGTAGGGGAAAGCACTGTCCTTGGTCATCCAACCCTTCTGAACTGCTTCCCCCACAGACAGCCTTCGCTTGGTCACTGGGTCCTCAATGCCTGTGAAAGCCTTCTGGGCATTCAGGAGTCTCTGCATGTAGGTCCTGTCGATCAGCCCCCTCTCAATCGCCTTATGGACCGAGAACCGGTCCCTGGAAATGAGGTCTATGATGCCCCCCGTGGCAGCCTGGGCTTCCAGGAGCTTCTGAGCTGTCATGGGATCGAGCAGCTTCTTCGCAACAGCAGTTTTGATGTTGTACTTGGTGTTGGTGGTGGTATCATACACCCCGGCGATGGGGGATGTGTCATCACATATGCCCTTCTGTGAGGTTGGGGGGAAGAAGGTTTGGGTTTGGTGGGTGGTGGGTGATGTGAGTGGGGATTTGGAGATGATGGAGCCAATTGAGAGGGATGAGGGAGGCTTGGTTTCCCCAGCCACCAGCAAGGCAAATTCAGAGATGGGAATCTTGCCATCCCGGTACAGCTGGTACTCCTCCTTTGTGATCCTCCTCAGCCTTAGTGCATCGTCAATGGAATACTGCTTCCCACTCTTCTTGTCAAGGAGAAGTGAGATCTCCCCATTTGGGCCCAAGGTGGTGACTTCTTCCCAGTCACACTCCAGCTCTTGCAGCTGGATGTACTGGCCTCTGTCTATGATACCTCGCTTATAGGCTTCGTAAGGGGACATGTCCTTCCCTGTGTCAGGGTCCAAGATAGAGATCTTGGTGGAGAGGTTTGTCTCTCTCATCTGGGTCTCATGATTGATTTCTTCACGGTTGACCTTTGACTGGAGATCCCGAATGAACCTCTCCTTGTTGTAGATCTGGTCCTTCTCCCTAAGGATGTCTGCCTCCAGCAGGGAAACCTCATGTTCCAGCTGCTTTTTCTTCTGCCTGTCATTCTCAGTCCGCTGGCTGAGCAGTTTGGATTCCTCACGAAGGAAGAGAACTTTCTGCTGCTTCTGCCTCTCCAGCTCCCGCAGTTCACTCTCCAAGTTGGCTCTCTCCTGGATGGCCAGGTTCCTGGCTTTCTGCAGCTCCGTCTCTTCACGAGCCCATGTCCTCTTCATGCCCTCAGCTCTCTCGATCTTCTCCCGGAGCCGCCGTACCTCTTCTTCTACCTTTTGCTTGGCTGCCCTCTCCCTGCTCAGCAGCTCCCAGATGCGTGCACGTTCACTCTCCAGAGCTCTGTCCTTTTCCACTCGAATCACCTCCTTGTAGATGGTCTTCTCCTGGGATTTCGTTTTCTGCAGGACATCAACTTGCACCTGCAGGTTCTTGCATTCTCTCTGCAAGTTCAGCACCTCCATCTTCTCCCGGTCCAGCTCCAAGCGCAGGTTGCTGGCGGATTGTTCTAAGACTGGATCCTTCTCCAGCTTGACCACTTCTTCCATAATGATCTTTTCTTGCACTGGGGCTGGGCTCTCCTCCAGCTCCTTTATTCTCAGTGTAATTTGTCTCATCTCCTTCTCCAGTGCAAGCCTCTTGCTTCGATCCTCCTGAAAGTTGAGCAACTTCTCTTGCTCTTCCACCAGCACACGAACCTGCTGCACGTCGCGTTCCAGGCGACGCCTGTTGCTCACCTCCTCATCCAGATTGCGTCTCAGCCTGCTGTGCTCATCTCGGAGCTTTGGATCCTTTTGGGTCAGTATCACCTCTTGAACAACCACTTTCTCCTCTGGCTTCCGCCTCTCCAGCAGCATGTATTTGTTCTGAAGGTCATAGATGGCATCCTCTGCAGCTCTCCTCTTCTGGGACATGTTACGCACCTCCTGACGCAGGCGATCGGCTTCTTTTTCCAAGAGTGGATCATTCTCATATCGGATGACTTCCTTGTTGACCAGCTTGGTTTCCACCTTGGATCTCTCCCTCCTCCATTCATCCCTTTCCCCCTGCAGCCTAATGAGCTGCTCCTGGGTCCTGCCGTTGGTGTTCACAAGTTCATTGAGCTGCTCTTTCAGCCTGTCAATTTCTCTGAGAATCTCTGGACTCTTTTCATGTTTCACCACCTCCTCTATGACCTCCTTAAACTCCACCTCTGGTTTTTGCGACCTCAGGACTTTGAGCTCTGCTAAGGCCTCTTCCACTTCACTGTCAATCTTTGTCCTTTTCAGAGTGACTTCCTGCAGCTCCCTTTTCAGGTGTGCAATCTGCCGCTCTGTTTCAGGGTCCACCAGGAAGATCTCATTGACCCTCTCTTTTACCTCTATCCTGGGCTTTTGCTTCTCTGCAATGCTGTACTGGGTCTGCAGCTCTCCCAGCTCACCTGTCAGCATCAAGTTTTTGCTCCTCTCTTCTTCAATCAGAGTTTTCAGCTTGGAAGTCTCTTTCAATAACTCTGGGTCCTGCTCTACCTGTTTCACCTCCTTCACAATAATTTTGGGTTCTGCTGTTTCAATCAGTCTTTCCACCTCCTCAATCTTGTTCTTCACTTTCACTATCACTTCTTCTGCAGACTTCCTTTTGAAGGATTCCTCATCGATTTGTAACTGCAGGCTCCTAACAGACTTCAGCATTTCTGGGTTTTTCTCCAGTTTGATGAGCTCCTTCACCACCACTTTCTCTCGGATGTTGGGCTGCTTTCGCTCCAGCATGTGCAGCTCCCTCTTAAGCTGCTGAAGTTCAGAAGCAGCAGCCAAGCTTTCCTCCTGGAGATGCTTGATCTCCTGACGAAGACTGGCTGCTTGGCCATCCAGGCTTGGATCCTTCTCAATTTTTGTGATCTCTTTGGTGAGGAGCTGGGCAGGAGCGACCTTCTTCTCGCTCTCCATCTGGGCAAGCTTACGGCTCATCACGTCAATGTCTTCTTGCAGGCTCTGCCTCTTTTTGCCTTCCTCTTCAATCTGCTGTACCATCCTAGACAGGTTGCTCTCCACCTGTGGGTCTCTGTAGTATTCAATCACCTCTTTTTCTTCCACTCTTTCAATGGGCTTCTGAGTTTTCAACATCAGCAGCTTGTTTCTGTGTTCCTCCAGGTCCTCTTCAATCCTGGCCACTTTCCTCCTTTCCTCCTCCAGCTGTGATTTCAAGCCCTCAGACTCCCTGCTTGTTGTAGCTTTGTTTTCAGCTTTCTGTGTTTGCTCATGTACAGCTTCAATGTCCTCATGCACTTCCTTCTGCAAGGTAAAAAATAAAAAAGAATTTTAAAAAAGGCAGGCAAACCAACCCACTCTTTTAAGGTGACTCAGACATCTTTTAAATGACATGGCTTGGTAGGAGACTAAACTGGCACAGAATTCTCAGGCAGTCTTCAAATAAGGCTTTGTTTGTAAATGGAAAGTGAGACACAATCCCATCATCTCAAGCAACTGATTTGGTGGGTTTTCCCCTTCAGATGGAGGTGCTGCAGCAGCCCACAAAGGTGCTTTGTGCTGCCTTCCTATATCTGCAGCCAAGGGAGAGCATCACAGCCAGCCCCCAGCTTAATCTCTCATGCTTCCTGAACCCACTAAAAGTCACCCCGTCCTGAGACCTTTCCTGCAGGTGGTTCAAACCTTAGAAAGGTACAAAAATCCTATTGCTTTGAAGAGTTTCCAGAAGGTTGTGAGCACTAAATTCCAGCCACACCCACAAACAAATCTGAAATTCTCAGTCTGTGATCATTGACTAGCTACGGCTAAGAGAGCTGGACTTAAAAGCCCTAATCTTTTTTTTTTTTTCTTTTTTTTTTTTTTTTTTTTTTCCCAAGCATAAACTACAGCTTCAGTAACGAGCTGAGGGCCCCCAGAGGTGATGAGAGTCACAACCCAAGATCGGTGTCAGTGAAACTGTGCTTCTTGAGGTCTTTTTCTCAGAGGGGTTTCCATTCCTATCCTTGCTCACACCTGGATGTGGAGACTCAGGGAGGGGTAGGGCAGCCCAGGCTGAGCAGATGTGAACCCCAGTCTAGAGTACCCCAGTCTTGCAGTGAGCTGTAAGCTAGTACCTTCTCAACGATCTTCTTGGCAAACTCCAGCCGGCTGAGCTGCTGTTTATTTTCTGCTGCCAGCTCCATGTAGAGCTTGGTGACATCATTTTCCTGCAAAAGAAAGAGTTGTGAGAGCCTTGTGCCCTCACCCAGACACAGCTCTGTTGCGTGGCAGACTCTGCCACACCTCCTTTCACCTGGACCATTTTTGTGTATGTCACAGTTCCAGGGATTAGCATCTTCCCATCTGACTCTTTAGAGAGACACAGAGTCTAAGGATTCCTGCAGGAGATCCTGTCCCTGATATTTGAACACCTGTTAAATGCCTGCAGGCCTACACAGGGCCCAGTCTTCCAAATTCACAGATGGTGAGCAGCTGGCAAAACCCTCAAGGTGATGCAGGAGAATTGGGGTGCAACTGGGAAGAGCACAGAGGAGCTCTGGCTTCTTCCTCTCCCCGCACACCTACCCTGTAAGTTTTATCTTCATACACAACGTGGTGAGGAGGCAACATCAGCAATCTCAATGAAAGTGCCAGGCACAGCCCTAATTCAGGATCTCACATGCTGCTTTGCCCCAGGGACAGAGAGATCCCTGAGGACTCTGACTCTGGGATTAGGACCATAATCAGTGGTGGCTAAAAGAGTGGATTAAGGCCTTGAAGAGGACATTGGGGCATGGGTAATGAGCTGGACAATGGTTTCTGTGTCTTCATCTTAAGATTTTACCTGGGCCTGGATGCTTTCCTGCAGGGGGGTCACACGCAGCCTCTTTGCAGCAGAGTCAGTCAGGGAAGGATCCAGAGAAGAGCTGTATTTGCCTGCTTCAAGCTCATAGTCCTGTTCAGAGCAGACACATGAGAATCAGGTGGGATCTCTTGGGTGAAAAGCTAAGGGAGTGATAAATGGGAAAACCCATCCTTACGTTGAGTGTGGACTGCACATTCTGGGACAGCCTGACCAGGGCGTTCTTCTCAGGCTCCTTGCTCTGGATCTCCTCCACCAGCCTCTGCAGGAGACACATGTGGTGTTAAGGACACACTGAAATCCAGCTGTCCAGTAAAACTCTTGCAGCCTACAGAATCAGCTCAGATGAGGGAATGGTGGGAACAGAATCCAATTTCTGCTGAGTCTCCTCTTTTAAGGAGACTAAAGGGTTTTAGGGTATCTCAGCAGTTCTATAACTTCCCCAGGACTTCCCACACTGATTTATCACAAATAAGATAAATAGCAGCCAACACAGAGACCTCCACAACTCCTTGTTTGAGCTAGTGAGCTTAGAGTCTGCTCAAGGAGTGAAAAATTAAGGACTTGGATGCAACATCTCAGCCTAAGGTGCAGTATTTCAGGATCTGAAAGTGTCCTCTCCATGAAGAAGATTTCAACCTGGCAGTGACTGGCACAGATGAGGACACCAGCACTGTAGATTAACCCAGCAAGGTGAGATACACCAGGTAACACTATCTGTGGGCTGTAATCCTTCTCTAGTTCATTCACTGTGGTGGGGGAGCACACAGCTAGGAGCTGGCTGGTACTATTTTGCATGTGCTGTTCACAAGCAAATTGCCCCATCCCTGTAAAGTTACAGGCTATTCTTGCCCTGGAACACACCTTCTGTGCCTGCAGCTTGTAATTGATCTGGCTTGGCCCATCAGTGGTCTTCACTTGGTGCTTGGGTAGGTTGTTCATCCAGAACATCAGGTTCTCATTGGAGTTTTGGAACTGCTGGTAGGTGAGGCTGATGTTCCTGAGGGTCTTCTCTCTGTGCAGCACAAAAGTGGACAGGAACGTTAAGGGGAAGGGCAAAGATTCATGTGCAAGGTCCTAGGAAGGAAGGTGAAAGATGAAAATATCACCACAACAAACTCCAAGATAACAAAAACGAGGAGGTGACAACTGATGCCTGAGTGGGGAGCATGACTCTGGAAGCTCAAAGCCTGTGCTGTGAATAGGAAGGTGGCAACTACACAGAAGGACACACCTGATCCTCAGTATTACAGGACTGGGGTCTGGATCAGGGTCCTGCAATGAAGAAGATACTCAGGGCTCTGACCCCACCCAGTCCACCTTAGCTAGAGGAGCAGAGATGCCCCCCCAGGTGCTCACCGCTGATCCAGCTGGTCGGCCACGGCATGGTAGCGGTCGTTGAGGAGCTGCACCTCCCGCTTCTGCCGGGGCAGGTCGGGGCAGTACTCCTGGAAGTTGTTCTGCACAGCACTGCAGCTGTGCTCTGCATCCTTGAGCCCCCGGTTCAGCCTCAGCACACAGTCCTCCTGGGCCACCAGGTCCCGCCTCATCTTCTGCAGGGGGGAAAAAAGACACCTTGTGTTTGCGTCAGTCAGAGCAACACCCAAACACCCTCCCTGATGTGTCACTGACTGGGCAGCGCTGGGGGCTGGTCAGGCTCCCCCAGTGTCCTGAGAGGTGGAAGAGGTGGAGCAGTGAGGTTTATTCACCAGGGAAGCTGGGGAGCAAGGTGGCTTGGACAGTGCACTGAGAAGTTTTGGGGAAGGCAAAACATCAGGTCACTGTGGGTGCCAAGGATGGGGCAAGGAGATTGGGAGCAGGAAAGATTAGCGATAGGTGTGAGGCAGAGCAACAGGGATTGGATGCTAAGGGGGTCATGATGTATTTTAGGGACCACAAAGGGAGAGAGACAGAAGGACAGAGTGTTTTGCTGTCCAGTGAGAGCAGGTCAGCCTGCAACACCAACATTAAAACTTCAAGAAAAATTCCTCAAAAATGTTTCATCACTGGTGCCTCAAGGTGCTCAAATAAATCCAGCTCCTCCCACACTGGTCCCTGAGCTCAGGAATCTCCCCCCTAATGAGAAGCCTGATGCTCCCCTACCTGCAGGTCATTGGCCCGATCCTGCAGGGCATTGGGGGATGCAGGAATGATGCTGTCCTGAGCCAGCTTGGCCTCAAACGTGCTGACAATCTTGTCTGTGTTCTCAATCTGAGTCTCCAGGTTCAGGGCAGCCTTAGCCCTGGGAAAGGGGAAAACGATGGACAAGGTTAGTTACAGAAACCCCACTCTTCTTCTTTTCTCCCTTTGATGTTTAACCTTACTTAAAATTAGAGCTTCTACAATATGTCAGAGAACAAGCAATGTGCACTCACACCCCTGTCATGCTGCTCACAAGTCAGATAGATTGCAGTTCACCACACAGCAGAGCTTGGACACACACCCATTGTGGTGGATTTTCCACCACAATGTGGTGAGGGGATCTCCTCACAAATTACACACAGGAACTCCTTCAGAGGAGTCCTTTGATGATGGATGGGAGGTTTCCAACCTGTGCTGGATCTCAACCAACACTCATACAGATCAAAAGCATTTCCTGTCATGCTTCTGTGTTGGCACACCTGTGCAAGGACACTTCCTTCCCTCATCCCCATCACTCACTTCTCATTGTACAGGCTGGAGAGCATATTGACATCGTTGTATTTGCTCCTGAGGGCGTTCAGTGTGACAGGGAGCTGGGAAGCCGAGGTGCTGCTGGGTTTCTTGGAAAGGTAGGTCTCACACTCCTTCTGCAAGGCATCCTTGGCTGCCCCCAGGTTCTCAAGTTTCTTTGTTGTTTCCTGGCACACCAGATGGAAGCACAGTCACCCAGCACAGCCATAACAGTGCTGCTGTGGAAATGGATTTCCCTCAGGGGTGGATTTGGCTGTGGGGCTCAGGGTGTGGTGCCCCTCTCATAAGGAGCTGCCCCTTGGGGCACAGCCCCATCCAGACTGTGGCTGTCTGGCAGTGCCAGGGTGTGGGAAAGAGATCCACATAGACAGATGGAAAAAGCCTACCTGCCTGAGCCCATCCTGCTGCCAGAGCCAGATAAATACCCACAGATGAAGATGTAACAGCTGAAATACTGAAAACCCAGACCTTGACCCAGAGGAAAGGAGGGGGGCTTCAGGGCACTGACAATGTCTCACTGACATTTACAAGTCTGTACTTCCCATCAGATGAGACACAGCTGGCCCTTGGATTAATTCCCTTTATCCCTTAGTCTCTTTATCCCTTAGTCTCTTTGTTACAGACTTGAGAGTGTAGGGTGACAGCATTCCCAGGACTGGCACCTGGACCACAGCTCTGAAATGAATGGACCCTCTTGCTCCAGAACCAAGGGAAGATCCTGCATTTCCTGAGGGTTTCATTTAGTCCCATTTCAAGGGTTCAAGCCAGCCTGAAGCCCTTAAATCTGCAGCATGGTTTTCTCCTTTGGAGCACCAGCTGTCATCTCCAGTGTTTTTCTCATGTCGTCCTGCTTTAGGCCAAGGACACAGAGCTACCAAACTGCTCCTGCTCCAACTCACCTGCTGCTGCTTGATCCTCCTGCCAAGGTCATCTGTAGGGTCACTGTAGTTCACAGGAGACCTCACTCGGTTCAAGACCTCCTTCTCTACCTGGACCAGGTCCTTGCCAACACGATCCAGGCTGCTGAGGAGCCGGTCAGCCTGGGGATCTTCCTGCACTGCTGGAGGGCTCCTGGACAGAGCTGCAGTGAGACATAGCTTAGGTTAATCCCCAGGTTTTAGCTCTGCCATGATGAGCCACATCTCCAAAGGAGGGACAAAGCCAAGTGCTGCCATGCAGACAGATCCCTTCTCAGCTTTGCTTTTGAACTACAGCTGTGGGAATAGCACAGATAACCCAGGGTTGGGATTTAGCCATGGCTGCCTGCTCATCCCACAGCCCCCAGCTAGGGAAGAGAACTGCAGGGGACCCAGACTACAAAGCAGGTTTAATTATGGTTTCTGGATAGGCACATCCCCCTGAAATCCTAAATACCCTCCAGCTGTTGATGGAGCTCAGAGCCTTGAGAAGGGCAGCAGACTTTAAGTGAATTGCTGAGACAGGATTCAGGTTATCTTGGCCATGGACCTCTGCAAGTGTCTGTGTGTGAGCTGCAGGTGCCTCTGCCCACCCTGGGTGGGTGCTCTGTCTCCAGAGCAGCCTCTGGAGAGAGCTGGACTATCCAGGTGACAAACCTTGCTGGCTGGGCTGCACCTGCTCCTTTTGGCTGCGTCTCAGGGTGCTCTGAACCGCTGCTCGCTTCTGCTTCACCGTGTTCAGTTCCCCTTCCAACCTGTGAGCAGAGAAAGGCATCATCAGCCAGGAAGGGACACAGCACTGACAGAGCCCTGCACAGCAGCAGCAGCTCCATGGCTGTGCTGGGGAGGTGTCCCCAAAGGCAAGGCAAGGGGTCCCAAAGGCTGGGAGCCTGCAGCCTGTTGTAACTCAGAGACGTCCCTTAGGAAAGGGAACAGCAGCAGGAGCAGCTCGTTGGTTTGAGCAGCTGAGTTCTTTCAAGAAAGCCATTGTTTCCATCTCTCAGCAGAAGCTATCAAAGCTGGAAATGTATTTTATATGGTTGCAGTGCTTTGCAGCCTTGCAGGAAACAAGTACAAGTGGCTGCTGCACTAGAAATGCCACGTCTCACTTGTAAGGATGGTTCCTGCCTAATGAAACTAGGGCTGGGATCTGCCAGAGCTGGGAGGACCAAAAAATATTTCTGGGTGAGAAAGGACCCCTGGAAGCAGAAGGAGGGAGAACAGGAAGGATCAGACTGGTTCTCATGCCTGCTGTGGACTGTTCCAGCTGAACACTGTGTGCTAAAACCAGCAATTCCCAGCTAGCCTGGCTGCTGTCAGATGAGGGCTGTCCCTCTGTGCAGAGGAACTGAATTTCTGCTTTAAAACACTCCTGAAACCAATAAATCCAAAGGATTCAATAGTCTGGGATGTGTGAAGAGGGGTACAGGCTGAGGAACACAATGAAGCAATCACACCCATGGCACTGGAGACCCAAGCTCTCACTTTGGGCATGCCTGCATAGCTCTGAGTCTGGGCTGTGGCCTTTCCTCAGCACCTGAGCAGCCCTGATTGACCCAAACACCTGGGGCCATGATTAAAGAGGCAGTGCCAAACTCCCTGTGCCACCGCCCCATCCTGTGGGAACGCAGGAGCTGACGGAGCAGGCAGGCAGCAAACCCACACAGAGGCTCAGGGAGCACTGCTCAGTCTCCAGCTGGGGCTGCCTGAGAGCAGATACCACAGATAACTCTGTCCTGTTTGGCAAGTCCCGAGCTCCAGACTGATTCTGCAATTAATTTAGTCAAACCTATGCAAGTCACATGTTTGGGTGAAGAAATCAAGCCTGACTGCCAGAAAACTCGTTTGCAGTGAGGTCTGGGCAGTGTGCAGGGATGTTGAGGAATGGTAGACACCTGGATGAGATACCTGGGTGCAGGGAAAAACCCTCTCTGGGAGGGATTTAGTACTAGATAGCTGAGAGGCCTGTCCCCAGCTGCTGTTTCTCTGCATTCAGGCTGGTTATGACCCAAGAGAGTCTAAATGTCCCTCTGGGTCAGGGTCTCTGCTGCAGACTCACCTATTGACCTTGTCTATGGACTCAGGGTCAGGAGGAGGGATGGAGAAACAAGCAGAAGGTGCCTCCTGGACCACACCAGTGCTGCTCTGGATCACCCACATCTCCGGGTTGCTGTTGTCCTTCAGAGTGTACTTGTCCCCTCTGGTCAGCTGCACCTGGGAGAGGACATAAAACCCAGTGAAAGGCTTGGCTTTCTGGCTCTAAGACAGTTCCTCACACCACAGAGCCAAGATCTGGAGCAGCCAGAGAAGAATCCAGGTCTCTGTCCCTTCTGAGGGTGCTGCTAGTTGGGCCCTCACCTCTCCAGCATCCCAGTCACAGAGGGTGTCCAGGGTGAGGGGCTGAGAGGGACGTGTCCTGCGCAGTTTCAGGGGGCTGATCTCTTTGCTCCTTCTCTTCAGGTCAGTGATGCTTTTCTCTGCCTGCTTCAACACCTTCTCCTCATTCTAGACAAAACAGGGGAGACAGTGGTTGTGACCAGGTTTGGGTAAGAAGGCAGGGGAGGGTCACACTACAGCAGGTATGCTGGGACCAGTTATTTGGGACTCCTTGTGGGGTAGAGTCTGGAGTTTCTCCATTCTCAATCCCTCTATGTCCCTTCTTCCCCTTTCCACTGCAAACACTCTCCTCATTTTCTTTTGCTCACAGATCTGCTGTTGAGGACACAGCCTGGGTTAACCTTAGGTAAACCCACACTTTCATATCAAATATCCTGAAGGAGTTTTCCTTTTAAGAGATGGAACACCTGCCAAGAGGTGGCTGCATTCCAGTGTCAGAAAGTACCCAGATTCCAGCATCTCTTGAGAGCCAAATGTGTTGCATACTTGGGAAGATACCATGGTGAATGTGTCCCCTCCCTCTCTCCGGGGCAAATCTTCCTCTCCTATCTGCATCTCACCCCTGAGGTCAGATTTCTTTACTCCCTCCCTTGCCTTTGGCTCATGAGAGTGATGAGGAGATGGGAGGATCTTTCCCTGCTTGGATGCCAGGCCCTCTAATCCAAGTGTCTTATGTTAGGGACAACACTGCACTTCTCCTTTACTCTGATGGTGACCTGGGGCCTGGCTGTGTGTCACAGATGGGGACAGTGCCATCTCAGGGCAGTGTGAGCAGCGTGGATCCCCTCCCTAGCACAGAGCTGGGGTGAGCTACCCCTGTAGGATTATTCCCCCACCTCTTCCCCTTCCCCTCTGTCATTTATTGGGGAGTCATTTATTGGGGAATTTTTAACTTTGGATTTGACTGAGGTCTGGCAGGTGCCACCAGCCCTGAAGGCCCCACCTCCAGCTGAAGCAGCAGATCTGACACCACCCCAGGGCTGTCTTTGTTGAACTTGCTGTATTTGGTGTCCAGGTCAGAGCTCATCTTCTTCAGGGAGCGGCTCACAGCCTCAGCATCATCCTGGAACTGGAGGTGTGGGTAGGGAAACAGTCAGGTGTGGGGGGACATCACTGTCCCCAAGTCCAGTGGGGTTTCTCAGTTCCCAGCACCTCTGAAAGATTCTATTTTGAAGGGCATTGCCACAAAATACCTTTACTAGGTGCAAGCAAAGGGTGTCCCATCCTCACCCCTTTGCTGTCTCTCTTCCCAGCCTGCCCACTCTGGCCTGGCCTGCAGAGCCATGGCCCATGATTTTGCTTTTTACCTTCTTGTAGCTCTCCACACTTTTCAGTTGGCTCTCCTGGCAAATGCAGAGATTCAGGAAATTCTGCCACTCGTTCTTCAAGGCTTCCTGGTGAGCCTGTGGTGGGACAGAGCACATGCAGTGGGTTCCAGCTGGTCCTACCTCCCCCACCACAGGTCTCCTTCCTCAGAAGTGCCAGAGATCAGAGGAAGAGCAGAGACAAAGCTGTGCCCAGGCACTGATGCTGAGCCTGAGTGAGGACACCCCTTGAGAAGGACCTGGCTCACACAGAGCAGCCATCACTTCTCAAGTGGTCTCAGCTCCAGTGGTGTTGGGGACTGAGAGCCCACCACAGCCTGGCACTGCTTCTGCAGGCTTGGAAATCCAGCCTTGGAGGATAGGAGCTGCTTTCATGTGGGAGAAGTCACACCATGTCAAAACTGGAACTTCCCAACAGTGCGAGGGTGGCTGCACGGATGTGTGTGAGCACCTGAGTGAGAGCTGGTCCCAGCACACAGATGTTGGCCACTATCTCCTAGAAATTCTGGAAAGGATGAAGACCCTGCACTTCCCTCAGCTTCCCTGTAGGGCTGGAGCAGGCAGAAGGATGCTGCAGTGCAGCCAGTGCAGTGTGGAAGGAAAAAGTAACATAACTGCAGGGAGAGGTGAAGAGGTCTCCTCTGACCCACCACTTGAGGCACAGAAACACTCTCACTGTCCCACGGGGCTGGGGAAGAGACCCCCTCTCCCCACCTGGATAGGTTTGATGGCTGGGTGCTTCAGCTCAATCATCCTGTCCCCATCGTCCTGAAGGTGGTTCACAAACTCCTCCTGGCTGAGCAGCTCATTGGACTTGAAATCCTGGAGGGGAAAAGAAACTTTCTGACCGTGGGAGCACAGAGGGGTCTCCTGGGACACCAAACATAACAGAGATGAGGCTCCCAAAGCATAGACATCCTTGCCTGTTTGTTTGTTTTTTAACACAGAAGGGACTAGGCAGAGCTAAAACCAAAATAGACACATTTGGGCCTCAGAAAGCATCAGGGCACTTGTTCAAAGAGCATTTTCCTATGCAATTATCCCTCTCATTTTCTGTGTCCCAGCACATGGCAGTCACTGGGTGTTGTACTGTGGCCATTGAGGCTGATGTGGCACTGAGCCCTTCCCTTCTCTCTGACCATGGAAAGCCTCCCTGGCAGCTCTCCAATGTATGATCCCACGTGCCAGCTCAGGGGATTGCAGGGGTCACACAGAGCAGCTCGTTCCTAAATCCAGCAGGGACCCAGGGGGTCTCTTCCCACTCTGTTTTGGAAAGCCTCATGCTCAGGGCTGGTGGTGGGTGTGCAGGAGGCTGGGATGCACCCTGCAGATCCTGGCCAGGCTTGGCCAGCCCTTCATGGGCAGGACACACTGGCACCCCCGGGGGCTCACCCACCTCGTACTCCCGCCGCACGCTCTGGGCATCCATCATTTGGTCACTCCAGTCCTGCTTCAGGATCTTGGTCTGCTGCTCTGTCAGGTAGCCCAGCTCCTTGGTGCAGCCCTGCAGGTGGTGGTAGAGGCTGCCAAGGCTCTGCCCTCTCCAGATGGAAGCTTTCTGCCCACACACAGGACAGAGACAGTGTCAGTGCTCAGCCTGGGGAGTCCCTTTCCCCTCCTCCTCTTCCTCCCCAGGACCACACTCCTGTTGCGCATCCAGCAGGAGATTCCCAGAAACCTTGGTGAGAAATCTGCCACCACTGGCTCTTATCTGATGGGGCTGCTGTTCCCTTTCCCTCCTCACAGACAAGATGTGTTTGTCTAACCAGAATCCCAGGTGTGGGCTGGTGCCTGGGGCAGTCTCAGAGCTGGCCCAGCTCTGCTGTAATTTTCACAATTCCCATTTTCAGCATCAACTTCATGAGCCTAGCTGGGTAAAGCCAGGACTTTCTTCCTGGCCACCTCTTTGCTCTGGCTGCTCATTTCCTCTCTGGAACCCTTGTTAGGGATCAGGGCAAGCCTCCACATTTGCAATCCTGATTTGGAACAGTGTGTGGGCTGGGCTGGATTTCCTGGTGCCTTCTGGTCCCTGTGCTCATGGACACAGAGGAAACTGCAGATCCATGACCCATGAAGAGGAGAGACACGGATCTCACCCTCAGCACTGCCCTGAGGACAGCAAGAGTTCTTTCAATTTACACCTGTCCCAAGGAGGGAAGGAAATAGGGAGATTATATGAGGGACACAACTTCACTGTGCAAGCCCAGGGGTGGCTCCTGTTCTGAACTGGGCATTCCCTGCCCATCAGGGATGGTTTTACTCTGCTGTAAGCCCCCATCTGCTCAGAAAACCACTGAGAACCTTACCAGCAAGTCCTTGTACTGGCTTTTTAAATCTGCCACATCCTGGATTACAACACAGCAAAGACCAAGGAGGTGAACAAAAAAAAAAAAAAAAAAAAAAAAAAAAAA